>JALMGJ010000019.1:2682500-2975000 GCA_023362775.1 Charina bottae | reverse complement strand
TGTCACGCGGGAATAGGGATTCGAACCTCCGAACTTGCGATCTTCCAATCAACAAGCCTGGCGTCTTACCCGGTGAGCCACCATGCCCCATCATGAGGAAGCATAGCAGTATTTTAACAGTAATGTTATTTATATCTTAATATACAAATATTTAACATCTTTTAATAAAGAAGTCATAATTTGAGTAGTAGGCTTTAAACTTTACTTAAAGTTCAGTAAAGTCCAAATGCAGATGTTTTCAGATTGGTTACACATTTAGTGACTTGATTAACTTCAGATTTTCTCTGATGAAGTATGAAAATATTTGAGGTCTTCTAAATATAATAATGTGAATCCAACTTTCCCAGCACATTTTTGGAATGCTAGTAACATTTAATCTAACAACATAATGGTTTTAGAAATATCTCCTGGAAATATTATTATTATTATTATTATTATCATTATCATTATTATTATCATTATTATTATTTAAATTTAAATTTATCCCCACCCATCTCCCCAAATAGGGGACTCTGGGTGCTTTACAACATATCAACAGTTAAAATCTATACATATAAAATTACAATACAACAACAAATTTACATGTTATAACATAACGTTCAAAGAGTATTGAGTTAGAAGTTAGACTTTGTTTCTGAAGTTGGAACATCACAATCCAACTATCCGGAGGCAATTTCACTATTTTATTTAAGGAAGTTGAAAAATATGATTTAAAATTTATAGACAGTAGGTTGGCTCAATCTAGGAATAAAAATGATTATGCCCTTTATTCTCTAGGAAGAAAAAAAATCATTCCCTTCTATGGAAAGCTTAAATTGACAATGCAGTTTTGAGTTATTGAAGCTAAAGTTATTACAATCTGTCAGAGAGTATCACTGGAAGAAATACTGTATATGCGCTGCCTATTAACAAATTGTAATCTTTGTGTGAATGCTTTATATTGGTTATGTCATGGAAGCATGATCAAATTGTTTCAAAATCACTTCCAAATACAGATACTGTGCTAGAATGGATCATGTACATTCAGCATAGACTGCAGGGTCAGTCATATTTCCAATGCGTATTCTTAATTTAATGCTTTCCTCAATATCAGACTTAGACTAATATAGGAAAAATAGTACTGTGAATTCTGTGGATAGTTTCTGTACTGAACAGAATGAATTGTATCAGTAACTCTGCTTGGTAAAGATGTAGAGTGTTAAAGCTGACGTTTACACATTTATCAAAGTTGCACAGTAATCTGTGGATTTTGTAAAACTTTCAGATGGAGGCCCTGAGGTCGAACTGTGAAGTGCCTTTCATTGTGAGGCTTGGTTACATTGAGTCTAATAGGCCTTAAATAAGATGAATGTTGCTTGGAGCTGAGTTGCTACCTTTGTTGCTAAGCAACTGTTATGGGCTTCATACTTGTGTTTTATATGTGACATTGAGGATGGATAATAACACTCTTAGAGAAGGAGACACCAGTATGCTAGCATTCTGCAAAGTATTCTTGACTCACTTGCCTTAGCTTGGAAGAACTGAAATTCCAAGAGAAAAACTGAAGAGCTATTTAAAAGCAGTAACAACATTCATTCACTCATTTTATCAAGCCTCAACATTTATTAATGAAACTGGGCAACAGTGTATAATTTGCATCTTTAAAAAAATAATTGAATGTGGTATCCTTTTCAAACTTTGTAGGTTTTCATAAAGTCATATCCACCAAAGGAAGCTCTGCTTCCACCAATAAAAATCAATAAAGAAATAAAAATATAGCAAAATCCATAATGATGACAGATAGGTAAAGTTAAATGACATGCTTATGTGTTTAAAGGTAATGATATAAATGTATATTCTAGACTCTGGTATGTGTGTACACGCTGGTCAACTATATTTCAGTTACTGAATTTCCAACCAGAGTTAAACTCCAGTAGAATTAATCTGGTATCAAAACAAAAACAAAGACGATTACTGAACCATATGTAAATGTAAGTTCATAAGTGGAAGAGTTTGTATTATGTCACAACATATGATTCATCACTTTACTCCCTTTTGCAGAGTTCCATGTAGCAGAATAAAGCTTCTTCATTACAGTCATACCATCTTCATAGCTTAAACTACAGTATTTCCAACTTTACCAGTATTTCCTAGTTTCCATTATCCTTCTTTCTAGGAATAGAAATAGGTCTCTATCAACAGAGCACCAATTAAATTCATCTATATAATTTATTACCACGCGACAGGGAGAGAGGAAGGGAACCGGCTCTTCCGCTGCAGGCATTGGACTGCAAGTCCCAGAATGCCTCGCTCCGCGCCGGCTGCTGACGTCCAGGAAGCTGGTATTTCCGGATCGGTCTTCCTCCGCCGTCATCACCGCTCTTCCAGGTCTTTCTTGGATCGAGGACGACCCTCCGCTGGACGCCTGCAAATTGCCCCACGTGAGTGGTACCCATTTATCTACTTGCTATATTAGCTTTCGAATCGCTGGGTTGGCAGAGAGCTAGGGCTAGTGACGAGAGCTCAGCTCGTCACGCGGTTTCGAACTGCCAACCTTATGGTCGGCAGTCTAACGGCTCAGTGGTTTAACCCGCTGAGCCACCGCGCCCCTTAACTCTTGCTCTGTACGGCCTCTGGGACTGAGACGTGCAGCTGATGATTGTTTGGTACAGAGCATCACCCACTGTTGTCTATGTTTGGAATTGAACTAATCTTTAATTAAATATTTAATTGGTTAATTAATATTATATCTCTGTTTATTGTACATGGAGAGAGAGAGAGAGAGAGTTTGCTAGAAGTGAAAAGATTTTTAATTTGCCCAAGTTGGGGATAACTCCTAGCAAACTCCACCTCTCATCTCCCAAATGATTTGGCTCATAACTGGGACCAAACCAGAGATTAGGGAAAATATTTCAAATTTTTACAGTAGGAAGGGAAGGGAAATGTTAGGACTGTTTTTCCATTCAGGAAAAGAAGTGGGATAAATTGGAAGTAACAAAGAAAGCAAATGAAGCAAGTTCTGGGCCTGAAGATCAGGAGGGTCATGAATTAGAGTTCTTGGCCTTTTAGTGGCTTCATGCCTTTGCTCCATGGATCCAGATCAAGCAAAGCATCAAAGGATCTGCATATCCCTATTATATACATGCCCAGCAGACCTCAGGAGAGCCATGAATGAGCCTTATTGATCCTTCAAGAAACTGTAGCCATGCTGGGGCTCCTTGGGTCAGATCCAGACAGGTGTTTGGTTTCTAAGCAAAATACCTGTCATGTCCCATTCAGCTGAGCAAGATCAAGGAAATGAGAACTAGACAGATTTCAATCATGTATCTTTAATATTAGTCTGGGATATCTACAGAATCTTGGAAACTGCAAAAGGAATTCCCAACCTTCCTTTATAGTGAGTTCTTTAAGGCAGAATCTTTGAAAGACTCTTCTTGGAAGAAGTTTTTCTTCCTAAGAAGAAAAGCTTATTGGGAGGACAGCAATGACAAATCTTGATAAAATAGTTAAGATAAATAGTTAAGATAAATCTTGATAAAATAGTTAAGAGCAGAGACATCACACAGACAACAAAGGTCCGCATAGTTAAAGCAATGGTATTCCCTGTAGCAACCTACGGCTGTGAGAGCTGGACCATAAGGAAGGCTGAGCGAAGGAAGATAGATGCTTTTGAACTGTAGTGTTGCAGGAAAATTTTGAGAGTGCCTTGGACTGCAAGAAGATCAAACCAGTCCACACTCCAGGAAATAAAGCCAGACTGCTCACTTGAGGGAATGATATTAAAGGCAAAACTGAAGTACTTTGGCCACATAATGAGAAGACAGGATACCCTGGAGAAGATGCTGATGCTAGGGAAAATGGAAGGCAAAAGGAAGAGGGGCCGACCAAGGGCAAGATGGATGGATGATATTCTGGAGGTGACGGACTCGACCGTGGGGGAGCTGGGGCTGGCGATGGCCGACAGGAAGCTCTGGCATGGGCTGGTCTATGAAGTCACGAAGAGTCGGAAGCGACTGAATGAATAAACAACAACAAAACTTGGAAAGATCTGAAATGGTTCTTCCTAGGTTTCTTCCCACCTGGGTTCAGTTGCCATTTATAAGATAAGCTACCAACAGACTTGTTTTTTCTCTCTTCCCTTCCCTTCCTTTCCCAGCCTCCCCATAGTCTCTTGCAACACTAAATGGACCTTGAGCTTGTTTGGAGGTTCTAGCAGGGGAGCGCAGTTATCGTGTACCCTTGACCGAAGGTCGGTACACTCCTTCTATCTGGGATGGTCGTCCTCTTCCACCGAGCGCGCAGCTTCGGGAGGGACACAAATGGAGTGGTGAGGGAGGAAGGGGACACCCGCCTAGCCAGCCAGATCATCCGAATCAACCCTGGTGATCAATGGTGTGACAGATGTCGCAGCCAGATCGCCCTCATATCCTGCAACACTAAATGAAAGATGCTGCATGGGCCTTTTGTATAAATATTAGAATTACACATGCTTCAAAAACTTAAAAAAAAAATGCTCCAGACCTTTCATGAGGGGAAGCCCAACATGTTTCTGCTATCCATTAAATCTGCCTGTCCTCCTTCAGGCTTCCATACAAGTATTGCATTAAAATGCAACTTTTTTCTAGGATATCTCCTTCAATTTGCAAATCCACTTTGATGGAGTGATTCCATAGACATTTTCTCAAATCAATGCATCCTTAACAAGTTTTTGACAGCCCTGGTAACTATATTCATATTGTTGTTATCTAGAATCAGTAAAATAAATAAATTATTATCACATGAAAAAAACTAATCCATACTTCAATTCTCCAGCTGAAAAAAATTGTGCAAGTCGCACTTCCATTCTTCAGAGTGCCAAGTAAGGTTAAAATCACTTTACCACCCACAATTTCTAGCTATAATTTAAAATAGCCTTTAGGTATCTTTTGATCCATTGTCTAATGGCCACAACCTCTTGTATACCTAGAAAGCATTCTTCAAAGATGGAAAAAGAAGGGAGAATCTACCAGTGTATATTTTTACCGCACTTGCACAGCATTTCATGTGAGTCACGGAAAATAAGTTCTACCTGCTAAAAAGACAGAGTTTTTAAGTTCCCTTTGCTTTATTTCAAAAAGTGCAGCCGATGAAGTCTCATCAGCTCCCACTCCCACCTGCCTTCTGAAAGTGCAGAAGAGAACCAGTGTTTACAGTTTTGTTGCAATCAGATAAAGGAGAACAGAATCTTAATTAGATCTCAACTCATGCTATCCCAGGTAAGGACAATTGAAAGAGATGGAAAGAGAGTATTTCTCCCTGTTAGGGTTTAATTGGCTTAAGGAGAAGATGAAAGGAAATTTGGAAAAAATGATACAGCAAGCAGGCAGGTCTCAACATCCTTAGGAGATTTGGCTGGGTAAAAAAATAATAATTTCAAATAAATGGAAGGATACAGAAAGAAAACACAGTAGAACATCCTGGCATCAAGAATATATGAAGGAGTGAACACATTAGGATAATCTGTAGCTTGAATCATGTCAACTGGATTTCTATTTTCTTAGTGGAAACGTTTCGCTCCTTATCCAAGGAGCTTCTTCAGTCTGAGCAAAGTTGGTAAGGGAATCCTAAATATGTTCCTAGGTAGCTGTGTGACCTTACACCTGGGGCTAGGTCATGGTTATATTGAGATGTAATTTTTAAGTCCTTTTATCATCTAATGGAGGGTCGTTAAAATCACCATGCTGCTGTTGAGCTTCTGAAATGGTCTTAATCTTCCTAGGCACAGAAGACAACACGGGGAGGAAGATGGGGGAGAGTTTGTGCCTGAGGCCCCCACCTCTATTCAAGGAAGGATTTTCCAAGTTGGCATAAATGGATTCCTTGACCCCTCTCTCAAAAAAAGATAAAAATAAAAATAAAAATAAAAATAAAAATAAAAAAAATAAAAGGAATCCATTTATGCCAACTTGGAAAATCCTTCCTTGAATAGAGGTGGGGGCCTCAGGCACAAACTCTCCCCCATCTTCCTCCCCGTGTTGTCTTCTGTGCCTAGGAAGATTAAGACCATTTCAGAAGCTCAACAGCAGCATGGTGATTTTAACGACCCTCCATTAGATGATAAAAGGACTTAAAAATTACATCTCAATATAACCATGACCTAGCCCCAGGTGTAAGGTCACACAGCTACCTAGGAACATATTTAGGATTCCCTTACCAACTTTGCTCAGACTGAAGAAGCTCCTTGGATAAGGAGCGAAACGTTTCCACTAAGAAAATAGAAATCCAGTTGACATGATTCAAGCTACAGACAATTCCACCTGGATGACTGAGAACCTTCATAGACATTAGGATAATAGAGAAATACTGAGATAATAGCTGTGCTCTTAATTAGGAATTATAACATAGTGCACTCATGTTTTTATTTATTTATTTTATTTTATTAAATTTCTATGACCGCCCATCTCCCGCTCAAGGAGGGACTCTGGGCAGTTCACAGCCACAATATGCAATAACGATAGCCATTTCCATCAGTAGATGCATTTATTATATTCTATATTTTTCAACATATGGATATGAAGCCTCTTGATTATGGTTCTGTTTCAGACTAGATGAGAAGACAAGAGATTGAGCGGTAGTGGCATCTTTGAGGGGATCAAAAGAAAGACATAATGGCAGAAGTGGTGTTGCTATCCAGGCCCCACCCCTTTGCAGAAAAGAGGCGGGGCTTGCATTGTGATGTCACTTCCAGCCCTTGGATTTTTTTTCCCCTTACTCCCCTGAGGATACTGAGGGCAAAGTTGCAAAGCAGTTTAAGACCTTGATACCAATCATGTTGTTGGTGGCATCATCCACAGGAGGATCTGGTAGATCCTCTATCATAACTATTATACATTTTCCCTGAACATCTTTACTGTTTGATTCACTTAATTATCTTGCTTGTTTTTATGTATGTATGTTTCAAAGAGTTCCAGTATGTACCTTAATGCTGAGATATAAAATGGACGGTTAGAATTCCCTGAAATTTTGATGTAGCACATTGCCTGTCTCCACAATCCTGCTCTATCAGGGAACGGGGAGATTGGCCTAATCAAAAATTACAGATTTAGAGATTTCTCTGATACTCACCCTTGATGTACATGAGAAGAGAGAGAGCAGGGTCCAAATATTTCTATGGTGTGGAATGAAAAATTAAGTGTGGCTTTGATTGCCATTCACGGTGTGCAAAACACAGGCCTACACAAACATTCTGGGGTTCCTTACATATTCTTAACTTGAACAAATTCATGTACCTCCTTCATTTGCTGAATAGAAAGAGCAGTTACCCAATTACTGGCTGGTATCATGAAGCACCTAACTGGCCGGTGTCAGTTCAAACATTCAGCCTATTAGGAGCCTAGGCTTCAGTTTCTAATTGGTCAATAGGATAAAATGTTTTACTGGCTTCTAATGCCAGCTGCAGTCTCAGCTGAAGCTGTATTCTCCAGTCACTGATCTGATAGAAATTGGGCTGAAGTAGTTGGATTCTACGTAGAATTATGGCTACTTGAAGCTTAGGCTAGGTTTGCCAAGGCCTGTTCATAAAAGATAAGATGGTGGAGGCTGGTGAATTTAAGCAGGAAAAAAAAGCTGTTAGGAAAAGCTTTGTTGCTCTCTGAGCCTTGTTGTTTTCATGCAGACATTTCATTGCCAGGCTGTTGCCTAGCCTGGCAATGAAACGTCTGCATGAAAACAACAAGGCTCAGAGAGCACCAAAGACTCCCCAGTTCAACCCTGAGCTACAAATATTCTCTTCGATTGAAAAGCTTTGTGTTTTCCTTTAAGTGGTTTTGTCTGATTCAGAAGACTAAGCATGGGTAGACGGTATAGTGTGCAGTAAAGGAGCAGCCCATGGAATTAAAGAAAATGCTGAGAATGGTTGTTGCCAAATGTGGCCATTTCTCCCCCAACAATCTGCCTATTAAGGTTCACAAAAATGTGTTGTGACTCTGGAATAAGCACTCATGTTGCAGTCTCTACATCTGGAGCAGTGAGCCAGGTTCGAGCTTCATGATGATTTATTTGATCCAATTCAAGCATGGAAATTGCTACTGAACTTTAGTTCCATGTTAACTAATAATTCCGTATGAATGATTGTCAATAAAGGTGGTAGGTTGGTTACTAGATTTTTTTTCCAGTTGCAATCTGTATTGCAATGAGTTTTTAAACTGGGCTGAACTTGAAGACTACTTGAAAACAGCAGTAGGTGTAAAATATGGTGGCCTACTTGCTGGTGGATGAAAGCCATTACTGCCATAAAAAACCAGCCCTGTAGGCGCTGCATTAAATTTCTGTAGGTTTCCAGGCACAATTCAAAGTGCTGGTTTCAGCCTTGATGGCTTGAATCACAGGTATCTTCAGAGCATTCTCTTTCAAGTGCAGTAGAATTGACTCATCTTAAGAGGGAATGCTTTAAGAGGTGGAGAGGTGGTGGCAGTGTTTCTTCATGTTAGCCCCTTACCAATTACTTGGTTTTTATGGGTTAAACCACTGGAGTCATCTTGGGAGTATGACAATCTATATTTACTGTATATCTGTATCATCTATATCTATAGCTATATCGTAAATAAATCACTAGAAAGGAACAAATGTTTCCTTTTATAAGGCCATCAGCCTTATATTGTCTTGGAGGCTTCAGTACCATCACTCATGATATCCTTCTAGGCTGTTTGATGAGAATGGGTCTTAGAGATACTGTTTTGAACTGGTTCCAGTAATTCTGGTCAGAATGTGCCTAGAGGGTACTGTTGTGGGACTACTAATCAGCAACTAGGTAATTAATATAGCCTGTTTCCTGTTCTGTTTAATATTTATATGAAATCACTGGAGCTTTGAAAAGGATGACATCAGTATGTTGATGAAACCTACTCTACTGCTCCCTACTTTTTAATCCCATAGAAGCAATCGCTCTTGAATATCCCCTCATCTCTGTAATGAGCTGGATAAGAAGAGGCTGAAATTAAAGCCATACAAGTCAGAGTTGCTGTTAGTGAGGAGAAAACTGGACTCTGAGACTGAGAAGAAGTATATTATGATTCCTTTTGTAATCTCCCAGAAAAACAGTGTCACAATTTGAGAGTTTTTCTTGACACACAGGCACAAAACGGGCACTGGGTTTGCTGGTGTCAGCTGCAGTGAGGAGTGCATTTTCACAGTTGCAGCGGGTGGGTCAGTTGTGACCCTTGCTGAATGAATCAGACATAGTTACAGACCATTTCAATTATTTGAGAAGGGTCTGGAAATTGCAGCCAGTCCAAACTGTGACAGCAAGGCATCTGACTGGTGAAACATATAGGGATCATATCTACCTGTACTGAAATGGCTTTAGATTTGATTATCTGCAGAACTGTGACTCCTACTCTGAACCTGCCCAAGATCAGCAGGGGAGGCCCTTCTGCAGAAACCTACCATAATAGGATCTTCTCCTGGAAAACTCCTCATCTATGGAATTTGCTCAATAAGCAGGTGTATTTGTTCTCCCGGTATCTAGGAAGACAGAAAAATCACATCTCTTTTGCCTTATTCTGAATGATTAAGTCTTTTAATAATGTGATTACAGTTTCAGTTTTCATTTTCCTTGCATTAATGTTTGTTATGTTTCGTACTCTGTTCTTGTTAAGTGCTAGGATATACAGAAAGGCAAGATATCAGTTCAATAAATTAATCAATAATGGTGTTCTCACTATCTGTTTGGCTGTGTTGTGCTTCTGTTTTCAGCCTTATTGCCAAAAGTGAAAGTATGCACTGTTACATTTATTTATTTATTTATTTATTTATTCATTTATTCATTCATTCATTCATTGATTGAATGGCACATTCACATCTGTTACATTGTTGCTACATTGTTGGCTTGCTACAACAGCAGACTCTGTATTACTTTGTTGCTGAGAAATAAAAGACGTTTAGAGTTAGAGGGACATGAGCTGAGATTTGGGTGGCATGGACACTTGTGGTACGATAAAGTCAAGGTTAATGAGGATTTTAATCGTTATGTTAGACATGCCATATTGAGAATATTGAATAGATACAAACTCAGGTTGTGCTCGGAAACACCTTTGTGGCTCTGAGCCCAAGAAGCATTTTATAGACAAGAAATAATAGGCAAAGATAAATGGTTAACATATTGTGAGATACTATATTTTTTATCAAGGGGAATGTAAAATAAAATCAAGAGAACAACTGATGACAGAAGGACATAGTTGTCAATGGTTTTCTTACTTACAATTATCAGAAAGATTTAAAGAATACAAAAAAAAATCATGGTATTGAGCAACGTAAGACAGAATTTGAAGCAGAATTGTGTACAAATGATGAACACGTAATTGCTAAAATTTATAACCTTTTACTGTAATTTGAAACAGAAGAACAGTCAAAGAATGGATGATAAAGTGGACTAGAAACTTTGGCTAAATATCATATAGAACAATTTTTTAAAAAGCAGCATTTATAGCCATTGCCAGGACAAATAACTTCAGAATAGAGACCAGTAAAGAAGTAAAAGCAATGAATTCACTTCAACACAGGCCATGAAATACATTTCTCTGCAAAGCTGTGAAACAACAGCAACACCCATTCTTTCATCCAAACCAAAGAACAAGCTGCAAAATGCAATTTCAAATCAGGTTAACCCAATCCTCTTTCCTTTGCATATTTTAACACCTTATATTTGACTCGTGGCTTTGTCCTTTACCATACAAACTTAGATATATATTTTTGCCATTGTTTAAATGGTACATCAGTTGCCAAAACAGGTATTGTCTGAAACAAAAACATAATTCTAGGCAGAACATTCATCTTTATCACAGAAATTCTCCCCAACAATGACAATTTCAACATGCCTTTTTAATTTCATTCCATATATTAACATAATTATTTTGAAATAGCATAAAAATTATATTTGTTCTAGTGACACCCAAATATTTTACTTTACTTTCTTCTCAATCTTAAAACCAGTTTTCATCAGTTCTGTTTGATCCTCTGTTTTCATATTTTTGTTAACATCTTTGCCTTCTGTTTATTAATATTAAAACCTGCTAGCATACCAAGTTCTTAGTGGTATGGGGATACCATCTTGTCTGCCTCCTGAGGAATATGTATAACAACCAAGTAGCAAAGGTAAGAACAGACCACGGAACAACGAACTGGTTTAAGATTGGGAAAGGAGTACGGCAGCATTGTATACTCTCACTCTACCTATTCAACTTGTACGCAGAACACATCATGCGACATGCTGGGCTTGATGAATCCAAGGCTGGATTTAAAATCGCTGGAAGAAACATTAACAATCTCAGATATGCAAATGATACCACTTTTATGTCTGAAAGTGAGGAGGAGCTGAGGAGCCTTATGACGAAGGTGAAAGAAGAAAGTGCAAATACTCCTCCCTCCTCCTATTTTCCCCACAATAACCCTGTGAGGTGAGTTGGGCTGAGAGAGACTGGCCCAAAGTCACCTAGGCAGCTTTCATGCTTATGGTGGACTAGAACTCACAGTCTCCTGGTTTCTAGCCTGGAGCCTTAACACTAGACCAAATTGGCTGTATTCTTTCTATTAGTATTCTTTCTACAGTGCACATATATCTCAATTTGTATGAAAATAACTCATAGCTACAGCTTGTAGCACAGAGTGACTTAAGAAAACCATTAGCAAAACCAGATCAATATTAATTTTCCTCTTTATAAAAAATACACCAATGTACAAACCTCCAAATACATCTAGTAATGAAAATCCAATGAAAGCTACATCAAAACAATAAACTGTCAATAGAAACACTCTGATTAAAGCACGTACTGTATGTATGTATGTATGTATGTATGTATGTGTATGTATGTATGTATGTATGTGTGTGTATGTATATATATATATATATATATATATATATATATATATATATGATATATAATGATCACATTCCAGTTACTTGTCATTGAACACTTTATCAATACCTGCTTCTTTGTTAAGAATGCATCCTCAATTCTTCCTGCATCCAGGTCTTTTTTAGCACAAGTCCAGAATATGATACAACTTTGAAAGTGAGGAGGAGCTGAGGAGCCTTATGACAAAGGTGAAAGAAGAAAGTGCAAAAGCTGGGTTGCAGTTAAACCTCAAAAAAACCAAGATTATGGCAACCAGCTTGTCTGATAACTGGCAAATAGAGGGAGAAAAAGTGGAGGCAGTGACAGACTTTGTATTTTTAGGTGCAAAGATTACTGCAGACGCTGACTGCAGCCAGGAAATCAGAAGACGTCTACTTCTTGGGAAGAGAGCAATGACAAATCTTGATAAAATAGTTAAGAGCAGAGAAATTGTACTGACAACAAAGATCCGCATAGTTAAAGCAATGGTATTCCCCATAGTAACCTATGGCTGTGAGAGCTGGACCATAAGGAAGGCTGAGCGAAGGAAGATAGATGCTTTTGAACTGTGGTGTTGGAGGAAAATTCTGAGAGTGCCTTGGACTGCAAGAAGATCAAACCAGTCCATACTCCAGGAAATAAAGCCAGAATGCTCATTTGAGGGAATGATATTAAAGGCAAAACTGAAGTACTTTGGCCACATAATGAGAAGACAGGATACACTGGAGAAGATGCTGATGCTAGGGAAAATGGAAGGCAAAAGGAAGAGGGGCCGACCAAGGGCAAGATGGATGGACGATATTCTGGAGGTGACGGACTCGACCATGGGGGAGCTGTGGGTGGTGACGGCCGACAGGAAGCTCTGGTGTGGGCTGGTCTGTGAATTCACAAAGAGTCAGAAGTGACTGAACAAATAAATGAATGTGGCTAATTTGGTGGTTAAAGTACTGTATTGGACTAGGACCAGAAGAACTCAGGTTCAAAACTATTTTCAGTCATAGAAACTCACATACACTGGCTAGATATGTAACTGTCTTAGTTTATTTTGAAGTAGGGTAAAAATTTAAGAATGTATAACTGGATTGATAATGAGGTTATGATGATTTTGTTTTCTTTTAATGATTTGGATTAAGATATATTGGAACTGGTTTAAGATCTGTTTAATTTGCAAGATTTGTTAGAGATTTATAAGATATAATAATAATTGTTTGATTTTTAGGTTTAATAGAGTTAAGATTACTGTAGTATTATTGATTATAAAAGCAGACAATTTATATGTATTTATAGTTTGATTTTCATTATAGTGGACAGAAGTATAAAGAATAGTGATAGGAAGGAAATAACTTAATGGATGTTGTCTTATGGGAGAGGGAAGTTGATTTAGAAATTTATACACACACACACACACACACACACACATACACACACACATACATACAGTGTGTGTGTGTAGATAGATAGATAGATAGATAGATAGATAGATAGATAGATAGATAGATAGATACATACATACATACATACATACATACATACATACATAATTTTTTATATAAGGGGAAGGAGCAATTGCATTAGTGATTTGTATATGTGCTAATGGAAAGATTTGTAGAAATGATGTGATCTTGGTTTAATATAGAGTAAGAGATTGATTAGAGAAATTGCTGTATATTCTTGCTGTTCAAAGTTGGAAGTCACCTCTGTATGTAATCTTTAACATTCTTTTTTCTTGTGTTTCACACTTTTTTAATTTTCTTTTTTTTTCTTTTCTATATTTTTCTTTTTTTGTAGTTTTTATCTCTTTCTTAAACTTAATAAAATTCTTATTAAAAACATTGCTTTCAATACAGGGATATCCACTGGCTGGGCTGGGTGGGTATCTATGAAATATGCACGTATGACAGTATGAAGTCAATATGGCACAGAATACATATAAAGATAATCATAATGTTTGGCAGGGATTAGTGAGAGATTCATAAAACAATAGAAGTAGGTACAGTAGATGTTCCAGATACATGGAAAAACAAGTTAAATATATTTATCACAAATGGATCTAATGCTTGCCCTTAGTGAAATGGTTGAAAATGTGGTTCAAAATTTGTATGTAGATTTATGGGTTTTTTTTTCTTAAGTATTTTAATAAAACTTCCTCTCCTGCAGACGAGGATTGCTAATCATATCTGAAGCTGAGAATGGCTTACTTTAATTTCTTTTATTCAGCCCTGGGGTCTTTTTAACTACATGTAATTTCTTCAGCCTCTAGAGAAAGATGAATCTTTATATTTCTGCTTTGTTTCTATTAGCCCTGAAAAAGGCTGCTTTAGATGTACTACTTCATCCTATTAATTAATGTAATTAATATATTTACTTTCATTCTAAGAAATGTATCAAGGTGTTTTAATTATACTGTGCTTCTTTTTTGTGGAGTCTTGGGAGACAGAGGCCTATTTGAATAATGAAACTTCATCAATCTTCAAAGAATTACTTCTCTGCATCCTTGACTGAGACTGTCAACGTTTCAGGATTCTAGAAGTGGATCGGCATTCAGACAATATTTTCTTCATCATTACCATGTGCCAGACCCAAGGGCATGATCTAGGCTCACAATAAACATATAATAACTTTACACACAAGTATTGCAGAAATGAATGACACAAGAGATAGCTCTACCCATTTGTAGCTGATATTTGACCATGCTATGGTCTTTTGAAAAGTTTGATTTTTGAAATCTTGGAAGCACTTCTAAAAGACCAAGCTCAAATGTTGTGAATCCAAGTAGCATCAATTAAACACACCATTAAAAGCTTTGACATTTGTCCTTGTATTGTTCATACTGAAGAAGAAACCTTTGGGGCTGCAACCTTCTATCCTCAATCATTTTTGCCCTCCTGTCTTATTGTCCTTCTGTCTTGCACATCCTTCAAACTGCTATGAACAACAGACTAATCTTGTTTTTTGCTTCATTCCACAATGAAGAACAATTTCTGACACATCGTGTTTCAGGCATCACACTCTTTGTGAAAACACAGACAGAGATGCATCCTCTTCACTGTGCATATAACAGACACACAGTGATGAAAGTTGCCTAGACAAAGTTGAGACACCAGCCATATTTGGAACTACCATACAAAAAATAGCATTATGGTAAAATGCCAGCTTGGGTTCTCGAAGTTTGGAAACTGGATATTATAATGAGTACAGTTATGAGGTTTATATTGTTACAGATAGAGTTGCACACAATATCTAATACAAGTTTTATTGATTTTTTTGATTCCCCATGTGTTTTGTCTGAGGGAAGGATATATTTGCTTCATATTTTGCTTTTGGCAAGATTTATGAAGTATAGAAACTTTCTTGTAGCAATTTCAGGTCTTTAATGATGAACATACTGTAGATTTCTGGTTCAATGCCAGCTGAACTTGTTGAGAGCTCAGCATTGAATGTTTGGCCCTATTTAAAAAAAAATAGAAAATCTGCTAATCTATTTTTTCCTTAGTCTGACAAAACATTTTGACAGCAAACATACATTAGAATATATAAGTTATATTTGATTTCTTGCCACTAACTTTTAGCAAATCTCTGAGGTGAATTTGGTGACATCCTCAGAGTATGGCAACACCTTACTGACTTTGGAGAAACTCAAAAGCTATTCAAGGTTGAATCTGGTTAGTAATTGGATAGGAAAGCACCAAAAATTTCAGGGGTATGGGCAAAACTGGGAAGAAAATGAACAAACAAATTCCAGAAGGAAGCAAAGGAAAACCACTTCCATACTGATGCCGAGAAAGAAAGATGTCTCTGTAATCAGCAGTGCTTGAGTCTTCATGAAAGGCCAAAGAAGGAATCTTGAGAAAGGGTTTTTATGCAAGGCCAAACTATATAATAATTTGAATATAATAGTCTATTCTTTGAACACATTTTTATACAGCAACTACAGAGAGCATAATCAAATTAAGGCTATGAGGGAGGAGGAAAAAGTTATTCACCATGAAATTAATCCTCAAAGCTTCTAACCCTTTAGCATCCTTGACGCAGCTACTGTGAAGACTTTCTTAGGTCATCTATGCACATGTTCATGCACAGATAACATTTGCACTAGGATCGCCGATGAAGCAGCTGCACATGCATGTGCATGAGATGACCTTGAAAAGTCCTTAAAGCAGTTGTTCTGGGCCTTCCAAAGACTATGGCTGCCTCAGTGAGTTAAAGAGGATAAAATCACTTATATGATTTACAATGGACCCTTTCTGATGCTTTGCATAAATATGTCTCATCACTTACCACATTGTGAACCATCCCTTCAAATGTGTAGACATTACTGGAGAGACCATGTTAGTCTGTGGTGGCAAAAAATCACCTAGCACCATTTCTGACCAACAAATGTTATTTAAAGGCACAAGCTTTTGTGAGCTGAAGCTCACTTCATCAGATGCAGAGTGAATAGCCTTTTAATAAAATTTTGTGACTTGGAAAAGATGCTACCAGACTCCTCCTAATTTTTGGTCTTCAAGTATGTTTGTGTGTGTGAGAAAGACAGAGACAGAGACAGATTTTGCTGTAAAACTAGGTATTTCCAAATTATGATTAACTATCATTTAATATATCAACATATAACTAGAACTGATAAAGAGAGCTTTATTAGTACATACATTAACACATTTGCAACTATCCTTCACTACAATACTTCTTAACAATTGAACATTGATATAAAGGATCACCCGGCTATTCCAGGATCAGCTGTCTGGGTTCCTCCTGAGAAGAATTGAAGTTAATTTCATGACACATCTATAACCTATAAAAATTGAATTATTGTGCTGCTACTCGGCAGGATATTGCAATATTGTTATAGCTTCCTCTTGGTACATTTATTCCATACTGACTTCCCAGTGATGACAGTGATTGCCATCTCCTCCTACAAGCTACCATACGGGATTTTAATTCTCATAATACCTAGGAAACAGGGTCACTAGAATTTAAGTCCAATTCAGCTGAATGGCATTAGATTGCAGAATGATGATGAGGGCTATCCAAGTCACCTCATGAAATGTTTTTCTTTCTTTTTTCTTTTTTTTTGTGTCAGAATTTATTTCTTTATTTGCTGTATTTGTTAATCACCCCAATCTTATGACTCTGTGGGTGGTGTATACAACAGAGCAAGAAAACATAACAAAAATCATTCAAATATAAACACCATCAGACAGTATACGGAAATTATGTAAGTACTGTACAAAGATGGGCACCTGCAACAATCAATTGCAGCCAAAAGCTTGTTGGAACATGAAAAGGCTTTAGCAATGTTCTGGAATCCCAGAATGGAAAGAGCCATTCAAGTCTCTGAGGGTAGAATGTTCCACTCTGCAATAGGGGGGCGCCATAGAGAAGGCCTGCTGCTTTGTCCGTTCCACTTGTGGGTTCTCAGAGGGTTCCCTTTGGCTGCTATCCAGTAGCATTTTAGGTGTGTTTGTGTTTACTAAAACATTTACTTTAATACTGGAATATAAATCCCTGCACCTGATCTTTCCAGTATCTGTTTACATGGCAAGTTATTTGTATCAGAATGTAAGAAAAAAGTGCTGGTCCATTCCTATAAAATCACCATTTTCAGAAGCAAGACTGGCAGGGCACCCTCTTCCTGGAATGGCAAATGTCATGGAATTCCCTTCCTCTCTTATACCCTCCCCGTAAGCTTCAGGCCAACCTAGTCTTTGGACAACGCTGGCTCTTATAATATATAATTATAGATATAATTTTTTTTATTACATTCAACATAAAACATAAACAAAACATATAACACATAACAATGATCATATATAACACATAACAATGGTTACATTTATGTATATATATTTACATTTGATTTTATATAATTATTTTTATTATATTTAATACAATGTATCCTTCTTTTTTTGTCTCTAATCTTTTCTCTCCTTTATCTTTCAATCTCTTCTAACCTATTCTCTCTCTATCTATTCCTTTCCCTTTCCTTTCCTTTTGATTCTTCCTTTAATTCCTTTTCTCTTTCATCCATTCCCTTCTTCTTTTTTAACCCTTTCTCTCTCTCTCTCTAATCTCTTCTCTCACTTACCTTACTCACTCTTTCTAACCCTCCCATCTCTCTCTTTTCCTTTCCTTTATCTTTCATTTTTATTCTTCCTTTTATCGTTTCATCCATTCCTTTCTTCTTCTTCTTCTTCTTCTTCTTTTTTTATTTTTATTTGACCTTCTCATTCTCTCTAATATCTTCTTCATGAAATGTTTTTCCTTGCCCAGGATAATGGAACCATGTAGAGTTCTTAACCTTTTGTCTAGAAAACAATGGCATCTGATGAGTTTAATTTTTATATTATATTCATCCTTTTGGCATGTGAAGATAAATGACTAGCATGTACCTAAATTAGCAGATTCATTAAATGAAAGTTTCCCAGGGCTCCAGGGAAAAAAGGAGTAGAATTTAGTTCTGTGCCAGAGAAATGTAAAGGGGCTCTTCCACAGATGGTATATTGAGTCTATGAATCTGAATGAAGATTACTGCAACTTTTATGCAGTGCCATGCAGATGACCTCATCTTAAATAATAAATGGTTAATATACAGCTTCTTTTGCAGGTCATGAATGTAATTTGAATAAAATTTGACTTACCAAGGAGAGCTTCTTGGCATTGAAATGATAATCACTTTGAACGAGATGCAATTTGTAACCATAAGAACTTTTTATCCTTTTAATTTAAGCTAGATGCATAACGAGAATCTTAAATTGAAGAGAAAGACTAATGAGCTGGTGTCACGAAACTTTGGATTCTGTACCACTCTTTTGACATTCTCCTGATTAATGGATTTCTTTATTGTCTGCATTTATTTTGCTTATGAGAGGAATAATTCACTTTAAAGTATGCCAGGTCTGTAATAGACAGAATATGGAATATATATTCAATAGTTCCAATATACAATATTGTGGGGGGGAAAGGGGGGGGAATTAAAATGGTTATCTGTGTTATTCCCTTCTCCTTCCATAATATCAAGCTCAGTTTACTATAGTACTGATATAAATATGATTGTATATTCCATTTCCCATGTCATCAACAGTTACTAAGCAGTCAGGAAATTAAATAGGTTGGGTTTGGGGGAGAGGGAATTATCAATGAGAGACCCATGGTCTTAATAAAGTGACTTTCCACTGTTGTACTAAATAAATAAATAAGATTTGTTTGATTCTGAGATTCAATTCCACAGTTTGATCCTGTTGGGCCCAAGGAAGTAGACAGGATCCTCCAGATTGTAAATGCCACTACTTGTAATCTAGACCCATGCCCCTCCTGGCTAGTGAAAGCAGCTCGGGAGGTGACGTGTGGTTGAGTCCAAGCGATGGTAAATACATCCTTGGAAGAAAGGATATTTCCGGCAGCCTTTAAGGAAGCGCTGGTTCACCCCCTCCTCAAGAAGCCATTTCTGGACCCTATTGTGCTGGACAATTTTCATCCAGTCACCCACCTCCCCTTTTTGGGGAAGGTGGTTGAGAAAGTGGTGGCGTTGCAACTCCAGAGGATTCTGGATGAAACAGATTATCTAGACCCCTTTCAGTCAGGTTTCAGACCGGGATATGGGAAAGAGACTGCATTGGTCGCACTTATGGATGATCTCTGGCTGGAGCAGGATGGGGGCAGTGCATCTATCCTGGCTCTCTTGGACCTCTCAGTGGCTTTCGATACCATTGACCATGGTATCCTTTTGGAGCAGCTCAGGGAGTTGGGGGTGGGTGGCATAGTTCTGCGCTGGTTCACCTCCTTCCTCCGGGGCATTCCCAGTCAGTAGTGATAGGAGAGGAGAAATCCGACCCGTGTCCCCTCTTATGCGGGGTACCACAGGGTTCGGTTCTCCTCTCCAATTCAACATCTACATGAAACCGCTGGGCGAGGTCATCCAACACCATGGGATGAGGTATCATCAATATGCAGATGATACTCAATTGTACATCTCCATCCCAGGTGAAGTAAGTGATGCAGTCGCCGCCCTGTCTCAGTACCATAATCCCCTCCCTATTTTAAAGACCAATTCGCCTAGATTGGATTTTATACTTATTTATTATATTGTTTGTTGTAATTTTATATGGTATTTTAATTGTATTTTTTATTGTAAACCGCCCAGAGCCCCCCAATTGCAGAAGATGGGCGGTCATATAAATTTAAATAATAAATTATATATATATATATATATATATATATGTATATATGTATATATGTATATATGTATATATGTATATATGTATATATATATGGAAGGCTGAGCAAAGGAAGATAGATGCTTTTGAACTGTGCTGTTGGAGGAAAATTCTGAGAGTGCCTTAGAATGCAAGAAGACCAAACCAGTCCATACTCCAGGAAATAAAGCCAGAATGCTCATTTGAGGGAATGATATTAAAGGCAAAATTGAAGTACTTTGGCCACATAATGAGAAGACAGGATACCCTGGAGAAGATGCTGATGCTAGGGAAAATGGAAGGCAAAAGGAAGAGGGGCTCATGAAGGGCACGATGGATGGATGATATTCTGGAGGTGACGGACTCGACCTTGGGGGAGCTGTGGGTGGCGACGGCTGACAGGAAGCTCTGGCGTGGGCTGGTCCATGAAGTCACGAAGAGTCGGAAGCGACTGAACGAATAAACAATAAACAACTCAATATATATTTGAGTTTACTTCTTTCTGTTGTTGATTTTTATTGTTCTTGTTCTGAATTACTAGCATTTATGCAAAAAAGCTAGGAGACCATATGGACATCTTTGGTGGGAACAGTTAAACATATTTTGGATAATTGAAAAAAAGAAGCTAAAAATATTTTGGATAATTGGAAAAAGGAAGCCAAAATCATTATATTACTTAATTTCCAAGTTGACATCACCTTGGAAAACTAATTTCCAATTCTTTGTTTACAGGTTTACACTGGTGACTGAAGGATTGTCAGAAAATCTGGTTTCCAGGGACTTATGGACACAAGAGTACTGTATTTCAGAAACCACCCTTGGTTTTCCTTCCCGAAACACAATCAGCTGTGAAGATTTGCTAGTTATGTATCTCAAATTGATCCATCTTTCATTAGAATCACCCTGCCAGTGGCAAATCCGTGAGAAAGAGAGATATACCAACCAACCAACCAAACCAAAATCAAAGTTGTCTTTCAGGTATTGCATTTTTTAATAAAGATTGATATTTGCTGATATGCAAAGACTGATTTGGGAATTAATAACTGTTAATGTTAAATCCAATAGGTGGAAACCATGATTGTTGTGTGTCACTTGTGATAGAAACACTCCCTGATATGAGCATGGTATACATTAAACATTCTAAAATGCAGGTACAGCATCAATAATGAAGCTGAGTTCAAGCCATAATTCATCTGGAATAGTCATGATCTGTTGCAAACTTCAAAATGAAACTGGCTTTGCATCATATTCCAGTCTGATATTTCCTTTTTTTTTTTTTTTGCTTCTTTTTAGATTAGCTTGGTCCTGTTTTCATTGGCCTATAACACATCCTCTGAGAATGCTGCTGTAGTAGAACAGGAAATTCATAACAAAATGAATGCTGATTAAGATTTCTGTGGTTTATTAAAAATGCTCATATAACAAGTTTATGAACATCTTTGATAAACATTTGGATTTGTTGTGGATGAACTGCTGTTGAATAGTCATTAAATTGTCCCCAAGTTTATTCATTATGAATGCTTATTAATTTCTCATGAATTATTATAAAAATCAGGCTACTATAGCAAGCAAGCAGATACAAAAAATAATATTCTGTGACATGGTTCACTTGCTTCTAACACCACAATAATGTTATAGTCTGTTACTGTCATTAATGTGATTTAATTAATTAAAATATGTTAATGCATTGCTATTTCCTGAAGCAGCATTAATTTAATTACAGACAACTTAAACATAAATATACAGGTAAAATCACTGTTTTGTCAAAGATGTAAATGAAGGCCAGAAATCCAAACAAACAACTATAAGAAAATATCCCATCAGAAGAGATTCTTTTTTAAAAAACATTCCCATTAGGCCATCATGCAGGGGCATCTGTACAGGAAGAGTCAACAGTATCAAAATGGTGGGTACAACTGGAGTGATTGAACTCCAGCCCTTTTTACATGTTTGTAACACATGTTAGAAGGCCCAAGGCTGGGATCACCAGGTAACATCTACCATTTTGGAGTCCTTGGTGCTCTCTGAGCCTTGTTGTTTTCTTGTAGACGTTTCATTGCCAGACTAGGCAACATCTTCAGTGCGAAAAGGGAGTGGGACTTGCTCTCTGTTTATATACCATGGCTTGTCCTGCTTGTGTTGGCGGAGGTATTGTTCTCTCCTTGGTAGTTCCTTGATTGGGCTGTTGTTTGCTGCTTGTGAATGTGTCATTTAGGGTATGTAAATAAGGTACTTTATGGTGCCTTCTTTACATACCTTCTTTAGGTGTGTAAGAGCTGAGCTTTGTGTAAATGTGTAAAAGCTTATATCTGCCAACATCAAATGGTCTTAAGCTCTGTTAATTAAATAATTATACAGTTTACCAATGCTAAATTGTAGCAGCATCTAGAACAGGCTGAGACAATCCTGTCTTGCAAATGATGTTGTTTTTGCCAAGATTCCTCCAATAAGTGCCAGAAAGCCACTATGAAGGCACACCTGCAAACCCACCAATGATCACATGATAGCAGCGAAATGTCCAGATTGATTAGCTCTCCATAAGTTGAGAAAGTGATATGGACAATGGGAGGCAGTTGCATGCCATCTGTCCCCTCACTAGTTTTCAGTAGAACATGCCATAGAATATACATCCTAAAAAGATGAACGTACCTGCCTTCTGAAGATCCAATTAAGAGTGTTCCATTTATATCTATGCCATAAATATGCTGATTGCTAAGATACTTTCTGCATAGTGAGAGCATCCGAAATACTGTAGTGATACCACCCAGACTGCATAAATGCTGAAGAGAATGAAATATATCCTCCTTTAACCTTTGAGCTAAATATCTACCAAGGGAATGAAATAACTCTCATGCTTCATTTATTATCAGTGTCTTTTTTTTTTTAACAAATTTTATTAGATTTTAATTTTACATAGATAAAAGTTTGAAACAGAAAAGAAAATGGAAATACAAATCAAGAAAAAAGAAAAGATAAAAAAGTGTAGTAAAGGAAAAAAGAAAAAAAGATAAAGCTGAAACAGAATTTGGTCAACTTCCGATTTGTATCTGGTCATGGTATTTTAAAAATTTTATCTTACATGCTAGGTCTATATATAATATTAAAGAATATTTCTTGTCTATTACATCAATATATATATATTTTAATCTTCAAATCCCCATATAAGCTTTGCCCCTCCCGCATCTTGTAAATAGTCAGTTAATGGTTTCCACTCTTTAAGGAAATAATTATTTGGATTTTCTTTTAATAAACATGTCAGTTTATCATTCTCTGCCATATCCATCAATTTTAACATCCAATCTTGTATTGTAGGCGATATCTGGTTTTTCCAATTTTGTGCAAAAATAAGTCTTGCTGCTGTAATCATGTATTGCATAATCCTTGTAAATTGCTTCCCAGGTTGTCCATCAATTATTCCCAGTAAGAAAAATTCCGGTTTAAATGGAACTCGAATTTGTAATATATTTTGCATCAATGCATGTATTTGAGTCCAAAATTTCTTTGCAGTCTCACATGTCCACCACATATGGTAAAAAGACCCCTCTTTTTTTTTACATTTCCAACATAAGTTGGAGACATTTCCATACATTTTAGAAAGTTTTTGTGGGGTCATATACCATCTGTACATCATCTTATAAAAGTTTTCTTTTAAATTATAACACAAAGTAAATTTTAACCCTTTGGTCCACATATCTTCCCATTGTTGCATTTGAATATTATGGCCAATATTTTTAGCCCATTTAATCATACAGTCTTTAACTTGTTCCTCTACCATTTCACCTTTTAACAATAATTTATACATTTTTGCAATTAGATGATCATCTGTCTCACATAGTTGTATCTCAAATTCCGATTTGGTTTGTTCAAATTCAAGGTCTTTCTTATCTAATTTAAATTTCTCTACGAGCTGCATATATGAAAGCCATTGAAAACTGTATCCCTCTGATACCAATTCTTCTATTGATTTAATTATATATTGTCCTTGTTCTTTCTTTAAAAAGTCTTTGTAGGTTAACCATTTATCTTTATTTCTTACTTCTGTTCTGTAGAATGCTTCTTGTGTAGAAATCCATAAGGGTCTTTTATAACATAAGATTAATTTATATTTATTCCAGATTCTTAACAAGGATCTTCTAATATAATGGTTTTTAAAGTCCACATTAACTTTAACTTTATCGTACCACAAATATCCATGCCATCCATATCTTAATTCATGTCCTTCCAAATTCAATAATTTTTCATTTTTCAAAACTATCCATTCTTTAATCCAAACCAAGCAACAAGCAGCATAATATAATTTCAAATCCGGTAGACCTAGTCCTCCTCTTTCTTTAGAGTCTTGCAAGACTTTATATTTTACTCTTGGTTTTTTCCCTTGCCAAATAAACTTAGAAATATCTCGCTGCCATTGTTTAAAAGGTTCTTCTGATGCCAATATAGGTAGTGTTTGAAAAAGATATAAAATTCTTGGCAAAACATTCATTTTAATTGCTGAAATTCTACCTAATAATAATAATTGCAGTTTTTCCCAATGTTCCAAATCTTTTTTAATATCCATCCAAAGTGGAATATAATTATTCTTAAACAACTTAACATTTTTAGTTGTTAAATATACTCCCAAATATTTTACTTTTTCTTCCATTGAATATCCTGTTATTTCTTTCAATTTCTCTTGTTGGTGGTAATCCATATTTTTGGTCAAAACTTTTGTCTTCTGTAAATTCACTTTGAACCCTGCTAGCGACCCAAAGTCTTTTAGTTTCTGTATTAATATTTCAATTCCTTCTAGTGGATTCTCCAAAGTAATGACTAGGTCGTCAGCAAATGCTCTTAGTTTATAAACTTCTTTTTTAACTTTAATACCATGGATACCATCATCTTGTCTAATATCTCTAAGTAAAACCTCTAATACCAATATAAACAAAATTGGAGATAATGGACAACCTTGTCTAGTACCTTTTTGTATTTCACATGGCTTACTAAATTCTCCATTAACAATTATTTTGGCAAATTGTGGAGTATATATTGATTTAATCCATTTTATAAAATTTCCTCCAAAATTCATATTTTCCAAAACTTTGAACATAAAAGGCCAATTTAAGTTGTCAAAGGCTTTTTCAGCATCAATAAATATCAAGGCAGCTTGTTTATCATAGTGTTGATCCAAATATTCAATTACGTCTACTATGTTTCGGACATTGTCATGAATTTGTCTTTTGGGTAGAAAACCAGTTTGGTCTTGATGAATAAAATCCTTAAGTATATTCTTCATTCTTTCTGCTAATATCGTTGTAAATATCTTATAGTCATTATTCAATAAAGATATTGGTCTGTAATTTTTAGTTAATGTTAAATCCTGTTGTTCTTTGGGTATCAATGTTATATGTGCTTCTTTCCAAGTTTCAGGCATAATTCCTGTTTCCAAAATAGAATTCATAGTCTTCTGCAAAGGTAGACATAAATCCTCTTCAAAACATTTATAGTAGGCTGCTGACAATCCATCCGGTCCAAGAGCTTTTCCACTACTAATTTTCTTAAAAGCTTTTATCAATTCTTCTTTTGTTATAACATTATTTAATATCAATCTTTGTTGGTCATTAAGAACAGTTAGTTTTTGTTTATTCAAATATTCTTCAATCTCATCCAAGTTGACATCTTGTTTTTTATATAATTTAGAATAATAGTCATGAAAGGTTTTTTGAATGTCCATATTATTCACCAGAGTTTTTCCTTCATGTTGAATATTAGTAATCAAATTCTTTTGTCTTTGTTTCCTCAATTTATAAGCCAGCCATCTACCTGGTTTATTTGCATATTCAAAATATTTTTGTTTTGTAAATTTCATTTGAGTCTCTATCTCTTGAGTTAATATCATTGATATTTGCTTTTGTAGAAATTTAATTTGAGTGAGCAAAGTGTCATCCATTGGTTTATCTCTCAAATCTAACTCTTTACTTTTAATTTCATCTAAAATCAATTGAATTCTTTTTTGTTTTTTCTTCCTCATTTGAGCATTGTATTGAATAAAATAACCCCTCATATATGCTTTACTGGCTTCCCATACAGTTTGAATATTAGTCCCTTTGTTCAAATTAAATTGAAAATATTCTCTTAATTTTTTTTTGCATACATCAACTACATCATTATTCCGTAGTAGTGACTCATTCAATCTCCATCTAAATACATTCCGTTTCCCTTTAAGAGTCAACATTACTGGATTATGATCTGATAAAGTCTTAGGTAATATATCAACTTTGTTAATATCCATCATCAAATTTTTAGATATCAAAATCATATCTATTCTAGAATGTGATTTAAATCTCTCTGAATAATATGTAAATTCTCTGGAAGTCCCATTCATACATCTCCAAATGTCTTGTAAATCCAACATCTCTTTCAAGTCGAAAAATGTTTGTGGCAATTTTCCCTGTGTTTGCTTCACTTCTTTTTGTGACTGTCTATCCAATCTGGGGTAAATTACCCCATTCCAATCCCCCATGAAACACCAATTATCATAAGTTAAGTCCAAAAGTTTATCCATCAGGTTTTTATAAAATACTCCTTTATCCATATTCGGTGCATAAAGTCAAACTATCAGTGTTTTAGTTCCTTGTATGTTAATTTCTACTACAATGTATCGACCCTCTTCATCAGCTAATATCAATTTTGGGTTTAACTTTGGTTGTACATATAAGACTACCCCTTTAGTTTTTTTATATCCAGCCGAAATAAATTCTTCTCCAAGCTGTTTTTGAATCAAATATTTAGTATCTTTTTTACAAATATGAGTCTCTTGTAAACAACTTATGTCCAATTTCTGTTTTTTCAAAAAATGAAATATCTTTCTTCTTTTTTGTGGAGCATTGGCTCCATTAATATTCCATGTCAGATATTTAAGTTCCATTGGTGTTTTATTCTTTAAAATCCCTTTGTTAAGTCCACACCTGTAGCTCCTTTCTCAGATAGATCTTCAGTCTTCTCTTTGTCTTTCGATGTTTCTCCTCCTTTTGTCAATTCTCCTTCTGGTAAACCCATTTCTTTCTTGTATTTCTCTAAAAAAGCTTTTGCTTTTAAAATGGAAGTTATTTTGAATCTCTGTCCTTTAAACTCAAACGATACGCCTTCCAATTTTTCCCAGCTGAATGAAATACTATGTTGCCTTAATTTGTCTGTAAGGAAAGAATAGTCTTTTCTTTTCCTAATTATTCTCAAGGGAATTTCTTTTAATACAATTATTTCATTCCCTTCTATATTTAATCTAGTATTATAATGCTTCCTTAAGATTTGCTCTTTTGTCACTTTTCTTACGAAATATATCAATATGTCTCTGGGGACTTTTCTTTCCTTAGCATAACGTGAGTTTACTCTGAATATCTTGTCTATCTCCAAATCTAAATCTTGTTCTCTTGTCTCCAAAAATTTAGCTAATTCAAAAGTCATCCTTTCTCTCACATTTTCATCTACTTGTTCTGGAATTGCTCTAAATCTCAAGATGTGCTCCTTCTCTCTCATTTCTGCTAAAGCTGTGATATCTAGATTATGTTCAATCTCTTTAATAGCATATTCTGATTTATCTTCTAATTTTTGCATCTGGCTTTGCGTATCTTTAAGTTCTCCTGACAGAGAATTGACCACTTCCTTAACTGTTTGAATTTCTTTTTTAAAATCTTGCTTAATCTCTCGGGTTATTTCTTTCTTCATATCGTCCATTTTTTTGTCTAATGCTGTAATCTGATCTTCCATCTGCTTCGTGGAGTCATCCATTTTCTTATTTATTGCTGTATTCTGGTCATCCATTTTCTTATTTATTGCTGTATTCTGATCATCCATTTTCTTATTTATTGCTGTATTCTGATCATCCATTTTCTTATTTAGTGTTGCAACAGCTTCTAATATCTTTTTCATTTCTGGTAATAAAGCTTCTGAGGCAGATGTAGCAGGTGTAGCAGAATCAATAGATGATCCTCCAGTCTCCTTCTTCTTCTCCTTCTCCGCCCGTCTCGTTCCCAAAGACGCCATAGCCCTGCAAAAAAGAAGAAAAAAGGGAGAAAAGGGGAAAAAGCACCATATAACAATATAACAAAAATTATTTAAAAAAGGGGAAAAAATTAAAAAAAAAATTAAAAATTCTTTTACAAATAATAAAAAGAAAAAAGAAAAGGTGAAAAAACAAATATCCAAAAGGTTAAGGAAAAAGAAAGAGAGAACTAGGCTCCTTTAAAAATTTTCCTCTTAGGTCATTTATAATCCCTTATATATAAAAGTCCACAGTGTTTCAAAGGATAAAAGCCTAGGACTTTTTGTTCTCCTGTAGTCAAAATCAAAGATAAGAATAGTAAATATTCCCAGGGTTTCACCTTCCCACTTGTAATTCTTCAATCCAACCACAAGTCAAAAAGAAAAAATGTTGCTAGAGACATGTAAAAAAGCCTCTACTTTCCATATAATAATCCAATAATCCAAATTAAACATTAAAAAACTTGACTTTTTCAGAAAAATAAATCCAAACAGAGTTCAAAGTTCAAAAAGAAAAAGAGGAACTTGTATATATAAAAGAGTTTTTAATAGGATTCAGTAATCCCAACATCAAAATCTTAAAAAATAAAGTATTAATCACTCCATTTAAATCCAAGCTTTAATATAGTATTCCAGAGAACAAAAATAGAAATACCAATAGTTGTCCATAAGTAAAAAACTCAAACCAAACTGAAATAATAGTAAAAGTCACTTTCACTTCTAGCAAAGCCACTTAGCTTCTCTTCCCACCGTTTATTCTTCCATTAACAAGAAAAAAAATATAGCACCAGCAAATATAAATCAAGTCCAGATACAAATCTTAGCACTTAATAAAAAAATAATAATGTTTAAAAGTAAAAAAAAGTGACTAAAAGCCTGGTCGGGCCAGCTACTTATCTGTTAGAATCACGGCTGCTGCAGAGCCCCGTTTTTTTTCCCAGTCTCCTTTCATTGCTCCATCTCCCTCCTCCCGCAGTGGAAATTACAGGAGTCGGGGGAGGGCATTTACTTCAGAGACCCTTTGTGGTTAATCTTCTGATCACACTCTCTTCGAGTGTGATTTTTCCAGCGATTTTCTTCTCCCAAATCGCTGCAAACAGCTTAGCCGTGGAATCGAGGCTAAGGAGCCCCGGTTCTTCGCTGTGCTCCGACCAGTACCCGGAAGTGAAAGTCATTTATTATCAGTGTCTTATCAAAAAAGGTAATTGCCAAAGAACATACAATTAGTATTCTCAGCTGATAAGCCTGGAAAGCTCCGATAGGAACACCATGAATCAAAGTTCTTTCCAAAACCCCAAAATTCAAGGATAGACTGAAGTATGGTTTGTAGATCCAGATCCTCTGCTACACCAGAACCCTTCTAACTGTAACCAATAAAGTGGGGAAGTATCTTCCCATGAACCCAACCATGAAGCTTTGCCCCCCTTTTTTTAAAGTGAGGGTTATTGTTTCTCCTCCCCACACCTTTGGTGATGCATTTGGTTCTGATGTCACAACCTTGTTTCAATACTTGAAAGTGTTCAAAATATTTGCAGGGTGCAGTCCACCTCCCGTGTAAAGGGCTAAATGGGTCAAACTGAACATCTAAAGTATCTGGAAGTCTTTCAACTTATCTTACTTCGCCATTCATATGTTACGTGGCATGTCAGATAGGAAAATACTTTACTTGTATATATGAAGAGCCATCCCAGCACTCTAAAACCCTGCGGTGTCAAGGTTTGAGGAAACAGGGAAACATCTGTGTATGCAGATGTTGTCAGTACATATTGGCAGTTAAGGGAAGAGATGCAGTCCCTTTCTCATTTCTACAGTTTGCCAGTTCATAGAAGTTTGGAATCACAGTTTGCAGGACAGAGAGAATAAAATGTGGCCTTCCCTTTTAAAAAAAGAATTGTGAAGTAGAAAGAACTATGTGCTCTGAAATCCAAGTGTGGATTCACACATTAATCCTAGGAATTAACATTCAGGGTGCACCATATTCTCTGGAATTCAACCCAGTTAACTTAGCGACCCAGTTCCTGGGCAACCACGAACCCACTCAAACATCCTTACTGTTGCGTCTAGCAGTGCTTAATAACAGTAGAGTCTAAAGTCATCACTTGAGAATTCACATTTTCTTCCCACTTTCTCTAAGAAATCCCTGGTAAGACTTCAGGACAGCACTAAGCCTTTCTCCATTGGCCAGGCAGGCAGAAATGGACATAGTTTGGCCATTGCAACTAATCAGGGTTTGGAAAGTACATTGTGTGTTGTCAAGCTTTGGCAATGAATTCTGTAATAGAGAAGCTTACTGTTTCAAGCATTCTTTCTTGGAGGACTGGGTAGGAAATAGGGTGATTAGATGAACAGGATTAACCCTGATTATAACTGGATATATTTTAGGATAACTTTGATCCTCTGTGGATTGATTAATTAACTGGATCAGCACAGGGGTTTTAGGGGGCGCGGTGGCTCAGCAGTTAAGATGCTAGGCTTCTTGATCGGAAGGTTGCAAGTTCGGAGGTTCGAGACCCTAGCCCCGCGTGACGGAGTGAGCTCCCGCACTCGCCCCAGCTCTTGCCAACCTAGCAATTTGAAAGCATGCAAATGCAAGTAGATGAATAGGTACCACTTTGGTGGGTAGGGAACAGTGTTCTGAGTGCATCATGCCGGCCACATGACCGCAGAAGCATCTTCGGACAACGCTGGCTCTTCGGCTAAGAAACAGAGATTAGCACCGGCCCCTAGAGTCGGGCACGACTATGTGGGGGAACCTTTACCTTTACTTTTACAGGGGGTTTGGTGTTCTCACAACCGAGTAACTTCCCTGCTAAGTATATATGGGAATGGGGCTTGTGGATTTTGTTGATTTCTGAAAGAAAGTTCAACCAGTATTTTGCCTCTGCCCGCCCCACCGGAACTCACAGGTATATTCCAAGTCCTATATATTTGACAATATCACCTTCTGGGATCTAGGAATTGTACCTTCTTTATCACAGCACCTCTCCTATAGAGCAGCATCCCCCAAGAGATCCAGATGGCTTTAACCCTGTTGGTGTTTCCTAAGACAAAGACATTAAAGACCTTGATGTTCCCCCAGGGTTTGGGCCCAGGCGATTACGTGTTTATTTTATATGGTGTTTTTGTTTGGTTTTAACCCCTCCATTCAACACCTAGAGTTACTGTAAGTGAGAAAGTAAGCTATAAAATTATGTGTGTTTGTTTCTGTATATATATATATATATATATATATATATATATATATATATATATATATATATATATTTTCAAGTGAAATCATATAGACTGCAATGCATACCATTTCTCCAGCTCCATCACATCTGGTTGACTGCATTTCACTCTCAATGTCATACTGCAGTTCTCTCTCTACATCAGTGTTTCTCAACCTTGAAAACTTTAAGATGTGTGGACTTCAACTCCCAGACTGTGGCTTGAATCATGTCAACTGGATTTCTATTTTCTTAGTGGAAACGTTTCACTCCTTATCCAAGGAGCTTCTTCAGTCTGAGTAAAGTTAGTAAGGGAATCCTTAAATATGTTTCTAGGCTGGCTGTGTGACCTTGCACCTGGGGCTAGGTCATGGTTATTTTTGAGATGTTTGTTTCTAAGTCCCTTTATCATCTAAAGGAGGATCGTTAAGATTACCCTGCTGCTGTTGAGCTTGTGAAATGGTCTTAATCTTCCTAGGCACAGAAGACAAAGCAGGAAGGAAGATAGGGGAAAGGTTATGCCTGAGGCCCCCACCTCTATTCAAGGAAGGATTTTCCAAGTTGGCATGAATGGATTCCTTGACCCCTCTCTCAAACCACCTATCTTCTCTGTCTAAAATGTGAACATTAATGTCCTCAAATGAGTGTCCTTTTTCTTTTAGATGAAGATAAACTGCTGACTCTGGTCCTGTGGTGTTACTTCTCCTGTGTTGGGCCATCCTCCTGTACAAAGGTTGTTTGGTTTCTCCAATGTAGAGTTCAGAGCACTCCTCACTGCACTGGATTGCATACACTACATTGCTTTCCTTGTGTTTTGGAGTTTGATCTTTGGGGTGTACAAGCCTCTGTCTCAGTGTGTTGTTGGGTTTGAAATATACAGGTATGTGGTGTTTGCCAAATATCCGTTTGATCTTTTCAGACACGCCAGCCATGTAAGGAATGACCAGGTTCTTCCGTTTACTTTCCGTTTTCTTTCCGTTTAGAGTCTCAGCCCTATCTGTCGCTGTTTTAGGTCTGGTAGACTTAGATTTGGTGAAGGCCCAATTTGGATATCCACAGGCCTGCAGAGCTGTTCTCAGATGCTGCTTTTCATTCTTTTTGGAATCCATGGAGGTGGGGATGGTTTCTGCTCTGTGTGACAATGTCCTGATGACTCCTAGTTTGTGCTGCAGTGGATGGTGGGAGTCAAACATCAGGTATTGATCTGTGTGTGTGGGTTTCCTGTAGATCCCTATTTCTAGCTTGCCACCGGTCCCAATGAGGACTTCACAGTCTAGGAATGCCAGTCTGTTGTCCTTGGTGTCTTCTCTGGTGAAGCTAATGTTGGCATCTATAGTGTTTATATGGTCCGTGAAGGCCTGTATACAGATGAAACTATGGTCTCCTTCGATGTGTCCTCCCTTTTCACCAGCATCCCCACCACTCATGCTCTATCCACTGTCAGGAAGAGACTAGAAGAGGACAGCACCCTGGAAAGGAGAAGCCATCTCAACCCAAACCAGATCTGCCATCTTCTGGACCTGTGTCTTAACACCACTTATTTCACATACAGAGGTGACTTTTACAGACAAAAACACGGCTGTGCCATGGGTTCTCCTGTGTCACCCATTGTGGCCAATTTATACATGGAAGAAGTGGAGAAGAAAGCACTCAACACATTCCAGGGAACGGTGCCCACCCACTGGTTTAGGTATGTGGATGACACCTGGGTCAAAATCAAGGTCCAGGAAGTACAGGCCTTCACGGACCATATAAACACTATAGATGCCAACATTAGCTTCACCAGAGAAGACACCAAGGACAACAGACTGGCATTCCTAGACTGTGAAGTCCTCATTGGGACCGGTGGCAAGCTAGAAATAGGGATCTACAGGAAACCCACACACACAGATCAATACCTGATGTTTGACTCCCACCATCCACTGCAGCACAAACTAGGAGTCATCAGGACATTGTCACACAGAGCAGAAACCATCCCCACCTCCATGGATTCCAAAAAGAATGAAAAGCAGCATCTGAGAACAGCTCTGCAGGCCTGTGGATATCCAAATTGGGCCTTCACCAAATCTAAGTCTACCAGACCTAAAACAGCGACAGATAGGGCTGAGACTCAGAGTAAACGGAAGAACCTGGTCATTCCTTACATGGCTGGCGTGTCTGAAAAGATCAAACGGATATTTGGCAAACACCACATACCTGTATATTTCAAACCCAACAACACACTGAGACAGAGGCTTGTACACCCCAAAGATCAAACTCCAAAACACAAGGAAAGCAATGTAGTGTATGCAATCCAGTGCAGTGAGGAGTGCTCTGAACTCTACATTGGAGAAACCAAACAACCTTTGTACAGGAGGATGGCCCAACACAGGAGAAGTAACACCACAGGACCAGAGTCAGCAGTTTATCTTCATCTAAAAGAAAAAGGACACTCATTTGAGGACATTAATGTTCACATTTTAGACAGAGAAGATAGGTGGTTTGAGAGAGGGGTCAAGGAATCCATTCATGCCAACTTGGAAAATCCTTCCTTGAATAGAGGTGGGGGCCTCAGGCATAACCTTTCCCCTATCTTCCTTCCTGCTTTGTCTTCTGTGCCTAGGAAGATTAAGACCATTTCACAAGCTCAACAGCAGCAGGGTAATCTTAACGATCCTCCTTTAGATGATAAAGGGACTTAGAAACAAACATCTCAAAAATAACCATGACCTAGCCCCAGGTGCAAGGTCACACAGCCAGCCTAGAAACATATTTAAGGATTCCCTTACTAACTTTACTCAGACTGAAGAAGCTCCTTGGATAAGGAGTGAAACGTTTCCACTAAGAAAATAGAAATCCAGTTGACATGATTCAAGCCACAGACTGTTCCACCTGGATGACTGAGAACCTTCATAGACATATTTCAACTCCCAGAATTCCCCAGCCAGCCATGCTGGCTGGGGAATTCTGGGAGTTGAAGTCCACACATCTTAAAGTTGTCAAGGTTGAGAAACACTGGTCTACATCACTGACTGCCAGTGGTAAAACCAGGGCAATGCCAACAAGAATGGTATGATGATATGACAGAAGCTCTACTACATAAGTTTTAGAAATGCTGACATAGATTAACTTTCAAAGCTCCTAGGAATCATAATTCCAAAACACTATTTGAATATTTTTATTCCACTCCTGCCCTATTTGTTTTACATGAGTATTCCCAAGGCTGAGCTAAATCAACAGATATCTTGCAAACTCCATAGTGGTGATGGTGGTGTGTTTGTGTGCGTAATATATTTTTTTCTTTTTTAAAAAGAAATCTAACAGCTGCTCAGGTTTTTGGTGCTCTTTCATTCAATACAAATTAATGTACCCTGTGCCACCAATTCTGGAAGCCCAACAGAAGAGAATATATTTACATTTATTCTGTTTGTTTTCTTCAGACTATTTATTGGATAGCTTAGCCTCCAGTTGTTTTTAATTAGTTGATAAGGGAAGCAATGACTCTAAACTACATGAACACGTTATTGCAGAGTGTTTGAGTATTAATTGTTGCCAATTTATCTGCCCCAAAGGTCTGTAGTGCCATGGGGAAAGAATGGATTTATTAGTGTTTGCTCTATTTTTATGAGCACAATCTCAACATCAAAATATTAGTAAACAAAAGTATATTTTGAATATAAATTTCAGCCTTTTATTCACTGCATGAAAAGTAGGCTTTGCTTATTATCTGGTGCATTAATTGCATTAAGATTCCTTGATTTGATATGCTTTGTGCCTTCATTTCTTTTATTCAACATATTAAAGTCCTTTATTACACAGATCACAAGCCAGGCCCTCTGCAAATGGAAAGCAGGGCCCAGAAAGAATTGCTGACTTTTGATATCACCAGCGGCATCTTGAGGGGAAGTGGTCAAAAAGTCAAGGTGATGTCAAACCACCATGCAACTGAAGCCCTGTTCCATTTTAACATGCATTGAGATGCACATAAAAAGTTGTGGAGCTGTGGCCACATGGTTTTAAATGCTCTCTTCAGAAATTCCTGGTAGCCACCATATCATTTCTTCTATTATATTCTTCGACTGCAACAATATTTAGTGGCTGAATGAGACATACAGAGTTAGGTCTACTGCAAGCATTGAATGTAATCCTTTGAGTTTCTCTTGGATTTGGCTCCACCATCTTAAAACTGCTTACAAGGTTTTAGATTAGCAGCACTAAACAAAGATCACATTATTTTAATAACTATCAGTATTGTACATGATACGTAGATTTATTGATCAAGGTGAGCCTGCAGGCAAGATGCTCTCATATTGACTCACTGTAATTATGTTATTGATTTCACTGGGGGGAGATGTGCATTGAATTTAGTGAGACTTACAGAATGTTCAACTAAACCATGAATAAACTGACATATTTATTTGAAAATGCAGCCCTACTCAGGTCTTGGCGTAAATGGGTGAGGGCTTGAAATCATGGCGCGGAAGGAGGATCCGAGCCGGAGCTGCCGATTGGAGGCAGCCTGGAAGAGGAAGCCCTCTGGCCTATCAGCGCACGACAAAGGAGGGAGGGATTTGCAGGCGGGAGCCAATCGCACGGACCGGGAGGCAGGGAGCCCTGTCTTTTTCATGAATACAGAATATTACATAAGACCCCGTCCCGTTTTGCCATCCCAATGTCCTGTTTTTGTCTCAAGGAAATATGGTCAGCCTAGTCAAAGGGTGGGTCAGGATAGAAGCTGATAGACAGACACACACACACACAGACACACAAACACAAGCAAAGCCAGTAGTTAAACAAATGAGGAATTTTATTCTGAACACTAAGATACCTATGCTAATAAAGTAGTTTGATACTTGTATATTATATACAAGTAAAAATATTAGTTACAAAATCGGTATATGTTTCTATGTATGTATGTATGTACAGAATAGAATAAGGAATGTAATAGAAGAAATCAGGTCTCAACCTACTTAAATTTCCTCCTTCTCAAGTCTCTTTCCCTCACTTTCCACTTAGACTTTATTATGGCTTCTTCTCCCCCTCCTTATCTCAATTACTGATATGGGAATGTCTCTGAGCTTCCTCCATGCTGTCTTGCTGCCAAATAAAGCTTTTAACTCACTAAGTTTTATTGTCCAGCATCTGAATCTTCTAACATACAACATAGTCCATCCTTCTGGTCTTCCTCCACATTTCAGGGCTGGAATCTTGGGACTTGGAGGCTGGATCATGTATTCACTACATTCCAGGTTAATCAAGTGTCGTCCTCTCCAGAAGCATCTGAAATATAACCCCACCCCCTTTCTCTGCTTTCTCTATTCTTTCTATATTCTACATCTAAGGCATGTACATGCCACTTTACATTCTAGCATTTTCTCCTTTTCTGCCTATGTGCTGTTGGTCTTGTGCTGAGTCCTCTGTCTTCTCTAAAAAAAATCCATGACCTTGGCACAGACCCAACCACTTTCCTTTACCCTTCCACAATGTGGACAACTTTTTCTCAGCAAAAGGCCACATTTGACCTTTGAATGGCATGCCATTCAATTTAAATTTGAATGGCATGCCATTCAATGACCATACTCCCCAAAGCAGTGTGTGGAGAATAGAATGAAAACAAAATTACAGTGCAATGTAATTAAAATAACATGCAAATACTATGATTGCTCTCCAGTCATGTATTCAATAATGTTTCCCTTCCATTATATTAACTGTTTGGCAACTACCTTTGTAGGTTTCTAGGGACTGTAGTTTCTTGAGGACAGCAAGCAAGTGGGGACCTCCAGTTCACCACAGGGTCAGATTATGGTGCTGCAACATGTCCCTTGCTTTTCCCTAGTAACAATGAACTTCTAAGTAATGGCCCTATGGTTTCTCTTCAGATCACTTCACTTAGTGTGAGAATGGACAGACATGGGAAACGCTGCATGTCCATGATGTCCAGTCCCATCTTCTTATGTAACCTTAATATTATTTATATTTTGAATATTTTTTATTACAGTCACTGATCACAAAAACACATTAAAAATAAAAATAAAGTAAAAACAAAACAAGATAAAATATTACAATATATGGTGGGCTCATCAGTGGATAATCAAAGTCTGCCTATTTTTACAGGCAGTATAACAAAATTTAGCTACGTTCAAGGAGACTTATGTGACCTTTAATGCTCAGAATTCTCAGCCATAGCCACACTAGCTGGGAAATCCTGGGAGTTGAAATCTCTCCATCTAGAAATTGCCAAGGTTGGGCAACACAGCTCTACATTATTCCCTGTCCTCATGTCTTCAAATAAACCCCTGACGAGGACTTACATTTCTCAGGAAAACAGAAGAAATGTATTGCAAAGAGTCTTTGTACTGTTTTATAGTACAGTGTGGTACTAAGAGAAAAATGCTGGTAAGATAATGCCACCATATTTTATTCTGATTGTTGAAGGATTATTAACTCATGTTTATGGAATCTTGCTACTGCTCTATAAATGCTGTGCATTTCCCAAATGCTTGTACTGCTATATTTCTTCTTTTATAAAAGCTGAGGCAAAGCCTGGCGAACCTTCCTTTTTCTTCTTTTTTCCAATGTATCACAACACACATGCACACAAACGTATTTGAAAATAACATTCCCTCTCTCCTGTAATATATAAAAGTACAGTTTCCTAACCAATGCTGCCCTCAGCTGAAAAATAACTGAATTCGGAATTCAGTGATGAATTCAAAGAAAAGGAATTAGTCTTTTTAAACACCAAAGACTGCCACGTGAGACCAGTGGAAAAGTTGAGCATTCTGATGGCTGTTTTGAAAAGATTCTTGCTGGTGAATTCATGTTCTCTTGCACCACTGAAAAACCAAACAAATTTAAATGTTGAAAATAATAACATGAAATAGCATTGTTGTCTTCATCCCTCAATGTAAATGATAACAACAACAACAACAACAACAACAACAACAATAACAACTGTTCCAGGTTGCCAAGAATATTTGGGATTGCTTAGTGCATGCAATGGTAAAAATGCATTTGTGTTAAGTCCGTGTAATTTTATGGTAGTAGTTTGCCATTGCTTTCTTCCAATATGTTTTTTAATTACTTCCCATTCTTACTACTAGCCTTGGCATTCCCAAGTGGTGTCCCATCCAATTAGTATCCAGGTCTCACCCTGCTTTGGGGCGTGGTGGCTCAGCGGGTAAGACGCCAGGCTTGTCGATCGGAAGATCGCAAGTTCGGGGGTTCGAATCCCTAGCCCTGCGTGCGGAGTGAGCTCCCGCTCTAGCTCCAGCTCTTGCCAACCTAGCAATTCGAAAGCATGCAAATGCAAGTAGATGAATAGGTACCACTTCAGTGGGTAGGTAACAGCGTTCCGCGCGCGTCATGCGGCCACATGACCGTGGAAGCGTTTAGGCCATTATATCCTGAACTATGGGACCCAATAGTTCTTTCTCCATCTCCAAATTGAGATTGACCAAATCTGGATATGTGGGTTGGATTAGTAGGTGGTAGTACTTAATTAACTTGGAAGCTAAGCAGGGTGAGGTAAAAGGTAAAGGTTCCCCCCGCACATTTGTGCAGTTGTGTCCGACTCTAGGGGCCGGTGCTCATCTCCGTTTCTTAGCCAAAGAGCCAGCACTGTCCGAAGATGCTTCCATGGTCATGTGGTTGGCATGACGCACGCAGAACACTGTTACCTTCTCACAGAAGTGGTACCTATTCACCTACTTGCATTTGCATGCTTTCGAATTGCTAGGTTGGCAAGAGCTGGGGCGAGTGCGGGAGCTCACTCCATCACGCGGGGCTAGGGATTCGCACCTCCAAACTTGCGATCTTCCGATCGACAAGCCTGGCGTCTTAACCACTGAGCCATCGCGCCCCTCCAGTCCTGTTTAATTTTTGGATATCAGCCAAGGATAGCTAGCCAGATGCTGCTACATAGAAAGACAACAATGACAATAGAGTTGCAGATTTTCTAAGATGAATTTTCTTCCACACTTTTCCTGTGCAAGCCTGGGGGTGGGGAGGGGAGTTGCGACTCCTTTAAGAGTTGCATTCAGTAATAGTATTCTGAAGGAGCAGAGTCCAAATCAGTGCAAAGGGGAAAGTGTTTCCCAAATAAAAATGTCCCACAGCATCCCTTCCTGAGAAATCACACCCATACATTATTTGTCTATATATTGGCTCACCATGCCAAAATGGCACAAGGAAATGAGCAAGCTTTTGATTTCCCCTAGATTATTCTCTTTCTTTCAGAAAACAACAGGAGGAAGTGAGCAGGAAATAAACCCCAAACTTTTTGATCAGCAACGCAAAGATCAGCAAAGATCAGCAAAGAAGTGGGGGAGGGGAAATTATAGGAAGCGTTGCTGATCAAAAAGTTTGGGGTTTATTTCCTGCTCACTTCCTCCTGTTGTTTTCTGAAAGAAAGAGAATAATCTAGGGGAAATCAAAAGCTTGCTCATTTCCTTGTGCCATTTTAGCAGGTCCTAAAAATGCTGCTATTTCTTCTTTTAATGGATCCCTGTTTCCCTTCCTCATATGTTAAGTTGTAGTCTCCAAGGCATTTCCCTAACATGGTGATGGTGCCGATATACTTCTCTCAGCCTTTCCTGTTATGACAGCCACATTAAGTATTATCCGTCTACCAGACTACCAGCCCCCTCAAAGGACAGCTTTGAATAACAGCAACATTTTTCTGTTGTGGCATATGTTAGTGTTATGAGTAAAACTACACACTTTGCCCCAAAGTCAGCCATCATGCCCTAGGACATCAAGCAAAACCTACTTCTGCAAATTATGCTCTCCCTCTTTCCTATTAAATGATTCCCTGCTTGTCAGGAACTGTACTTGTCACTAAGATGCAGTTGATAATGAAAGTGATAATATACCATATGGCACTTGCTGTAAGACACATTCAGCTACTCACAGACTATTAATCAAATCCTGGTGCATAGCTCTCTGAAACTACACAATTTTGCTCCCGTATTATACAGTGAGGGAGGGGGAAATCTCTCACCTAAATTCCTTCAAAGAAACTTTGAACATACTGTCACAAGCAGAATTTAGCTTTTCTGAAGCTGTTGAAAACGCCAGCAATTTATGCTCACAATGAGCACATCACTGGTCAATCCTTATTGGACCCATCGATTCACAGTTAAATTGTGATTAAAATGTTCGTGGCTCAAAGTCCTTATTATATATGCCAAATTTAAATGAGGATCATAGACTTATCATCCTTGCCCATTCTCCAGCTTTTCATTTCTAGTTTCTCATCTCTTTTCTACTTCTTTTATCAGGCACCCAAATTTTGTTTATGAGATGATTAGCTGGTATTTGCAATTTTCATACTGTTGGAGGCATTCTGTGCTTCAAAATGCAGTTGGAAATGAAGAGTACATTTTGAAGGGCAAACCAATGAAAAGTCCATAGCCATAATATGACTGTGCTACCTAGCAGCAAACATACTAGACCTCGGGCCTAGTGCTATTTGCCTGTGAGGAAATTCTCATATGTTTAGTTTAAAAATAGAATGTTAAATTTTACCATTGCTATAACTGTTGAATCCATGGTGAATAACTTTCTGTTTAAATTTTGATTTTTCCCCCTCCTTATGAACTATGGGCAGATTTCTTTCCCCCACGTCCATGGGTAGTGCCTCAAGGCTGTTGAAGGAGGAGGTTCTCAGATCTAGGCATAGCTTTTAGGATACCAAATCATCCTTGATATAGAATATACTTTACACAGCCTTCCAAAAAGATTGTTGCCTGTATTGTAAAGAAGTTGGTCTGCCAAGTTTGAATCCCGAAGGCTACAAAGAGTGAACTCAGAAAGATCAACTTATAAATACAATATTGACTCTTCTCTGTTTTTAAATCCCTTACTTGACTTTAGGGTGGAGTGGAAGCAGGAGGATTTTTTGTTAAAAAGAAAAAAATGAAAAAGGTCTCTCAGATTTTGGAAAAGTTAATGGAAGGAAAAAACAGGATGGAAAAGGCCTAAGATTTAAAACTTTCAGTTGTGTTGAGTGGGGGAGTGGGTTTAGTACTGTCTATCTAAGAAAAGCTTTTGCACTCTCCTCTTTCACCCTCATCAAGATGCTCTTTAGTTCCTCTTCACTTTCTGCCATTAGGGTGGTATCGTCTGCATATCTGAGGTTGTTGATATTTCTCCTGGCAATCTTAAATCCGGCAGTAGTAATGTATGGCTGTGAGAGTTGGACCATAAGGAAGGCTGAGCGCCAAAGAATTATGCTTTCGAACTGTGGTGCTGGAGAAGACTCTTGAGAGTCCCTTGGACTGCAAGGAGGTCAAATCAGTCAATCCTAAAGGAAATTAACCCTGACTGCTCATTGGAAGGACAGATACTGAAGCTGAAGCTCAAATACTTTGGCCACCTAATGTGAAGAGAGGACTCACTGGAAAAGACCCTGATGCTGGGAAAGACTGAAGGCAAAAGGAGAAGGTAACGGCAGAGGATGAGATGGTTAGATAGCATCACCGATGTAATGAACATGAATTTGAGTAAACTCCGGGAGACAGTGGAGGACATGAAGGCCTGGCATGCTGTGGTCCATGAGGTCACAAAGAGTCGGACACGACTAAACGACTGAACAACAACAACAACAACAACATAATAATAACTGAATCTTGCAAGTCTGATTATGTTGTAGCTCCTCCTTGAATTAGGAAGGTGTCTGCTGAGTCACTTCCAAATGTTACCTGGCTGTTGTGGACTTAAAATATGTTTCACCCCTTGTTGCCAAACAAGAATCAAGGTGGGATAGCTATCATGCATGGAATCTCATTCTATATGATGTTTCCCATCATTCCCATTCATTTTTATGCCTTTTAACAAGGTTTGCTCTGTTCATCAAGGTTTGGAACTCTCATATTAGGACATGACTAAACGATTGAACAACAACAACAAAAAATCTAAGAATGGCACGGAGTAACTCTTAAAAGCCCAGAGTTGAATTATGTGTTTGCAATTCTTTATGGTGAGTAAAAGGAAAAAAATGAATGAAAAGAAATTCTTTATATAACTTCATTTCTGGTCCTGTATTATCAAGATGTGTGGCTAGGGAACTCGGCCCCTCCTCCCATTCCTCCTTTGTATGGAGGCAAAGCAATCTCACAAAGGATAAATAGAATCAAACTTCATTAAAAATGGAAGTAATGGGAGAATGTAAGCATCCATTTAATCTTTAAGTAGTTACAAGTAGTTAAGTAACTATATTCAAAACAAGTGTGGAGGAAATAAAAATATAGGGCTACTCAAATCACAACATCTTGGAAGAATGCACACAGACACACATAGGAAATGATAAAGCTCTCATCTACTCTTATTTAGAAGCAACTCTGATGTAGAGCTGCCAATTGTTATAAAACAAAATGACCTTATATAGAGAGAATAATAACCAGAGATAATAAGTTAGACCTAAGCACACAGAAAAAGAAATTAAACTTATTACAGTTCTTAGCTAACCTTTCCCTATTTCCTCTAGAGAATCGATGATCCTTGGAATAGATTATACCTCTTGCCAATTTGTTACCTGAGAAATCTTCTTCCTGCAAATTCCAGCTCTAATCAAATTTCAATTCTAAATTTAGTCAGAAAAGAATCATAGCTCCCCTTTTCTCCCTGCTCCCCTACTTCAGCTGTTTGCTTAACTCCCTCTTGCCAGAGAACTGACTGCAGTTTCCAAAGAATAACAACTTTTCCATCTGCAGAGGGAGGGATTGTGAGCTTTCCTTCTTTCCTTTGGTTCTGTGCTACATGAAGCATCTCTCCTTAGAAATATCCTGCATGAGACAGAGGGATCCATATTCTCTGTTCTGGGAAACAGCTGTCAATCTCATGGATACTGGGTGTCCTTACAACAGCACACATCAGACTTTCAGCTGTACTTTTCTTTTTTAAAGTTTATTGAACTAAGTATATAATTGGTTAACGGAAATAAAGAGAAGGAAAATATGCATGCTTAAAAGTCTGATTTTAAAAAATAGCAAAGGTTGGCATTATCATTTTTTAAAAATTTTCAAAAATGCCCCTGTGCCTCACATTTAGCCCTTTATTTTCTTAGAATATTAGGGGGCTGTTAAGGAAGGAAGGAAGGAAGGAAGGAAGGAAGGAAGGAAGGAAGGAAGGAAGGAAGGAAGGAAGGAAGGAAGGCATTGAGTTGAACTCAACTTCTGGTAACCACCACACCGTTTTCTTGGTATGATAGCATTGTGGAAGAGATTTGCCTTTGCCTTCATCCAGGATATGTTCTCTACTTCCCAGCTTAGCCAATAGTCCTGGTATATTAATATTATGGCTTTAATATTCTATAAATCACTTAAGCTTAAGGAGAGGTGGACTTGATATACCATTCTTACACATTCTATATACTCCTTCCTGCAGCCAATTAGCATCAGGACTTGGATAACTTCTAAAGCTAACACACTGTATATGGTCATCTTAAGTGTAAAGGTCTGTGAGTTCAATTCCCAGTAGATGGTTTGAACTCCATAGCATAAGATCTGGTTACCCACATCTCACGAGGGTGAAACCAGTCATGTGGTGCCTCCTGGTGGTCAATATTACTCGGGCACAGACATTCCCTCCCAGCTTATGTTATATGAAACTGGCTAAGCAGGCTTCTTGAATCCAGAATCTCAGATGAACGAGTGCTTTTATTTGGATCAATAGACATTCCTTCACTTTAGCAATATATGTGTATGTGTAAGATTCTGAAAGCTTAAAAATATGAAGAGGCAGAGACACCTTCCTTCAGTCTTTTAATTCTGGTATGTAATATTATGAGATTTAACAAAGATATTAGCTTTATGCCTCATTGTGTGTAGTATTATCTATCTTTTGTATCATTTAACCATATTTACCTGGAGTGTCTGTATGACTCCATCTAATGGCCCACTTCATTACAAATAACCAGCTTTGAGATTGTCTCTAATGACCCAATTCACTTAAAATTTCCAAGTGGTCAAATAAGTTATCAGCTTGGGGGCAAATGAAAACCTGATTCTTTTTTTTAAAAACTGGCAGTTACACTTCTAAGCCAGGGATAGAGGAAGGGAGCTTCTTCTTTAGGTTTTCAATCACCCTGAATAATTTGTTATTGTCAACCAATTTGGATAACTCATTGCTTGACCTCTAAGCCAAGATCATTGAAGAACACGGTGACATTGATCCCAATGTAGATCTTCGTGGGATTCAATTGATTATCTATTCAATGTGAGAACTGCCTATTCTGTGGAGTCCTTGGTGCTCTCTGAGCCTTGTTGTTTTCTTGCAGACATTTCATTGCCAGGCTAGGCAACATCTTCAGTGTGAAAAGGGAGTCGGACTTGCTCTCTGTTTATATACCATGGCTTGTCCTGCTTGTGTTGGTGGAGGTGTTGTTCTCTCCTTAGGAATTCATTGATTGGGCTGTTGTTTGCTGCTTGGTTGATTGACTGAGTTAAAAGTTCCTTGATTAGGGTATATTGTGCTGTTTGATTGTTCCTCTGCTGCTAATCCTGGTGTTAATCGTTGCCTATCTGGGTGTTGATTGCTGGCAAGGAGGTGTTCTGGACTTTTGGCTTTTCTATTGTCTCTTATGAATGGTATGTAAATGTTGTTTACCTCTATGTGTCTGTTGATGGCTGCTTTGTCTGAGTGCCAAGCTTTCAGGAATTCTCTAGCGTTTTTGGATTTGGCTTGGTTTAAGATGCTCACAGTTTCCCAGTTGAAAGTATGGTTGAGTCCCACTCCCTAAGATGTTGCATAGCCTGCAATGAAACATCTGCCAGAAAACAACATAGCTCAGAGAGCACCAAGGACTCCACAGTTCAACCCTGAGCTACAAATATTCTCTTTGATTGGAACTACCTATTCATTTTCTGTTAAGGTTTTATTTTACGTTATTTTTCATCCAGTTGCTAGTCATAAAGGGTTTTGTCCTCTTGCTATGCAGCAACATGTTTGCTTATGAGTTTTTCCAGGAAGACTGTGTATAGAAGGTTGACTGAATCACTGAATGCCTGCTGGACTTTGATTTTTCTTTTAGGAAACAAATCCTTCAATATGCTTGAAAAAAATATTTTTCATAATGCTTTTCTCCAGTTTATCCAGAACTATACTTAACCTTGGTCCTTTTAATTTTCACACTGGACATTTTCCAGTCCTCTTGCATGAAATGTTTGAGAGCAGATATGTGTCTTTGTTAAAAGATCAGCAATTTTATATCTGAGTTCTTTAAACATTCTCAAATAAATATCATCCAGATCTGGTGAAGTATAATGTTCCATTTTTTAGCGAGATGGCATTTTCTCCCCTCTATTTCTCTTAGCTCTCCAGTCTCCTTCCCTTAAAAACCATGTATAGAAAATATATTTTCTGAAGCAAAAGATATGTGTGAAGAATCTAATCTACCTCTCTGCCTTTTCAACTTCTGTTTCTTAGCATCCCAGTAGCAAAATCACTACCCTTATTGCTTTCCTGTTTCTGTGCATTTCTGGTCCTTGTGTAATACTCCCTTCCAAGTTTGCTCTGCCTGCTATAATGCAGTTGGGCAAACCTGTCTATAATGCAACTGTGGAAACCTCTTTTATGTTTTGCAACTTTGAAAAACATTTAGTGTTTCTTCAAGAAACCCTTCTTATCTTTAATAGCTTTCTTAACTCTGCTGCTAAATATACTAGACATCTTATCATATCTGGTGGATTCCCCCCCCCCAGTATACATGCTGCGAATAACCCAAGCAATCTGAGCAACCTAACCCTTGTGACTTCTCTTTTTATCATCCCTATATGTAGCATGATGGTCACTGATTCCAGCTAGTTCAAAAGCTCTTAATTATCTCATTGGAAGCACTCCAGAGGTCTCAGCATAAACATCTAGAACAACAAGGAGTCTGCTCAAGCAAGCAGACAATTGGCTATAAATTCCCTTTTGGCAACTCAACAACTTGTGGACAAATAAGAATCTGGAAATTTACAGAACAGGTTGCCTAGAAAATGAACTGCTTCTGCATTACAGGAAGGTATACATGGGGAAAACTAACTATCAAGCCAGGTCTTAGAGATACTTTTCAAGATACTCATCCAGGATCAAGAGCAGATAAAGAAACTCTGATAGTCTTGTCTGGGAGAGAGAATGGAAGGATGGCTGGTTCATTAATGTCTACCATATCTTCCATACGTCCACGCTCCTCTCTGCCAGACGTAGCACCCACATTCATGCACACTGAATGGTGGTACCAGTCCCCAGTCATTTCCCAATTGTGAGAAATGTATAGCCATTGTTCAAAGCAGCACCAATTATCACCCAACTTCATCAATTATGGCTAAAAGCTTCATGCATCACCATCATGCTGTTCCATGCTATTAAAACAAGGAATTATGAAAAAAAGAGCACAGGAAAGGACCACAATTTCAACCCATCTCTAGCCTATCCTTGCATGCCCTTGAATGGCATTGCAAGGAAGATATTTGAAGATCAATTACAGTAAAATTAAGGAGTATTAAGGAGTCATTGCAAAACAGCAAAAACTCATACATGGGCACGAAATTGAGCAACCCTTATGCTATAAATATTTGGCAGTTGTCTCCCTCACTTCTAGTGGCAAAAAGACTCATGGCACTTATGTTGCTTTGAACACTATCCTGCCCCCCAAAAAAAAATATTCCAGAGAAGGTTATGTTCCAGCAGTAGTCAAATTATTTAAAGCTAAATTAATTGTGCAACTCCTTATGGAATACCAATGGTGGTACCAATCACACTTTCATCTTCTTTTCACCCACCCAATTCCCCAAGTGATAATCTACAGCCATTGGTTAGACCAGGGGTACCCAACCTTTTTGGCACCAGGGACCGGTTGTGAAAGACAATTTTTCCATGGACTGGGGGGGGGGGCAGGGTTTGCAGGTGGGAGCCAATCGCGTGGACCAGGGGGTGGGGTTTGCAGGCAGGAGCCAATCGCATGGACCTGGGGGGCAGGGTTTGCAGGCGGAAGACAATCGCGTGGGTGGGGTGCGAGGTTTGCAGGCGGGAGCCAATCGCGCGGACGGGGTGGGGTTTGCAGGTGGGAGCCAATCGCACAGATGGGGGGCAGGGTTTGCAGGCGGGAGCCAATCGCACAGACCACCACCACTCACCTGCTGTGTGGCCCACTTCCCTGGGTTAGACAACACCAAATTTCACAGCACCCAACTTCATCAATTATGGAAGTAAGACTCATATGTTACCATCATAATATTCAAAGCTACTAAAACAAGCAATGATAAAAGATAAGCACAGGAAAGGTCTACTATTTCATCCCTACCCCAGTCCTAAGCTGAGATAGGAAAGAACAACAAATTCTCAAAGAATTTCAATTCCTGCTTTTGTGTCATCATAAGAAGCTGGAAAAAAAAACTAATAGATTTTAAGATGTGATCTATCATCCAGCGGATATTTGTACAGTGAAGATGCTCTTGAAAATGAATCTGTAACAAAAAGAAAGATGGCACAGGAAGAAAATCAATGAACTAGCATTGCTGCAGGACAGTATTGCTAGTATTCGTACAATAAACCCTTTTGGAGTTACAGTTTCCCTAATAGAAGTGCTCATAATAGAAGCATTCAAGGACTTGATACCAAACAAGTAATTTCAGGAAAAAAGAGAATGAGAATATAGTGTGATTGCTTTATAAAATGCCAGGGTCTATCATAAATAAAAAAAAACCTAGGGCTTGTACTATCTCAAAAAGTGATCTAGTAGAGGTAAAGCAAATGTAGTTGGATGGGCTAAAACTTATCTCAATCAATTAACTTTATCCAAAGGACAGACAGACTAAGAGTTGGCCAATTCTGGGAATCAGAATTCCCATTCAGAAGTCTCACAAAAAGACAAAAATCCAATAAGTTATTTCAAGGGTTCAGTACAACTGGCAACAAGATACTAAAGTTATTTCCATTGCTGGATTGATCCTGAATGGAAAGTTTTATACAAAGACTTCACAGCACCATCTCCAACACAGCTGGTTGTTGAGCTGCCTTTTTTTTTTTTTTTTTTTTGGTGCCTTCAAGTCGCTCTTGCCTCCTGGCACCTGCCTGGACAGGTCCTTGCATTTTTTTTGGCAAGTGTTTTGTCACTGCCTTCTTCCTAGGGCTGAGAGTGAGTGACTGGCCCAAAGTCACCCAGCTGGCTTCATGCCTAAGGCGGGACTAGAACTCATGAACTTCCAGTTTCTAGCCTGGGGTCTTTAATCACTACACCAAACTGGGTCCCGGTGGGTGTATAACTCAGTAAAAACGGAGGCTTCCTTAGGACCAACAGGGCCTGCAAGTTAGAGCACTGTTCCCAGGGAGCTGTCTGTATAATCTTGGCTTCAATGTTTCTGAAGCCTTTGACTCTCTAAGATTGTCATATCTGGGCTGCAAATAGGACAGCAACAACTTGATATCAGGAAAGAGTTAGAGTTATCTGTATCTCTTTGCTACCATCTAGTGGTCACTTGACCCACATATGGCAACTCTAACCAATGATACCATTGGTTCTGTAGCCTTGAAGAATCTGGGCTAGAGTATGAGGCTGCAATCCTATGCTTATAGGACCAACTCTTTCTTGCTTCCTGTGTTCAGCCATGGTTCCATGAATTAATTGATTTCTAAGAACTCCCCTGGTTTCTCCTCTTCTGAGGATGAGTCCTCCACAATGGCAATGATTGAACATTGAAATTGTGTCTGTGTGTTGTGTGTGTGTGTGTGTGTATGGGTATGTTGATAGTTGCCATCACAGCAGCTACATGAAAAACATGGCATGATATGGAAGGGTTTTTAACTCATGCCATATTTGTATGTTGTGAATTAATCAATACTTTAACACATAGCTTTCCAAACTATGTGTCGTGACACTTTAGTGTGTCGCAACACACAGTTTAGTGTGTCGCGAAACAACGCGGAAGCGGCGATGGGGGTGTGCACAGTGGCAGCGTATAAACATGAAGTGAGACTCATGGAGAAGGAGACAAGCAGAATTTAAAAGCTCTGTATTTTATTGATGTTATGTTGTGAACCGCCCAGAGTCCCTCCTTGAGGGGGAGATGGGCGGTTATAGAAATTTGATAAATAAAATAAAAAATAAATAAAATAAACCCAGAAAACTCTACTAGCAGCCCCCCTTTCAGGGCTGAATTCAGGGGACCCATTTGAATAATTAAGACAGACAGATTGTATATTCAAATAAACAGATAAAAAAGGTAAGAGCAAATGTATCAGATATTTTTTACCCAAAGAGAAACAGTCTCAGAAGGCAAACCTTTTGATGTGCATTCCAAGATGAACAACTGGATTTCCTATTTGTTAAATTCATTTTATAATGATAACAATCAAGGACAGTCTCTTGACCGGCTATTTGTGCAAAATCACATCTAATTTCTTGCAAATGCCAAATGTTCCCATTATGTGATAGCAGAGTTCTCATTTGATTATACTATCTCAAGAGGTCCCCTGCCTGTCAGATACATCAAATTAAACTTGTCAGTTGAGATTCATCAGTTACAGAGCTTCTAGTCCTGTGATTTGAGAAGCTGTTGTGGCAACTTCCCATTAGACTGATATCATTATCTACATAATTCTGGAATTAATGACAGCGTGAGGAACTGCACTGCCAGTATGAAGCAAAAGAACTTCATTTTAAAAAATTAATAAACTGAACCATTCAGAGGTGATCTGCAGGAGAGTTGGATGATAAATGGGATTCCTGGATATTTCCCCCCTCCCCATAATGTAGATTATCTATCCATATATGCCAAGTATTCTCTCTCACACACAAATCACCCGGACAATAGAAACCAAAAGGCCATGAGTTCTAGTCCTGCCTTAGGCATGAAGCCAGCTGTTTGACCTTGGGCTAGTCACTCTCTCTCAGCCCTAGGAAAAAGGCAATGGCAAGCCAATTTGGAAAAAAAATGTTGACAAGAAACCTGCAGAGACTTATCCAGGCTGTTGCCAGGAGTCAGTACACACACACACACACACACACACACACACACACACACACACACGTAGGGTAGACAAGAAGATTGTGAGTAACTCATAATTTTGCTGTTTTTATTTGACTTTCTACCTGGCTTGCTCTAATTATTAACTTTGCACAAGTTAGTATTTCCTTGAAGATGAATGAACACAGTTGATTTGGCCTGTCTGTATCTTTTCTCCTGCAAACCTTTGCAACGAATCATAACACTGAGGAAAACAACGAAGCACACCCTTTAATTAGTTAACTTTAATTATTTTGCCATCTGTCTTGTTTGAAACTGAAAGTTGGGTATGTGAAATTCTTGTCAGCAACACAGTAGTAAAATTAGATAACTTTTTTTTAATATATACTGTATAAAGCCATTTTGCCATTTTATATGAAGAAAACAAGTGAGTCATGTAGTCTGCTGATTGATTCACCCCTCCCCTCACCCAACTATTTGCATGCCTCTGACTCATTGTATTCTAGGTTGCTTACTCTTACAAAACATAAAGCTGATTTCTAAACACTTAGAAATGAGTTGAGTAGATCTGGAAAATCTGATGACAAACCTCAGAGCGCAAGAGACATGGAAGAACATGAAAATCCTGAAGCACAATATCACACTATTTCCATAAAAGGTGGGGACAGAGGGATAAAGAAGTGATGCATTTAAATCTATAAACACAGGAAAACTGTGGGATCAAAGCTTTGCCCATCACACACAAAAAATGGACAGAGCTTTGACTTTTTTCACTACACCCCTGTTCGATGGGGTGACATTCAGGACATCAGTGAAAGAGAAATGCTCTGGATCACCAATTGACATCCTTCATGACACCACTCCACCATCTTTGCTGAAAGGCAATCCAGTTTTGGAACTGATGATTCTTTTTCAAATCTGCCTTGAAAAAATTAATCTGATAAATATTTTTCAAATTGGTGTGGATCATCATCATCATTCTTTATTACAGTCATAGACCAGTAAAATAAAAATTTCTCAAAGGTGTCCGATAAAATTCTGAGACATGGTAAGAATACAATCCATATCATGGTTAAAATTTAGCAAGTTTGCTGTCATTATACTGTACATAAAATCAAAAGAACACCCTATGTTACACTGTATTAATATTTATTTGATTAAAACATCCTAAATTATTATTAATTATTTACCACAATAAATGAAAGTTTGGATTCATTCAGTTTTAGCCAAAGATTTAAGGAAGCTATACAGATTCTTGATTCAACTTTTGTCAATCCTGTCTCCAGGCGTAGACGTGCATTAGAGACACAACGAGACATCTGGAGAATTGCTCTAATAAGTTTACATTGTGTTCTTTCTAAAGGTGTAAGACAAGGAGCTGAGGGTCTAAGCTGGGTCCCATAAAGAAGCTGTGCTAGCAATTTGGCCTGAAAAAGCTAAATTGCGGCAGGGACATAGTATCCTCCTTTTGAGCGAAAGAATTTGAGGATGGTGTTGATCCATTTCATGCATTCCAAAAAGCATAATGGAATGAGTGTTGGGGTTTGCATATACCCAGGAATTTACAGTTAGATAAATTATACTGGAGAGGCTTGATATCTAGGTGAGAGGGGAATTATTCTGCAAGTCACCCAATTATCAGCCATTGTTGTAGGGATGATGTGGCAGTGTGTGACTCATACTACAGGTGCTAATTGTTTAGTTGGGTGTGGCAGTTGATGAGAGTGACCTATAATGTGATTGGTCAGTTTATGTATATATACAGAGAAGTCTACTATTCATCTACTTCTGCTTCATTGACTATGCTAAAGCCTTTGATTGTGTGGATCACAACAAACTGTGGCAAAGTCTTAAAGAGATGGGAGTACCAGACCACCTTACCTGTCTCCTGAGAAACCTGTATGCGGGTCAAGAAGCAACAATTAGAACCGGACATGGAACAACCGACTGGTTCAAAATTGGGAAAGGAGTACGACAAGGCTGTATATTATCACCCTGCTTATTTAACGTATATGCAGAGTACATCATGAGAAATGCCGGGCTGGATGAATCACAAGCCAGAGTTAAGATTGCCGGGAGAAATATCAACAACCTCAGATATGCAGACTATACCACCCTAATGGCAGAAAGTGAAGAGGAACTAAAGAGCCTCTTGATGAGGGTGAAAGAGGAGAGTGCAAAAGCTGGCTTGAAACTCAACATTAAAAAAACCCAGATCATGGCATCTGGTCCCATCACTTCCTGGCAAATAGAAGGGGAAGAAATGGAAGCAGTGACAGATTTTATTTTCTTGGGCTCCAAGATCACCGCAGACGGTGACTGCAGCCATGAAATTAAAAGATGCTTGCTCCTTGGGAGGAAAGCTATGGCAAACCTAGACAGCATATTAAAAAGCAGAGACATCACCTTCCCGACAAAGGTCCGTATAGTTAAAGCTATGGTTTTTCCAGTAGTAATGTATTGAACATGAATTTGAGTAAACTCCGTGAGACAGTGGAGGACAGGAAGGCCTGGCATGCTATGGTCCATGAGGTCACGAAGAGTCGGACACGACTAAACGACTGAACAACAACAAAGAAGTCTGGTGTTCTTTCTTCTCATTTGCTGTAACTTCTCATCGCTGTATCATTTGTTACTGCTGTGGATGTATTCTGTACTACGTATGTATATAAAGTAAATAGGCTATTTTATCTAATCTCTGCTTGAGTGTCTATTTACTGCATAGAACGTGGATCACTGGTGTCTTGGGAAAAGGAGCAGGCCGCCCCACGGTGCGCACTCTGACAGGTTATGGGCCCAGCAGTGGAACGTGTGCAGCTGGCATGCTGGCACGGCTGTGAGGATGTTGGAAGCCTATCCAGGAGTCGTTCGGATATCTGGGGCGAGTTTGGAGCTTTTGCAGGTTCCGTGCCTGGCTGTGTATTTTTCCTAGGACTGTTTGCAGCTGAAGGACGTTCTGATAAAGTCTGTTTTATTTATTCATCGGTGTCTGCCCAGGAGGGGCTGAGGATGAGCACAGTGAAAATGCAGTCTACAGTTGGAGGTGGTTTTCCTATAGAACAGCTGAATGACACCAATTACTTGTCATGGGCATACAAGATGGAAATGTTTCTTCGTCGTGAAGGTATTTGGAACATAGTCCATGAACCATCAGCCGATTTGGACGATGAGGAAGCTAATCTACAGAACGAGAAAGCATTGGCAAGCATAATTTTATGTTTGGAGGACAGTCAATTATGTTATGTTAGAAATTTTCAGTCAGCCAGTGGGTGTTGGGAAGCTTTAAGAAAAGTTTATCTTAGAAGCACACCGTTATGCAAGGTTTTGTTGACAAGAAAGCTTTATCATGCTAAATTACATGAAAGTGGGAGTATTCTTGAACATTTGCATTATATGGCTGGTTTGTTCCTCAACTTGGCACAGAGAAATATGCAATTCTTAGAAGCACATAAGGTTTATGTAATTCTCAGTTCTCTAAATGAAACATGGGATAATTTAGCTACCAGTTTCGGGTCTTTATCTGAGAGGGATTTGACCATAAATTATTTAACTGGGAGACTACTGGAAGAGGAGCAGAGGAGAAAGGAATGTTATTTTTGTAACACTGATAATATTTTATCTGTAAAGCGTACTTGTTTTCACTGTGGTTCTGATAAGCATTTGCGAAAAGACTGTGATATTGCTAGAAGGAAAGCAAAAGTCAAGCCGAGGATTTCCAAGCAACGAAGTGCTGTCCAGCTGTCAGTGATTAATTCTACAGGAAGGAATTTAAAGGAGACGTGGCTCCTAGACAGCGGAGCAAGTCAAAACTTTGCCAATGATAGAAAGATGTTTAAAAGGTTTATGCAGGCTGAACGGGACCATGTTAGCCTGGCAAATGGAAGTTTTGCATCTGTTACTGGCAGAGGGGTGTGTATGTACCAAGTTTAAATACTGAATTATCTATGCTATGTGTACCAGACTTAGAGTATAACATCATAAGTGTTTCTCAGTTGGATAAACAGGGATATGATGTAAAGTTTGGTAAGGGTAAATGCATTATTATGGATAATAATAATGTCTGTGGTGAGGGTGTATTACCGAACAGTTTGTATGAAATGAAACCCAGGACAGAACTAACCCATGATGTAGCTATGATCAACAAACCAACCCATGATTCATGTGAACATTTATGGAATAGGCGTTTGGGACATCCAAGTTTCAAAGTAGTTGGAAAGATGTCAGAAGCATGTTCTGGAATGAATTTGAAACCATGACAAGCTTACCTGGATTGCACGGCATGTAAGGTTGCAAAGTCTAAGGTGTATCCTGTAAGCAAATTTAGTGATAGAAAGTCACAAAAACGTTTTGAATTAATTCACGCTGACCTAATTGGCCCATTACCAGCCACATTAGGTGGTGCTAAATATGTTTTAGTCGTTGTGGATGATTTCACCAGATTTGGGTTCTGTTACCTATTGAAAGCTAAAAGCCAAACATTTGATAAGTTCAGGAATTGGGTGCAGTTTGTGGAACGTAGATATAGCACAAAGGTGTGTAGTTTACAGACTGACCGGGGAACTGAGTTTATGAGTGGCAGTTTTCAGCAATGGCTCAGTAGGAGGGGCATTGTGCACAGGAGAACCAATTCAGGGCCAGGAGTGGCAAAACAAAGATACTCAGCATTACAGACAGTAAAGGATTCATTGTTAGCTGACTCAGGGATATCTAGAGGATACTGGGGAGAGGCTATATGGCTGCTAATTATTTAATTAACAGGTTGTGGAGTGTGTCTGTAAATCAAACACCATATTATATGTTGTATGGCAAGAAGCCATCATTAACTCATTTGAAGGTGTTTGGGTGCACTGCCTATGTTCACGTGCATAAGGACGTGCGTAGGAAAGGGCAGGCAAAAGCACAGAAGATGACGTTTGTGGGGTATGAGCCAGGAACCAAGGGATATAGGTTCACTGATGGCAGGAGACTTGTGATTTCCAGATCAGCAAATTTCAGTGAGCATAGCAATTGGCAGAAGTTACACAGAGGGAGTCAGGTTTTTCTTCCTACTCAAGGACAATTCGACCTAACAGAGCGGCGAGAGTCCAGAGATGTGATTAAGGATGAAGAGGAAGTAACTCCTAGTGTGCCAATGAAGCAGGATGCTACTGTTTTGTGCAGATCTGAAAGAGTTAACAAGGGCATACCACCTCAACGTTACACACCAGGTGATGTTAAAGTGTGTTTTGTTAATTATGAACCTCGTAGTTATTCAGAGGTATTGGAGTTTCCACCACAAGAGCAGAATAAGTGGAAAGCTGCTATGGATGTGGAAATGAATGCCATTAATTCCCATAAGGTGTTTAAATCTACCAGGCTGCCTGAGGGGCATAGGGCAGTGGGTTGTAGGTGGGTTTATAAGAAGAAGACCCTAGTCAATGGTGATATTCAGTATAAAGCTAGGCTTGTAGCACAAGGGTTTTCCCAGGTTAAGAATCAGACTTATGATGAGGTTTTTGCGCCAACGCTAAGAGGGGAGACATTCAGGTTTGCCTTAGCAATGGCAGCAGCTGGAAATTGTGTAGTGAACCATTATGATATCACCACAGCATATCTGCATGCTGATTTGAGGGAAGAAATATATATGGTTGAAGCTCCAGGATATGAATCTAATGATGCAGGTAGAGTGTACAAGCTGCAGAAAGCATTGTATGGACTCAGGCAATCGGCACGTTGCTGGAATCTGCGGTTAGACGAGGCATTGCAAAGAATGGGATTTAAGTGTAGCAAGGCTGACCCATGTCTGTACATAAAGCAATGTGATAATGATGAACAGGTGTTGCTTTTGATCTTTGTAGACGATTTGTGTTTTATAGCTAAAGATCAAAGTAGGGTAATTTAATTTACTGAAAAACTGAAGCAACAATTTGATGTTAAAGATCTGGGAGAGATTAAAAATTACCTAGGCATAAGTATTCAGAAGGTTGATGGGGGATACGTTCTAGAGCAGCAGAAGAAAATTGAACAACTGCTAAGAGAAAACGATATGGAACATTGCAAGGAGGTTCCTACCCTGATGACAACTGATTTTGTTAAGACAGAGGCTGGAGACGATCACCAAACATCATGTAATCAGGACACTATCAGTCAATAATTGGAAGTTTATTGTATTTAGCACAATGGTCGCATCCCGATATCGGGAATGCAGTAAATGTACTGAGTAGGTATGTTGTGCAACCTACCCAGAGGCATTGGAAAGGTATTAAACGTGTGTTTAGATATCTTAAAGGGACCATTAATAAATGTTTATTGATAAAACCTTGTAAACCATTGGAATTGAAATGCTATGTAGATAGTGATTGGGGTAATGATGTACATGATAGGAAATCAATGTCAGGATTGATAATTATGTTTGGTGACACCTTGGTGGGGTGGAGGTCTCAGAAACAGAGTTCTGTTGCCGTATCTACTGCAGAGGCAGAGTACGCTGCACTATCTGACCTATGTTCAGAGTTAATATGACATAGGCAACTGTTAAGAGATGTAAATGTAACAATTGAGGGTCCTATATGTGTATATGAAGACAGTGAAACATGTATACAGATTGCACAGAATGATAGGATCAGAGGGAGGAGCAAACATGTGAATATCAAATATCACAATGTTAGGAATGCTGTAAAAGAATCTCTGATTAATTTGCAATATTGTCCATCTGAGAGTAATGTAGCAGATGTGATGACAAAGCCTCTAAGTATAGAGAGACATAGGATGTGTGTATCCAAAATGTGTATGTCTTCTATTCTGTATAAGTGAAATGTAATATCTATTGTAAATTGGAGGGGTGTTGGGGTTTGCATATACCCAGGAATTTACAGTTAGATAAATTATACTGGAGAGGCTTGATATCTAGGTGAGAGGGGAATTATTCTGCAAGTCACCCAATTAGCAGCCATTGTTGTAGGGATGATGTGGCAGTGTATGACTCATACTACAGGTGCTAATAGTTTAGTTGGGTGTGGCAGATGATGAGAGTGACCTATAATGTGATTGGTCAGTTTATGTATATATACAGAGAAGTCTGGTGTTCTTTCTTCTCGTTTGCTGTAACTTCTCATCACTGTATCATTTGTTACTGCTGTGGATGTATTCTGTACTACGTATGTATATAAAGTAAATAGGCTTTTTTATCTAATCTCTGCTTGAGTGTCTATTTACTGCATAGAACGTGGATCACTGGTGTCTTGGGGAAAGGAGCAGGCTGCCCCACGGTGCGCACTCTGACAATGAGGGTGTTGGTGCCCATGTTGCAGTGAACACAAATCCAGCCCACTGTGCAAGGAACCAAGGGCTACCTGGTTTCAAGAAAGGTTGGTGTGAAGCACTCCTTTGAAGGACATCATGAAGCCCTCCCACTTCAAGGCTCCCCTTGGAGACCTTGACCAGCAGTTCCAATAACCAGATGAGGTTTCTGTGCAAGTACAATGCTCTTCTAACTCTTCCAGTTAGTTCTTGAAAGCAGCAGTTCTGGCTTCAACATAATGCAAAAAGCTTTGATGAACGATGATATGAATTGCATTGTTTCTAAGGTGTCATACCCGTTCTCACTCCTAGTTGGTTCCCCTACATGATTCTAGGCATAATTGTGTAGCAGACTGGGACAGAGTAAGAATTGTGAATGCATATACTGTAAGGCAGAAATTGCAATGCATTATATTATATAGTTTGACAGACCATTTAGTTCCATCCATCTTGTTTACATTGCAGAGATGCCATTTGGGGGACAACACCAATCATACAGACCAAATTGTAGAACATTCCAAATTAGATGTCTGAAAGAGAATATAATCAGATGCATGAGCATATCTTGAATGTAAAGTGTTACCTTAAAAAGGTAAAGGTTCCCCCCGCAAATTTGTGCAGTCGTGTCCAACTCTAGGGGCCGGTGCTCATCTCCGTTTGTTAGCCAAAGAGCCAGTGTTGTCCGAAGACGCTTCCACAGTCATGTGGCCGGCATGACGCATGCGGAATGCTGTTACCTACCCACCGAAGTGGTACCTATTCATCTACTTGCATTTGCATGCTTTCGAATTGCTAGGTTGGCAAGAGCTGGGGCGAGTGCGGGAGCTCACTCCGTCATGCGGGGCTAGGGTCTCAACCCTCTGAACTTGCGATCTTCCAATCTACAAGCCTGGTGTCTTACCCGCTGAGCCACCACGTCCCTTTGTTCTTAAACAATTGTTCTCATCTGCCTCCATCTGAAAGAGGGAAAGTTACAGACCATATACTTTAGGATAGCCTCAAAGTTTAAGTTCTTACATCATCCCACCACTCAAAACTCTCCCAAACTCTTCTTCAGTTGGGCTGTTTCATGTTTTTGGTTTGATCTGGTTTTGTAGAAATCAAGAAGAAATTGGTCTACCAAGCTAAATCTTATTGAAATTGACTGTCAACAATTCTCCAGGTTTTCAGAAAGGAGCCCTACTTGAAATGCAAGCAGTTGAAGTTGGAATCTTCTAAGTATATGTTCTACCACTGAGCTACAGACCTACCTTAAAAACATTAATATTCAAATAATGTAATGCTGTAGACTTTTCATTTCTCCCACCTAATTCCTAATTCTTTATCTAATAAGTTGAACCATTCAACTTCCTTAGATTTCAGCTGCAAACAAATCTTTTCAAGCATCTGCTCTGGTCTGTTTTTCCCTTGGATTTTCCACACTGGTGATTTTTCAGCCACGCTCTTCTGACAGACCTGGAGATTTCTCATCACCTTACTAGAGGTTCTGTAATAAGGTAATACAGAATGGCGTACACGTTTTCCTGTCTGAAGGACAGTTTGTCTATGGTTTCTCAACCTCCATCATCTGTTAGATGCAGCTTAAAGGAATACTGTATGTCTATGAAGGTTCTCAGTCATCCAGGTGGAATTGTCTGTAGCTTGAATCATGTCAACTGAAATCCAGTTGACATGATTCAAGCTACAGACAGCTTAAAGGAAATATTTGATTCCTGAAAATAAAGTTTGCATTTTCAAATGATATAATGATTTATATCAGTGTCCTCTGAGAAGCCCATGGGACTTGGGTAGACATGCAAGAGTTCTCCAGACCAGAAGACAAGTTCACGCTAAGTGATTTTCTTCAAAATTGGAAGTTATGAAAACCGCACCAAAGCATACTCATAACCACCTCTAATTACAAATTTACAGAGTTATTAATTTTTCATTAAGTTGATTCAGATTTCATTTTCTGTGGCAGAATTTAGAAGCCTATTCTAATGTAGATGTAGAATGACCAACTAATATCCATTAATGAGTTCCAGTACTGATGTTTGCACAGGTGGAACTCTCTTGCCTCATCTAAACCACATGGACATCAGCCTCACCAAAAGGAAACAGAGAATTGCAGAACTTCTTTGGTGAAATGGGAAATCCAAGTCTACCACACCTTCATCCATGACTGTCCACACCTTTCATTTTACTTGCACAACCCCCCCAAATAACTTAGCTGTTATTTGTGCAATATTCTTTTTTAAAAAACAAAGTTGTGATATGTCTTTTTTTTTCCAAATTTTATTAAGATTTTAAATATACATAGTTAAAAGTTAGAAATGAAAAAGAAATACAAATACAAATCAAAGAAAGAAGAAAAAAGGTGTAGAAAAGTAAATAAAAAAAAGAAGAGAAATAAGACATAGAAATTGGTTAACTTCCAATTTATCTCTGGTCATAGTAATTAACAAAATTTATCTTACATGCTAGTTCTTTATATAACATTTAAAAACATTTCCTGTCTAATATATCAATTTATATATACTTTAATCTTCAAATCCCCATGTAAGCTTTGCCCCTCCTGCATGTTGTAAATAATCCATTAATGGTTTCCACTCTTTAAGAAAGTAATAATTTGAATTTTCTTTTAATATACATGACAATTTGTCATTTTCTGCCATATCCATCAGTTTTAACATCCAATCTTGTATCGTAGGTAAAATCTGATTTTTCCAATTTTGTGCATATACAGGTCATGTTGCTGTAATCATATATTGCATAAGTCTTATAAATTGTTTTTCTATTTGTTCTTCTGATATTCCCAATAAAAATAATTCCGATTTAAATGGAACTCGAATTTGTAATATATTTTGCATCAATGAATGTATTTGAGTCCAAAATTTCTTTGCCACCTCGCATGTCCACCACATATGGTAGAAAGACCCCTCTTGTTTTTTACATTTCCAACAAAAGTTGGAAACATTCCCATACATTTTAGTAAGGTTTTGTGGCATCATATACCATCACAAAGTTGTGATATGTCTGTAGAGAATCACTATGTTGCTGCTATGTACATATGTAATACTGTTATAAAGCAAGGGTGAATATTGATTTGTCCATCTATAGGAAGAAAGCTGTGAAAGCCAGAAAGGGCCATTAAATCTATACATTGTCTTTGAATCTCTCCAGAGTTATTCAAAGGCACCTATGTTCAACACTTTGAATGGCTACAGAGATTCAATTCAAAGATTTGAGCAGGAAGTCTGGTTCAATAGAATCGCCTTTGAAAAATGATGCCTTAAAATCAGTCCTTTGAAGCTTCCCATAGTGCTAAAACGTATGCTTTGCATTATAATGTTTTTTTAAAATCTCTTTCAGAGACTTTTCCCCCTTCTGTTTCTTGATATTGTTCACATTTATAGTCAATTAAGTCAGATTGACACAGATTGCTATAGAAATGCAAACACAGAGAATTATTGGCAGTATATCTCATTTCAGTCTACTGCACATATTAATTTCATCCCTACTTTTGCCATCTGCTCAAGACCTACTTTTAAAATACAAGATAAAACACACAAATATGCATCTGGAAAGGGTGCGAACTCATGTGCAAAGTGTGTGTCTTCACAATATGTTTAACTGTACAGCCCCAAAAAAGCCAAATTCACAGATTTAAATTTCAGTTGAAATGACATAGGAATAACTATAAGCATTGGTGTTGTGAACTGATTGTAATCGTATGTTCAGTTACTAAATATAACAAAATTACATTGGATGCAATGTTGATTTGATGGAAAAAAGTTGGGATGCGCTTAACTTCACCACTTTCATATTAATTTCAGTTTGATGGACAAATATACCAACAAATCAAAGGAACACCTATGGGATCACCACTCTCAGGACTCATAGCAGAGATAGTAATGCAACATCTAGAAAGGATAGCATTCCCATACGTACAACCATAAGTATGGATCCGGTATGTACTGTAGATGACACCTTCATCATAATAAAAAAGGATCAACTGGAGGAAACACATGAAACCATCAACAACATCTTCAAAGGAATACAATTCACAAGGGAAGAAGAAAACAACAACACACTACCCTTCTTGGACATCCTCATCAGTAGAGGAAATGATGGCATTCTAGAAACACAAGTCTACCCGAAATCTACCCACACTAACCAAGTGCTCCACTACCAAAGTAATAACCCTACCTCCCACAAGAGGAGCTGTGTAAGAACACTATTCAGATGAGCACAAACACAGTGCAGCAACCCTGAACACCAGAAAAAGGAAATAAACCACTTATATAGCATCTTCCAGCAAAATGGATATCTACGCAACTTTATCAAAAAGTGCCTGACTACTCAACCCACCACAGCAAAACCAACAGAAGCTATGAAAAGGATTACACTGTCATACATCAGAAACATCTCAGAAACTACTAATAGACTGTTACAACCACACAGCATCACCGTAGCACGCAAACCAACCAAAACCCTTCAGAACATCGTAAGTAAACCGAAAGCCCCATTAGCCCAAGAAGAAAAAACAGGAGTTATCTACAACATACAGTGTAAGGACTGTAGCAGCCACTATGTAGGACAGATGGGCAGAAGACTAGCAGAACGCATCCACAAACACCAACTAGCAGTCAGAAGACATGATGAAAACTCCTTAATCTCACAACACATGGACAGACTTAACCATACTTTCAACTGGGAAACTGTGAGCATCTTAAACCAAGCCAAATCCAAAAATGCTAGAGAATTCCTGGAAGCTTGGCACTCAGACAAAGCAGCCATCAGCAGACACATAGAGGTAAACAACATTTACATACCATTCATAAGAGACAATAGAAAAGCCAGAAGACCAGAACACCTCCTTGCCAGCAATCAACACCCAGATATGCAAAGATTAACACCAGGATTAGCAGCAGAAGAGCAATCAAACAACACAATAGACCCTAATCAAGGAACTATTAACTCAGTCAATCAACCAAGCAGCAAATAACAATCCAATCAAGGTACTACCAAGGAGAGTACAACACCCCCCAACAACACAGGCAGGACAAGCCAGGGTATATCAACAGAGAGCAAGTTCCACTCCCTTTTCGCACTGAAGATGTTGCCTAGCCTGGCAATGAAACGTCTGCAAGAAAACAACAAGGCTCAGAGAGCACCATGGACTCCACATTTCATATTAATTAATACAGTATATGTTTTTATATTTAAATGCTTTTGGATTTTATTATCTTGTCCTGTATCACAACCCTTTAAAAATTATAAATGTGCAAGAAGTATTAATCAATAAAATATTCTGTTGAAATTCCATTAGACATTAAAATTTTTAAATGAACTAAAGGAATTAACATTGGCAGCATTTTAACCACCAAGAGCAAACACTAACCAGCCTGGAGGGGAGATGTTTTGCAGTGCATAAGAAACTATATCCATCAATTAGCTATTAAATTAAGGGGAGGAAAAGAATACATTTGATTTAAGAAATAGGAAATATGGCTTCATAGCTTAAAACATAGATTTATAAGGCTCACCTAACAATATCTAATCACTAGCAGCCAACCTGATCTAAATGATATCATATGAATATGACTTTGCTCTGTTCTTTATGCAAATTTCCATGGGTCCTTTTGTGCATGGGCAAATCGAACAAGACTGAATGAACTTAGTTAATTAAGCTATATGCAACTGTGAATAAGCAAATCAACATTGTTTGTACAGAAAGAGACATAATGTACTGTAGTGGGCAGAAGGAATAACCTTGAGGAACAGGATGAACAGCCGCAACCAAGACCATGTCAGATAAAAGAAATCCAGGAAAGAAATGTAATTTGGGAAAGCGTGTCCGATGTGACCCTTCGTTCTCACAAAGATAACGGGAGGGGGAAAGCACATTCAGATGTGTAAGATTCTGTTATTATAACCTTATAATGAAAGTCGTATTAGCTTGTGTGTCTTTGGTTTCCAAGTTTGGTCTACCTTGGAAGATTGACATTGATCTTGCAACTCATCAAACAATGTGATCTGGCTTTGCAGTGCACAAGGTAGATGAAGATATATGTACCATTTGCTGCAAATAGGACCTCTTTATTTGATCTTGGAGTCCACTCCTTCTCCTGCCTGTTGGGCAAGGTGTGATGCTTTACTTCTACTGCCCAATGTTCAAAGATGTTTCATCTATATTCCTACAGGCCATCTTAGCAGATAGCAGCACCTGGCTTACCTGGCTTCAGTTCAGAAGATATGCAAAACCAGGCATGGTTAAATTGGGATGGGAGGCCACTACAGGACACAAGAACTATAGGCTATCCTGGGAGGTCAAAAGAGCCTCCTAGAATAAAGCAATGGCAAACCACTTCTATATTATTTTTATTCATTCATTCATTTAATTAATTAATTTTATTTTCTATCCCGCCTTTATTATTTTTATAAATAACTCAAGGCGGTGAACATACCCAATACTCCTTCCTCCTCCTATTTTCTTTTATATCTTTTATTATTTCTTTTATTTATTCTATTTTATTGCTGACAATAAAACTATATGGATGTGTCAATGAAGTCACAAGGAGTCCAATATTTATGGTATCATAGGAATTGCCAGGAACATTTCATGTAATAGCCTTTTTTTTTTACTCCAGATCCCAAACTTGAACATCATAGATTTTTTTCTAGCAGATGGCAGCTGCTATCTGGACTCAGAAGCTAAGCAGGATTGGGCCTCATTGGATGGAGGACCACCAGAGAGTACCATAGCTGTACACCACATTGGGAAGTTGAGAAACCACCCTGAAGGAAATGGCAAACAAGTTCAGTATCAAGAGAACTATAGGGAATTAACTTTTTGTTCTGATTCTTGCAGATTATATAAGAGATAGGTGGTTTCTCTGGGACACCAGTTTTCCTTTTTTTGTTTTCTTGGCCATTGTTTCTATTTCCATTAATTTTCTTTAGAAGAAGGAACTTTCAATTTTTCTTTTGATGGCAGCCAGAATGGAAATGTTGAAATCAAATATTGTGCATTCCCTATAGATCTTTGACCCCTGGAGCATGAACAAATCCATTGGTTGAGAAATTTCCTCCTGGGTTCATTTCATATTGTAAGGAATTTCTATCAACCTCTTGCTTAAAAATTAACAGAGTTGAAATATTTTTTATGAATATATCTAGATCACCCCCCATCTCAGATACTTCATAAGTGACCTTCTAACAGATATAAAAAAGATCCAGAACATAAAAACCAAATTGATGTGCAGTTGTCAAAATACCTTAGTTTTATTTTTTTATTTCATTCTTCAAGACTTCTGTTGGGCTGACATTTATCTAAGTACACTTGTTTCAAGTAGTCATTTGTTGGCCTTTGTAGAGTACACAGACAAATGCTGAGTCCGCAGAAACTTCTTCTCTGGGTTGTTTCTCTGAGGCAACTTGTGAGATATAGTCAAAGATGATGCAGGCCAACTTGCCGGCTGACTTTCTGTCTAGGTAAAGTTCAAGGAATTCAACAGAAACAATGGCTATGAAAGCAAAATGAAAAGTCGGCCTTCGATTATGTTCAGATGGAAAGTTAGATGTGGATGAATTAAGGTTCCACTTCCCCCAAGGAGTGAAAAATGCTTGAAAACCTGTTTCTAGAGCATATGCACACCTGTCTTGGGTAATAAAGCTTTTTAAAGTTGATTTTGAAACTCATTATCACAAACAGCAATAAGATGAAAGAAATGAGTGTATATACCATACAGATTTCCTGTCAAGTTCCTTAGAAATTTTTGCCTACCTTAAAAATGTTTGCTCACACTTAGCTGTTTATGTCTTAATTACATTTCTATCCTATTTGGCACATCATTTTGGACAAGTTTACAGTAAAATAAAAAAAAAACAGTCAGTTAATTTGCAGACAATAACTTGCCTCTTAGTCACTTTCCATGGAAGAAGTGGATTTGAACCTGGATGTCCCATTCATATTCTAGAACCTATACTGTATATCTCTAGACACCTTACTAGTTCAGTATTCATAAGCTGGGAAACAAAGATGCATAACCAGTGGCTCCTAGAGGTGAATGACGCTCTCAGGTTTTTCAAGTATCTCCAACTCGTTCTTCAGCTGTCAAGTAAGCAGCTACAAAAAAATTAAACTAAGCCTTCTTAGTAACATTCACCAGAGTTATGGAAACATATTTTTATATTTTGTGATATAATTATATGCTGCTCACCATGGCTTTAGTCAATCAGGCCATTGACTAAAGATAGAAAAGATGTAGGTACAGTTTACCAACCTTCATCATACCCATGTCGGATGCAGCATTCCTGTAATCACAATCAAATCATTTGGGGCCCACTTTGGCCAATATACTACAAACTGATAAGGGGCGTGGTGGCTCAGTGGGTAAGATGCCAGGCTTGTCGATCGGAAGATCGCAAGTTCGGAGGTTTGAGATGAGCACCGGCCCCTACAATCGGACACGACTGCACAAATGTGCGGGGGGAACCTTTACCTTTACTATATGAGTAACTAATACAACTGCAACTAAGTTTATTTTATTTGTTTATTTATTTATTTATCTATTCAATTTATTCCCCGCCCATCTCCCATACAAGGGACTCTGGGCGGGTTACAATAATCAAGTTACTACAATGACTGGCGCCATTCATTGGTCTCTAGTGCCAATCGCTTTCTGATACTCTGCGTGTGCAAGAAAACACACACTCCAACAGCAATTACATCAAATCAAATCAAATTCTTTATTTACGATCAGAGATCAGTGATAGAAACACCCAACTGAAATCAAACAGTTAAAAGAAAAGGAAAGAGAAAAGATTGTCAAGCTATGCTTGATGTTAGTTATGTCAATTACTGCTCCTTTTCTCATAGTGCTTTAGTACTAATACAATTTATTTATTATTCACATTTCTATGACCGCCCATCTCCCCCAATGGGACCAAAGTGAAGATTTAAGTCAAAAAAAAAAATAAAGGGTGCATTTCCTGAATACATCACTGTTGAGAGCTACAAGAGATAATGAAAGGAATAGAAAAGGTTCAGAAGTTAGGGATACATAAGGTGACCATGGTGTCACATAATCATGTCTATCTGTCTACCTATCTACATATCAGGCCTCCCAACTCTACAACAACTCTGGGCAGTTTACAGTAAAAGAAATCATTCAATACAATTTTAAAAAATACCAGACACCGGAAGAAAAACAATAATTAAGAGAAATCAAACATTCAGGACCTACTCTAACCCAAGACATGGGGAAAGAGCCAAGTCTTCAGGGTTCTTACAAACACAGCCAGGATAGATTATAGGGCATGAAGTCCACCCCGTCTTCAGGGCACCACAGTGAGAAGGCTGCTGTGCCAATTTATGGAATAACTTCATTATTGATTGATGATGTGCCATCGAGTCATTGTCAAACCTTAGCGACCATATAAATAGGTTTTCTCTATAATGATCTATCCCTAACCTGGTCTTTCAGGTCTTCTTCCAATGATGCACCCATTGCCACTGTAACTGAGTCCGTCCACCTTGCTGCTGATCAGCCTCTTCTTCTCTTTCCATCCACCTTTCCCAGCATTAGAGCCTTCTCCAGAGAGCTGGGTCTTCGCATAATGCAGGAGAGCCAGTTTCGTCTAGTGGTTAAGGTAATGGGATAGAAACCAGGAGACTGAGAGTTCTAGTCCCGCCTTAGGCATGAAAGCCGGCTGGGTGACCTTGGGCCAGTCCCTGTCTCTCAGCCCTAGGAAGGAGCCAATGGCAAACCAGGAGACTGAGAGTTCTAGTCCCACCTTAAGCATGAAAGCCGGCTGGGTGACCCTGGGCCAGTCACTCTCTCTCAGCCCAACTCACCTCACAGGGTTGTTGTTGTAGGGAAAATAGGAGGAGGAAAGAGTATTAAGTATGTTCCCCGCCTTGAGTTATTTATAAAAATAATAAAGGTGGGATAAAAATTAAATAAATAAATAAATAAAATAAAATAAATGTGTCCAAAGTAGGATTATTTGAGCCTGGTCATTTGTGCTTCAAGTGAAAAGAAAATCTGTATTGTTCCGTAGCCACAGGCTCTGATGGCTACAGAAAAATTCCAGTGTGACATTGCTTGTAGCAATGTGTCTTATTCTTCAATAGTTATATCCCTGCCTTTGCTTCTATGAAAAGCCCCTTTGAGAAGGAATTTGTCATTGTTACAAGTTTTACCTTGAGTTTCAAAGTTGCAGTGGAATTTCCAAATGGCTGGATCTCAAAGGCTTTTGCTTTCCATACTGGAAGGGGCAAATTAGGACCCCTGAAGTCTGGATCTTTTCTCAGAAACAATTACTTTCTTGTCACAGACTTCTTCCTTATGTGTTGCACCTAGAGAGCAACCCAGTCCTAATTATTAATGTTTTGCTCATCATAGAATCACTCAGACCATGACAAGCAGAAAATCTATTGCAAGTGGCATCTTGAGTTGTTGTAGTCTAGGATAAAAAAATGCTGCTACCGATTAAAGAATTCTTATCTGAAAAAAGTTCATCAAATGGCCTTAGACACACCATTCTTTCTCAGCCTTCATATGTATAAGGCAAGGATCTATCTGAAAGGGTGGTTTTAAGAATTACAGGGAGAGAATGGATCCAATTTAAACCATTAGAAGGCCAATGCATGGGCATGTATAAGCTAAAGGATTGGAGGGGACGAACTGCCTGCAAAAGCCATTAGTAGCTTTTTCACATGGGCTGCTGCTTCAGAAATGTGTCACAAATCTGCCCAAAGTTCTGAAAGAAATCTGTAAGCAGAAACTACCTCTAAGTAGGTCTCGGATTTCAATCTGGGAAAGGGCCCTTAATGAATATTTTGTTTCAAATATATGAAGATTTTGAGTAGCAGACACATTCCTTGAGACAATGGAGGCAGGGTTTATGTATGCTATATCTGTCAGCCAATCCTATTTAAGCCTTTGAGTATATAGGCAAATCAGCAAAAGACAAAAGGGACCCCCTCACCGCTGCAGGAGTTTACCACATACCCTGCAGCTGTGGACAAGTATATATTGGGACCACAAAACGCAGCATCCACACCAGGATAAAAGAACATGAAAGACACTGCAGACTACAGCAACCTGAAAAATCTGCAATAGCTAAACATGCTCTCAAACAAACTGGTCACCAAATCTTATTTGAAAACAAAGAAATACTGGATAACACCAACAGCCACTATGTTAGACTATACAGAGAAGCCATTGAAATACATAAACACCAACACAGTTTCAATAAAAAAGAAGAAAGCCTAAAGATGAGCAAAACCTGGCTGCCAGTCCTGAAAAACACAGCTTGCAAAAGGTCAACGAACTCTACTCAACCACAGAAATATTCAAACAACTCACACAATAGATGTGCTAATCCCACACACGACAGCACCACACCCCCTAATCACCACAAAAAACCCTCTCCCAATCTCTTGCAAATGACCTCTCAGCAGCTATAAACACCAGCAGGAACACACACCCTCCACTTGGGCACAGAGAGAATCTTCTAGCTTGGCTCCTGTCCTCTGAAGATGCCAGCCACAGCTACTGGCGAAACGTTAGGAACAAAAACTGCCAGAACATGGCCACACAGCCCGGAAAACCCACAACAACTATCAGATTCTGGCCGTGAAAGCCTTCGACTATACATATAGGCAAATGCCTAAACAAAGCTTAAGTTCTATTTAAGGTAAAGGTAAAGGTTCCCCCCGGACATTTGTGCAATCATGTCTGACTCTAGGGGACGGTGCTCATCTCTGTTTCTTAGCCGAAGAGCCAGCGCTGTTCGAAGACGCTTCCATGGCCATTTGGCCAGCATGATGCACGCGGAACGCTTTTACCATCCCATGGAAGTGGTACCTATTAATCTACTTGCATTTGCATGCTTTCGAATTGCTAGGTTGGCAAGAGCTGGGGCGAGTGTGGGAGCTCACTCTGTCACACGGGGCTAGGGACTCGAACCTCCACACTTTACAATCTTCCAGTCGACAAGCCTGGCAACTTACCTGCTGAGCCACTACGCCCCTATTATTTTATTTTATTTTATTTTATTTTATTTTATTTTATTTTATTTTATTTTATTTTATTTTATTTTATATTTATTTTATTTTATTTTATTTTATTTTATTTTATTTTATTTTATTTTATTTTATTTTATTTTATTTTATTATTTTATTTTATTTATTTTATTTTTTTATTTTATTTTATTTTATTTTATTTTATTTTATTTTATTTTATTTTATTTTATTTTATTTTATTTTTTATTTTTTTATTTTTTATTATTTTCTTTTCTTTTCTTTTCTTTTCTTTTCTTTTCTTTTCTTTTCTTTTCTTTATTATTTTCTTTTCTTTTCTTTTCTTTTCTTTTATTATTTTCTTTTCTTTTCTTTTCTTTTTTCTTTTATTATTTTATTTTATTTTATTTTATTTTATTTTATTTTATTTTATTTTATTTTATTATTTTATTTTATTATTTATTTTATTTTATTTTATTTTATTATTTTATTATTTTATTTTATTTTATTTTATTTTAATTTAATTTAATTTTATTTTATTTTATTTTATTTTATTTTATTTTATTTTATTATTTTATTTTATTTTATTTTATTTTATTTTATTTTTTTATTTTATTTTATTTTATTTTATTTTATTTTATTTTATTTTATTTTATTATTTTATTTTATTTTATTTTATTTTATTTTATTTTATTTTATTTTATTTTATTTTATTTTATTATTTTATTTTAATTTTATTTTATTTTATTTTAATTTGAAGCCAAAATTGTTTATTGACTTTGTTAATCTGAAGAATTCTGGTCAGCGACTGTATTAAAGAACTAATTGCTCATCAGAGAACCAGGAAAAAAGAGAGAAGAATCCATGAAAAATGGGATCTTTGCCCAAAGTTAACTGGAAACGAGTAGTAGGTTTTGGAAGAATCTTAAAATAAGGGAAGAAGTGGCCAGAAAGATTTGGCAGGTGAATCCCTCTGTAATCTGTTTGCTACTGAGTGTGTAAAATACTTGTTTTATCGATAGGGAGAATCTAGGTGAGAGAAAATTGACATTTTTTCTCTTTGACATTTAGTGACATGTATTTTTTCATAAGAACCACATTTGGTAATATGAAGTGATGGTTTATCCCAAACTCCAAACCTCTTATCACCCTTGTATCTTGCATTCGTTATATCCATCTTTTGTCATAAATGACCAAATCAAATCATGCTTTAGATTTAGATTCTTTTCTTTGCCATTTGTACTAATAAACAGCAGCCTCTTGAACAACCCAGGATGATGATGTCAAAAGGGTGATGTGTCTGTCATGGAGTTATTGCACAAATGGCACAAATTTTGTAACAATGTAGCAATGTCATGATGTTGGAGCAAGTACCTGTAGCCACTCGTCATGAATACCCATGGGTATGAATAGTTTTATCCTTAAACTTGTAATTGAAACAACACTAAGATCTTTTACCAAGCAGATACTTACTAAACAATCACTATCCCTGTTTGTTCTTGAGGTCTCTGAATGGCCCAATCATTTTTATGTACATCTCATTCCAACCCAACCATTCATGACACCTTATAGAATGACCTTTTCCCCCATGGATAACACTAATTGAGAACGTTGTATAATTTTACCCCAAACTTATTCATGGTTCTTCCAATATACACATGAAAGATCGGATCACTTTCCCGCAACATAGCTTTCCTTTTTTCTTCATTCCACAAGCAAGATATCTATTTTTTTCTTTCCATTTCATTCACTTCATTTATTAATTCATGTTCCTTACCATTTACTCACCTTATATTCTAAATGTGATCAGGTGAGCCCATAGATATTACCTACCAATCATGGCTTTGGTCAATCAAAGCGTTCACACTAATTTTCTTCTGTGAGTGTTAGAGAAGGAAAGAATAGACTAAGAAACCAGCTGCAGTCATAACCTTGCCACATGCAACATTCCTTGCTAATGGTCATGACAACACAGATGATTTTGGGCACATTTTGGGCAATATTTTAGAAATGCAACCAAAACTCAGTTTTATCCCAACATGTTCACATTATTCTAGGCAAGATAGGATCTCTAATATAGAGAGTGCCTTGCAAATCAACAAACTGTTGCCTGTAACCCACCAACTAGGAGGTACAGTTGGTACTGAAACAACTCAGGATATTAATTAATTAACTAATTAATTAATTAATTAATTAATTAATTTTCTATCCCACCTTTATTATTTGTTATAAATAACTCAAGGCGGCGAACATAGCTAATACTCCTCCCTCCTCCTATTTTCCCCACAACAACCACCCTGTGAGGTGAGTTGGGCTGAGAGAGAGTGACTGGCCCAAGGTCACCCAGCCAGCTTTCATGCCTAAGGTGGGACTAGAACTCTCAGTCTCCTGGTTTGCCATTGGCTCCTTCCTAGGGCTGAGAGACAGGGACTGGCCCAAGATCACCCAGCCAGCTTTCGTGCCTAAGGTGGGACTAGAACTCTCAGTCTCCTGGTTTGCCATTGGCTCCTTCCTAGGGCTGAGAGACAGAGACTGGCCCAAGGTCACCCTGTTGTATAAACGCTGGCTTATAGGGAAAGAGGTGCAGAGTAAACAGACACAGAGTGTTCAAAGCTAAAAATCTTTACTAGTGATAAAAGCAAAGTTGGATATACATGTTACAGCATTGCAAAAAACGTAAAGACAAAGTAGATTATAATCTTCCATGATGCTTCCACTGATAAGACATTTAAGGAGCTCAATTCTTTGTTTATACTCACAGCAAAGAATAGCTACACACTTTTCAGTCCTCAGGAGCAGGAAGATGGCTAATAGGCGAACAGAAGCCAAGAAGCAAGGAACCATAGTTCACAGCTGAGGTATACACTTACCAATTTTCTGATTGGCTGAAAGTTAGGTGTGACAACACCAAGCCAAAGCATAGGCCATAGCACATACTATAACCTGCCATGAGGTGGCAGTGCTGCGTCTAAGCAAGCATGCTGCCTCCCCCCTTCCAACTGCTAGGGCAACGTTCCCATGAGAAGGTTTAGACCGAGACATAACATTTGCATCACGTGGTGCCTTTGGTAGCCACCTGCACCTTCATATCTATGTAAGATATGGAGAAAAACGCTCAAAGCTATGAGAAAGTTTTGTTCCATGCAGAAAGCGATTTGCTATTTCACATGAGAAATCTGACACCCTCCCAAATTGCTTTCGGAACACTGTAGCAATAATGGAAGGAACACAGGAAAAACAGTACATTTTATTACAAATCATATTGTTCAAATCCTAGCTTTGTAATCATAGCTGCATGTTTTTCAATGGTCAAAGCCTTGGTGAACACATCTGCTATATTCTGTTCGGAAGCATAGTATTCTAAATTTATGAAATTTTCCTGTATAGCATGCCTGACATTTTTATACTTCACATCAACATACAGTATTTAGTGCGACCCTTTACATTTTCTGACAGAGCAAGACCAATGCACACTTGCGAATCTTCAAACACAGTGTAAGGCAATTTTATGTTTACAGTTAGATCAAGAAACAATTGATTACACCAGCGTAGTTCATTCACTGCTTCAGACAGGGCAGCAAATTCCACTTCTGCTGTCGAGATTGCCACTGAGGTTTGCTTTCTGGAACGCCAGGCAACAGACGAACCAGCAAACTGGCAAAAAAACCCACTCACAGATCTTCTATCTCCCTCCTCTGCAAAGGAGCTATCAAGATAGATCACAGGAATTTCAGGCTTGTTAGCTGACACCTTAAGGCAGAGATTTGCTGTGCCTTTGAGATAACGCAGGACCCTTTTCAATCCTTGCCAGTCTCGCATAGATGGTTTGGCCACCTTGCGGCTTAGCACCCCAACTGGGTAAGCTAAATCAGGACATGTCCACTGCGTTAAATGAAGCAAACTACCTACTGCAGAGTGATACAAATCAGGGTGAGGACAAGCTTCCTCACACATGTCACTCTGTAGGAAATCAAGAACCATTGGGGTTTTGGTAGGTTTTGCATCTGACATATCAAGATGTACCAACAACTGGTCAATTTTTCTCTTCTGACTCAGATAAAATTCACCACTCTGAGATCTAGAAACTTCAACACCAAGATAGTATTTGAGTTTGCCCAAATCCTTCAGCTGGAAATACTGCCTCAGCTGACTGGCAAAGTCTTGTACAAGGTGTAAGGATCCAGTTGCTAAGCAAAAATCATCCACATAAGTAAGAAATACTGTGCAGTTACTTCCAGAACCTCTTATGTACACACAGGGATCAGCAAGTGACTTCTTAAATCCCAGTTTTGTCAGAGCTGCATCCAAGCACTGATGCCAACAACGACCAGCCTGCTTTAACCCATAAAGCGCCTTGCGTATTTCTATGAGAACGTTTTGTTCCATGCGGAAAGGGATTTGCTATTTCACATGAGAAATCTGACACACCCAGCCGGCTTTCATGCCTAAGGCGGAACTAGAATCCTAGTCATTTGAAGTTTCAAAACTGTTTTGAAAGTTTCTTCGCTAATATGTACAAACTATTTCAAACTCACAAGGTGACTTGTTTGCCTGACATTTGGAAGAGGCTCACTTTCTAATCTGGTCTCTAATAAATCAAGATGGTCTTACTGTTCTATTTGGGAAAAAAACTTCAAGAACTTATTACGGGAACAAAATTCTGTTTTCTAAAAGAGAAATAATCACCCTGTGTGCAGGAACTCATTCTGTAGCACCCCAATCTAGAATTTGGTCTTCTCATCCTATTCATAATGACCTTGAAAAAAGTGGAGATTGTATAGGACGACAATGCGGGTGGGGAGGAGGACTCAAAACATCCCATAAACTGCAAGGGGCATCCAACTTCTCACAGTCCAGGAGGGATTCTACAGCTTTCTCTTGTACCATAGGCATAATTTCCATAGTAGTGGTCCTCAGGACACTGTCTTAGTACTGTCGCAGTACTGCCCACCAACCAACCAATAGAGGAGAGCCGGAACACAAAGCAAACAACTTTCTGTTCCCAAGTCTCTTCTTCATTTTGCCACTTTCTGAAGCATGGGAAATGGGGAAGAATCCAGTTTGCCACTGTTAGGAGACTGACAACACCAGTCCTTCATTCTTCAGGGAAGGATGAAGGGAAGAAGCCAAGCTACTAGATGAAGGAAGGAGGAACTTCCCACAAGTGAGACAAGATGGGAAGTTGTCTTATCCCACACTCCAGAGAAAATGCTGTGCAACTGTTCTTACAGCATGTTCTCTGAAGGAGCTGAGCCAACTGATGCCACAACATCATGGTGACATAGAAGGTTGACATTAGTCTTGGATTAGTGCATCTCTTTGGCTGCACATGGTTTTTTGCAGTCCAAGAAGTGCAAACACTTTGGTAATTATTAAACCAAGAATCCTTGAAAAATAGTGTATCTTAATTTTACCCAAAGCACCAAATATATTTTCTGCTTATTCCAAGTTCTATTGAAGTTGTATGGTTGTTCAGAACTAAATCCCACTGAATTCAAAAGAACTAACTCCCAAGTAAGTGGGTTTAGATTGCAGTTAAGCTATTTAAATTGTTCTTAGCAGAAAAAAAATAGTTTTTAGTACTAAAAAGATACTAGAGAGGTTGCATAAAGAAAGCTTTGAGCTAATACACTTAGAATCTTTATGCCTATTAATTTTATACCACAAATTGGCCATGAACAATTAAAAGATTAAAAAGGATGAAAGCTGATTGAGGAGCACACTAATATGATGCAAAAAAAATGTTAAAGAATAAAAATAAATCTTATCTCCTGAGCTTTCAACCAGTGGTCATAAACATAACATACCGCAAATAGTTTAGCTACAGGGAATTCATAGTAATATGGTTTGCTTTTAAGATGCAAATTTGTAACCTAATATTTTACATGGCTATTTTGCTCAAAACGTTCTGCATCCTTTCTGATGCAGCACAAATTTTCCAGAACCTGCCAAGCTAATCTCATCATTCTGCTACCATTGTGCCATAAGTATAAATCTGAAAAATAGAAAATTGACATTTCCCCCCTCCTTTTTTCTCCAAAAAGAGACAGATTAAAATTGACATTCTGCAATTTAGTCTTCTTTAGCTGTCTCACTAGGTCCCTATTATCAATCTCCAGACTGTGAAGCAGCCATTTTGGAAAAGCCCAATGTGGTAATACAGCAATACTTTTCAACAGCTGCTGCAGATTAAAAAATAGCTAAGAAAAAACAGTCTGGAATCCAGAGAAAAGGATGAAAACATTGCTGTATTCTTCTTCCAAGCCTCAAATAAATGAGAATAGCTGACATGCATACCTACCATTCCTGACAGAATTATTTCATGTGGAACATGAAAACCACAGTCTCTTTTGCCCCTACTTCTGAATTAATCTGTGGTTCATGCATGAACCCAACCAACTAGCATCAGTATTTGGCTTGTAAACCAAAAAGAGTGGCCAAACTCAGCCACAATTAAGCCCTTGAAGAACAACTAGGAGAAAAATTAATAATGCATTTAAATCTCTGTCTCTCTGCTATCACCATCAATGGTGTCAGTGTGGAGAAACCAACCACACTACATTATTCCCAATATTATAATGTAGCTTTATATTATGTGTGCTATGTAGTTTCATGAGATGTATTTTTAAGAAGGTAGAAAATGAACATGTATAAAAGATGAAGAATATGAGACCCCTTCAAAGAAGACCACAAAGGCTCAAGGAATGCTCTCATAGACACCAGCTTCTTGGTCATATGGCATAGTATTAGAATGAATATTTCTACAAAACCCAAGAAGACATGGTTCTCAAAGCAACAGATGGTTCCAATATCAATTGTTTGAAGCAATCACACTAAAGTAGAAAAGTATCAGGAGACATGAGAAGAATACCAAACTTGGACTAGCCAAACCAAGCTGGAACTGCCAAAGACTTGTTGGAGATTATAAACATAGGTAGGAATTGTAGTACTTTGGTGTCATCACAGAGATTGAGGTACGATGAACAGTGGACATCTTATCTGACTCTTCTGGAATTCAAGTCTAGTGTGGTCAGCTAGATTTTGGGTTGGGTTACTATGCATAGGTGTGTGTATGTTTGAGTGAGTGTAAAAATGTCAGTGGTAAACTAAATTTATTTATATGTGTCTGTGGATAAATAAGAACATCAAGTAGCACTGGAGGTGTTATATAGACCCTCTTTAAAGCCCTGTAAATGACACTAGTTTCAGGCTAACATAATTCAGGGTATTGCATATGATTGGATGGATCTTGGTCAATGGGCCATAATAATTCCAAATCTGCCTTAACTTGTCTCAGCCTTTCCAACTTCCTGGCATAAACTCAGATAACAATAAATCTACAGTACATCTGCAGAATGTTTTGTTGATATAACCAGATTGCTGCCTGAAACATGAATATTTTCAAATAGATCTGAGCCTGGGCCCTCTTTATCTGGTACAGTTTTGGCTTTGGACCTATAGATTGGTTTTAGTTATGCAACCAAGCCATCGAATAAAAAGATTTAGCTAGCTCTTATCCAAAGTAGGACTTAGAGGACTATTTCACAATTGCTAAGCTCATTTCCATCAAAATGCAAACTATTTAAAATGAATGCTACAAATTTCTTGCTAAGAAATATATGGAGTTATTACTTCTCAATTCCCTGATAGTTCTTATGCTGTTATTAGTCCTTTTTCTCTCATGCCAGCACTATCCCTCAGACTGACTTCAGTGGTTTCATGCTGCGTCAAGATAGTCAACACTACTATGTTCCTCCTATCATTCTAATATATTGCTGTTATGGCTAATGGGAGTGCCAACCAACCAACCAACCAGCATATGACCCCTTTCTCACTCCCAATCTTTACTCATAATGTTTGCTTTTCTTGATGAAAGGGGGAGGAAGGAGGAAGGAGGGAGGGAGGGAGGGATGGAGGGAGGGAGGGAGAGAGAGAGTTAAAACAGCAACCAGCCAATCTGTTGAAGAGGTTGGGTGCTCATCTTGGAGAAAGAGAGAGAGAGAGAGAGAAATAGAGTGAATCAGCTAGCTATTGTTAAGAGCCATTAAAACAGTCCTAAAAAGATACTAGAGATAATGCGTAATTCAAAATGTCTATGAAGGTTCTCAGTCATCCAGGTGGAATTGTCTGTAGCTTGAATCATGTCAACTGGATTTCTATTTTCTTAGTGGAAACGTTTCGCTCCTTATCCAAGGAGCTTCTTCAGTCTGAGCCCTAAGCAGATCCACCATGGAATGGAAAGGTTGAGGGGAAGAGTAACATCAGATGACAGGGTCCACTTTTTTGGATAGCTACAAAAATTTGGATTCCATGGGCATTAGAATCACGATGAATCACGATGCTCAAGGAAAACATTATTAAAGGTAGGAAAGGGCATGGCAAGTGTCATGGCTTCTCTGCTGCTGTAATAAATTACAGAGTCTGTTGCGTAATTCAAACCAATCTATAGGTCCAAAGCCAAGCAAAACTGTACCAGATAAAGAGGGCCCAGACTCAGATCTATCTGAAAGACAATGTTCACCTTCCAAGGTGATATTCCAAACTTTGTAATATTCCCAAGTCCAACTATGAGGATCCAAGGAAGGCTGAAGGAAACAGCGTTTCCAACAACCATCTGAGCTTCTGATACCACTATTCAGGATTCCCAGAATCCAGTCCCTGCCAGGTTTTGCTGGTGTTCATCGTGATTCTAATGCCCATGGAATCCAAATTTTTGTAGCTATCCAAAAAAGTGGACCCTGTCATCTGATGTTACTCTTCCCCTCAACCTTTCCATTCCATGGTGGATCTGCTTAGGGCTCAGAAGTAGAGGCAGGATCTGCAGAGTCCAAAGATGTCACAGAGAAGATTCTGATTCAACGGCCAGTCTCCAGTCTGGGTCCTGGGTCAAAGAGGCAAATCAGCTCCCTTGTTGTCATTCTCAGACATCTTCTCCTCCTCCAACAATGTGCTCAAGGAAAACATTATTAAAGGTAGGAAAGGGCATGGCAAGTGTCATGGCTTCTCTGCTGCTGTAATAAATTACAGAGTCTGTTGCTTTGAGTATATATAGACTTAACTATACAGTTTGAGTAAACTCCGAGAGACAGTGGAAGACAGGAAGGCCTGGCGTGCTATGGTCCATGAGGTCACGAAGAGTCGGACACGACTGAACGACTGAACAACAACAACAAATACACAGCACAGAAATATATAGAGACACAGTCCTTAACCAACTCCATACAAACTACCCCACACGTAATATATCTCTACCACGATATATATACACTTAATTTTGCAGAGTCATTCCTATACACAGGTGTAGCTCGTTAGCATTGCATCATCCTGTCCTCAAGGACGATGATCTCACCCAGCGCTCGCTGCTATCTACTTTGCACATTCCAGACCAGTAAAATCTAAAGAATAAAATATATTTCTTTTTACATACTCTGACAAGATCCCATGTTGCATGCAAGCTCCATAATGTCATGGGTTCCAAGGGGGGTGGGGTGACCTCAGATCATTGTAGCCCACCCTACACTTATTGTTGATAAGCAATCATAAAGAAAATGTGTTGCTTAGTCAAGAAACGGATCTTCAAAAATGGGTATGAGTGTATGTATTCCGAAGGCTTAAATAACAACAAAAATGTTTGTAACATAACTATTCACATGTAGCACTGAACAATTGGTGTGAATGATCCTAAGTTAGGATCTCATTTCCTATTTTATATTCATTTGCTTGATACAGCAATAGGGATATTTGAGGAATTCTACCATGAACTGACCTAAGCTGCATCTCCTGGATTAACATGTTAATTGGAACTATTTGTCACTAGCAAAATGTTTTGATAACCATTTTTCTCCCCTATAGGCTTACACACACATGTAAATATGTACATACACAAAAACGTAACTTCATTTTTTGCAATTTATTTTTCAGGTTAATGTTGAAATGGGATAGAGTGGTTTTATGAGTGAATGTGTGGACTGAAAATGCACTGGTCCATCCATCTCAGGGCTCTTGTGAAAACATACATTCAGAACAGGTTGGCATGCATACCAATGTAATACAATTGCTGATTGCAATTATACTCACATCAGACAAATCCTATAATCCCCCATATGCAAATAGTCATTTCTTAATTTCTACTTGATGAAGAAAGCCAGTACTGCAAATCTTTTTCCTAGTGCAGTTTTAATTTATTTCAATACATTCTTCTCATTAACAGTTTGATGTGAAAATGCCAGCATTTTCTTTGGCCCATCCTTTCTGTTTCCCACAAGAAAATAACAATAACAGCAGCAACTGCAACTGCAAAAACACTCTTTCATTACTAGTGATCCAATCTGATTGATGCCTGATAAATGATTGATTACAGAAGCCAACACTGGGCAAATGGGGGAACAATTTGGCTCATTGGCTTGGAAGGAACAGTAGCTTAATGTTTATAACATTAAGATCAGCACATGTAACACCTTTGCTCCGCGAGCTGCACTGGGTTCCAGTTTGCTTCCGGGTTCAATTCAAGGTGTTGGTGATGACCTTTAAAGCCCTACATGGCATGGGGCCAGGTTACCTGAGGGAACGTCTCGTCCCTATTACATCGACCAGTCCCACCCAGTCATGCAGAGAGGGCATGTTACGGGTCCCTTCTGTAAAAGAATTCCACCTAGCAGGGTCTCCGAAGCGGGCCTTCTCTGCAGTTGCTCCTGCCCTCTGGAACATCCTTCCCCCAGAGGTGAGACAGGCCCCCGTACTCCGTGACTTCAGAAAAAAACTGAAAACCTGGTTTTGCCATCAAGCCTGGGATGGGAGGGGAAATAGTCATTCTTGGGGATGGCTAGCACCCTAGCATGGATGGAGAGCAGCCCTTACGCTCAGAATTTGAGAAGAACTGTAGCCATCTTGATTTTATTCTATATCATTCTATTTATATTATTAAGAATTTTAATGATATTTTATATTTTGTGTATTTGTTTTAGGATTGGCTTGTATTTTAATGTTGGTTTTGTTGTGAACCGCCCAGAGTTCTCATTGTGGAAAAGATATAATATAATATTATATTATATAAATGTAATATAAATATAATTATATTATATTAATGTAATATAAATCCAACCAATAAAATAAATATAACATCATACATAGAAAGAAATTATATTATATACATAACATCCTGCATCTACACCAAAACATCTCACAATCCCAATATCCACGGCTCTATTCAAGCACAGAAAAAAGGATTCACCCTCCAAGCCCTCTCAATAAGTCCATCTCTCACCAGGGTGCATCAAGTAACATTGTGCCCCTCAGAACAGCTATGGCAGCCCCATCTGGATCTCTGCGGGTTAAATTCTGCGACTGTAAAACTAACCCTCTGAAGTTTCAGCTCACACAGAAACTAATGCATGTAACTGTCACTCAGACAAATGCTTTATGTGTGGATGTTCTCAAGAAGAGTGACATTTGAACGATGTCATTAGAAGACAGGATTTAGTGACACATTTCGGTCTAGTGGTTAAGACAACAGGCCAGAAACCAGGAGACTGAGAGTTCTAGTCCCGCCTTCGGCAGGAAAGCCATCTGGGTGACCTTGGGCCAGTCCCTGTCTCTCAGCCCTAGGAAGGAGCCAATGGCAAACCAGGAGACTGAGAGTTCTAGTCCTGCCTTAGGCACGAAAGCCAGCTGGGTGACCTTGGGCCAGTCACTCTCAGCCCAACTCACCTACAGGGTTGTTGTTGTGGGGAAAATAGGTGGAGGAAGGAGTATTAGGTATATTCGCCACCTTGAGTTATTTATAAAAATAATAAAGGCGGGATAGAAAATAAATAAATAAATAAATAAATAAATAAATAAATATTTGCATAGCAAATACATCTGTTTTTTGAATGATGGGATGGGGCAAATTATTTAAACAAACCAACCAGCAAGAAGCCCTTTACTCCAGTCTACCGGATTTGCTTTAAACCCCTGCTAAAAGGTAATGTTTCTCCCGCACAGTTGTGCAGTCATGTCTGACTCTAGGGGCCGGTGCTCATCTCCGTTTGTTAGCCGAAGAGCCAGAGTTGTCCGAAGACGCTTCCACGGTCATGTGGCCGCATGACGCGCGCGGAACGCTGTTACCTACCCACCGAAGTGGTACCTATTCATCTACTTGCATTTGCATGCTTTCGAATTGCTAGGTTGGCAAGAGCTGGGGTGAGTGCAGGAGCTCACTCCGTCACGCAGGGCTAGGGATTTGAACCTCCGAACTTGCAACCTTCCGATCAACAAGCCTGGCGTCTTACCCGCTGAGCCACCACGCCCCTAAACCCCTGCTAAGTCATGACTATTTTTCAATAATTTTGGGCAAGATGGTATCATAATTCTGAATGCAAAGCTGGAGCAAAGTTACATCCAAAGCATTGTCCCAAGTTCTGCAGCTGAAAGGTAAACTACCGAAGGTTAATAAACAGTACACATTAAAAAAAAATTACATTTGGAAACAATAGCATTGAAGAAGACTACAATGGGTCAATGTATGTTTCAAGGAATTAAATCAAGATAATATGCATTCTTTTTAAAAAAACAAATCTTGCTATTTATGTTAACCACATAAAATTAGGGGATCATGCATCTACGAATTTCCATATGTGAGGAGACATTGCAAATATAAATGGTTATGGATGTTTTCATGACTTTAAAAATGTGCCACATCTCCTACAAATATGAACAGTAAAGCACATTCCTATTAATCAGCCCATTGTGGCTCCAGTGGAGCCCCTGCTGTAACGCAGATGCTATTTCTACATTCAGGATTCTTTCAGCTCCCATAGCATTCCATCTGAATGGCCAAACCTTCCAGCAGTGACGTGGGGTAGGGTCTAAATGGTGATTTTCATCTCTTCTGGGGCATCCATTAATTCTTCTCCCTCACACAATAGGCTGGGCAGTCTTGCAGCAGTTCCCTTCTCACTCTCTTTTGGGCTCCCTTCTTCGAGGCTAGACCACCAATCTGCTTCTCCCAGCCAATTTGATGGGTAATTTCTTTGCTGGTGATACTTGCCACCTATCTGCAATGGCCAAGACACCAACTGGTCTCTTGAACCATTCCAATCCTCCCGTAAGCTGCAGGAAGTGGAATGCCAGCTGGGCAAAGAGCTGCAGGAATAGGTTCTTGTGCTTCCTCTACTTTTAGCCTACTTTTAGCTCTTGTTCACAAGTAGCCTGCTACCACAAAGGAAGACTCCCTGTACTGCTGGTTCCCAACACCTTTTCTTCTTCTTTCCCACTCTCCCTCTTCTGTTTTGCCGCACTCAGAGCTGGGACTTTCATGTACTCCTCTGCTTGCTTGCTTCTTCCATTCCATTCCATTCCATTTTTTGGATTTGTTGAGACTACCCAACTCCAAGAATACTTTTCCTCCATTCTATCCGACTCCCTACTATCTAGCTAACTCAGAGATTGATTAAACTGTAACCTGGCTGCCAGAAGGTCTAGGAGGAAGGGCAATCTAGCTCTTTATTTCCTACATCCTACAATTTTAACTATTATAGCTTAACAACTTTAACATTTTCTGACTTGCACCACCTTTGCTACATTTTACCAATAAGACTATTTTACCATTTCAAAATGTCACATTAGCTTCTCTCCCTCCCTCAATCTATGTCTGTCTTATTGCTTTTGTGGCATTTTGTATGGGTTTGTGTGCCAGTGGATCACCTGCTGGATGCCCTGTCTTCTGCTTCTGGGTTCTGAGGGAGCAGAGGTTGCCATATGCAGAGGAAGCCTTTCCCTCCATCCTCCTATATTTCAAGACTCTGCCAGCCTGAGGATATCGTTGGTTCTGAGATTGACTTGCCTGCAGTTTGGGCTATCCCTTAGCTATGCCTGAGCTTGGGACCTCCAGAACATCCACGGATTCAAATGAGTACCTGTGAGAGGTTTGCAAGCACCCAAGAAGTCAACCATCACTTTTGTACCTGCAGAACATGTACATATGTTGTCCTACCTGAAGCCTAGGAGTAATGGTGGTTTGTAGTATCTCATAATTCCCCTTTCCTCAGAAGACTTCATTTATTACTTATGTAGTGCTATAAGTATTAACCTATGTTTCCAAATGACAGTATTGGTGGCTATGGCTCGGCTATGGCTAAGATGCTTTGAGCTTGTGAATATGACTATCTGTGTTCTGCTTTCATCTGTATCATGGCACTTTCTGTCCAGTAATAACATCTCTTGGAGACAACAGGGGAAGTAGGCACGGCAGGTTTTGAAAATAAGGATGAGAATCTAGTTTCTTTCAATAATAACAGAAGCTTGCTTTATTTATTTATTTATTTATTTATCAATCAATCAATCAATCACATTTATATCACCACCCATCTCCCCCACAAGGAGGGACCCTGGGCGGTTCACAATAAAACAATTTAAAATTCAATAAAAGACATAAATAATACCAATAATCAATAAAAATATAAATACAAATATACATAATAGGATATCACCTTTACCTTAAAGAAAAAGAAAAAAAGGAGGGAGGCCTGAGAAACTGTATCACAGATACAGAATTTCAAAAAAATTGATCAAATTGCTGAAAAGCTCTCCTTCTTGCCCTTTATTAAAAAAAGACTCATTCACATTTTGACAAGTAATACGTATCAGTTCATTGCTGTGACTCTGCTGTAGATTTATCCTTCCGGCATTGTGTAATAATTCTTTCAACCATTCCATAATTCTTGGTGGCTTCATAGATTCCAAACACTGGGGATATAACCAAGAAAACATTGGTTAACATTAAAATATTAATTCTTGACATGCAACAATTGATGTACAGTCAGGTTACCATCTAGAGGAGTTTGGCCCAAAATGGGGCCGTAACCATGGGACCATGGGAGGTCACATTCCATCTCTTGAATTATCCTGGCGGGGTCTCAGAAGTGGGCCTTCTCTGCAGTAGCTCCCGCCCTCTGGAACATTCTTCCTCCAGAGGTGAGACAGGCCCCCTTGCTCCTGGACTTTCGAAAAAAATTGAAAACCTGGTTCTGCCATCATGCCTGGAACGGGAGGGGGAATGGTCATTCCTGGGGATGGCTAGCACCCTAGAATGGATTGAGAATGGCCCTCACGCTCACGATCGGATAAAGAACTCTACCCATCTAGATTTTATTCTATGTACATTTGCTGTTATTTGTATTTCTATTTTATATTTATCTATTTATCTATTTATCTATTTATCTATTTATCTATTTATCTATTTATCTATTTATCTATTTATCTATTTATCTATTTATCTATTTATTTATTTATTTATTGAATTTCTATAACCGCCCATCTCCCCCTCAAGGAGGGACTCTGAGCAGTTCACAACACAATATCAACAAAATATAATAAAAACTATGATAAAAATAGAATTACAATAAAATACAATAAAATACAATAAAATAAAATAAAATAAAATCCAAGAGGCAGATAGTTCTAAAGTGACGTTGACTATGATTAAAATTAGATATCTAAGGTGGCTCTAAGGAATCAGCCATCCCCAGGTTTGATTGCTTTCCTTTTTGCCCCAGGCGAGGTCGCAAAGCCAGGTTTTTAATTTTTTTCTAAAATCCAGGAGCGAGGGGGCCTGTCTTATCCCTGGTGGAAGGATGTTCCATAGGGCAGGAGCCGCTGCAGAGAAGGCTCGTCTCCGAGACCCTGTTAGGTGGAATTCTTTCATAGACGGGGTCCGCAGCATGCCCTCTCTGCAAGATCGGGTGGGACGGGAAGATGTCATGAGGATGAGGCGGTCCCTCAGATAACCTGGTCCCGTGCCATGTAGGGCTTTAAAGGTGATAACCAACACCTTGAATTGGACCCGGAAGCAAACTGGCACCCAATGCAGCTCACGGAGCAGAGGTGTTATGTGTGCAGATCTTGATGCACCTAAAACTGCCCGTGCCACCGCATTCTGCACCAGCTGTAGCTTCCGGATATTCTTCAAGGGTAGCCCCATGTAGAGTGCATTGCAGTAATCTATATGAGAGACAACCAGGGCTTGAGTGACCATTTGAAGGGCCTCTCGGTCAAGGAAATATTTATTGTATTTGTGGTTTGTTTAGTATTTTAATTGTGGTTTTATTGTAAACCGCCCAGAGTTCCCCCTTTGGGGGAAGATGGGTAGTGATAGTAATTTAATAAATCATCATCATCATCATCATCATCATCATCATCATCTCTTGAATTATATCTCTATCAGCAGAGGATGAGAATTCCTCCAGATCCCTGCTTCTCTCAGTCAGTGGAGTGATGCCACAAACCAGTACAAAGATGGTATGTTACATATTGTACTGTTGCAGATGTTTTTAGGAAGAGTCACAAGGCAGTAGCAGCCCTGAATCTCTTCGAACATTTCTGGTTCAATTCATACAAAAATAAGGATGTATATATGCATTTTGGGTCGGTTTCCAACCCTGCACTGGGTGAATGCCTCAACCTTCTATCCTGTTACCAAAGGACTATGTTATGCAGAGGACTGCATTCTGTGGAGCACTAACAACAAATTCTGCAGTTGAAGGAAGCTGTGCTCATGCAGATAAAAAATAAATAGCCCTTACTTAACAGTACTGCAGTGCCTCCTAAAGATTGGTCATGGATCAAACAACCTTTTTTGCTCCTCTGCAGAGACATTTAGTTCCCCCCCCCTTCTTAAGCAAAGAATCTTGAGCTGTTTGAAAACGATATCTTAAATTGTTGTGATCGCTTGAATTGCCGGCTTTAGAATGTTGCTGTTTTTAAGAAGAGGGTTTTTCCCTTCTTTTTAAAGATGTTCTTTTGAACCACGAACTTCCCTCCCTGATCTTCATTTGCCTGAATTTGCATGGTAGCTGATTAGCTCCTGCGGATGGCCCAATTATGAGCTTTAGAAAACCAGCCAAAGGAGCAAATAAAATTAATGCTTGGGGGAACACTAAGAGAGAGGGGAAATGTTCAGTTTTTGCAAATTGTAGATGAAGAAAATATCATGGGCTTTCAGGGGCATTAACATCATTACAGATTAACAGAGACTGCAGGATTTTTTTTTACTTCTATCAGGTAAAGGTAAAGGTTTTCCCCTGCACAGTTGTGTCCGACTCTAGGGTCTGGTGCTCATCTCCATTTCTTAGCCGAAGAGCCAGCGCTGTCCGAAGACACTTCCGCAGCCATGTGGCTGGCATGACGCACGTGGAATGTTGTTACCATCCCACTGAAGTGGTACCTATTCATCTACTTGCATTTTGCATGCTTTTGAATTGCTAGGTTGGCAAGAGCTGGGGCGAGTGCGGGAGCTCACTCTGTCATGCGGCGCTCGGGTTTCAAACCGCTGACCTTCCGATCGAGAAGCCTGGCGTCTTCTATTACTCTCTATGAATCAGTGGGGGGAAAAAACCCATACATTATGCTCATTATTTTGAATGCTACTCCATAAATTTTAGAATTAAATGTGCTGTGTATTTGTCCACAGAAACCCCTTGATGTATCTCCGTCTTGAGAGATGCCTCTCGACTGCTCCTAATCCAGGACCTTAATTCTATACCATACCTGTTCCAGAGAGAGAGAGAGAGAAAGAGAGAGAGAGAGACTCAGGTTCATAAAGTAACTTGGATGGATCAATCTGTTATCTCTTAGCTCCATTTCTACAATATGGTGATAACAATATGGAGATTGGTACTGCAAGGATTTCCAAGATATTAACGAAGATTGGACAGAATTTTGCACAACCGTAAACTGGGCGGCTTCAGCCCAAACCTTTCTCCATATGTTCATAGTTCATTTGGGTAGGCTGACCATACGTCCTGTTTTGAATGGGACAGTCCTGATTTTTTAGCATTTTTCAACTGTCCCGTCATTTTGATAAAAATCCCAATTTTTTCCCATTTTTTAAACCCGGCGGGAATGGCAAAGAAGGAGGATCCGAGCTGGAGCACGGATAGGGGGCGGGGTTTGCAGGCGGGAGCCAATCGTGTGGACCAGGGGCAGGGTTTGCAGGCGGGAGCCAATTGTGTGGACCAGGGGTTGGGGTTTGCCGGTGGGAGCCAATCGTGCGGACCAGGGGGCGGGGACCCGTCTTTTTCATGAATATGGAATATCACATAAGACCCCATCCCGTTTTGCCATCCTGAAATATGGTCAGCCTACAGCAGGAGCATTTCTTGTCTGTGTAGGATTTGCTGAATCCCAGATCATTTGGCCCCATGACAAAACTAGCCTGAGGTACAGAGAGGTAGAAGACATTGGTTCTCCTTTCCACCACACCTTTTGCAGCTGGATGAAGCTTTTCGAAACCTTGTTGGAAGTGGTTTTCCTCCTCCCTAATATATAATATATTATTATATATTATAATAATATTATATTATTAATATTAATATTAATATTAACATTTGAAAAACTGAAACCCGCAGATACACATGCACAACTGCTTTAGCAGTTCAATCAATCAATTGTTTATTGCAGTCTTAGACCAGTACAAGGATGATGCTCTGATAAAATGATAGCAACCTAGAATAAAATAAAATTAAAAGTTAAAATACAGTACATTTATGAAACTAACTAGCTAAACTCTATGGGTGCAATCTAAGGTGCAGCCTATACTAGATGATAATATAGTCACTAAGATTATGTTAAGTATAAAATGTAAAATGTAAGCTAAATATCTAAAATTAAAAATATGTTAATATATAAAAATTTAAATGAATTACTCTTACCTAAGGTACGTTACAAAAATTACCCCATCAGGGTCTGACAAATCTTCGTTGCTGCTGCGCAAAACCTGGCTACCTGCGCTGTGACAATAGGCCTTTCATCTATAAGCAGCATTTGAGTATAGTCTGAATCTGGGCAACCAGGATGTTTTCTAATCAGAGGTTAGATGAGTTTGGTTTGGAGATATCTGTAGAAGATGCAGCGAAGAAGGACATGGTCTGTGATCTCCTCCTCTCCGGAGTCACAAGGACAAAGCCTTATGGCCAATGCTTTAGCACTACAATTGCCCTGGCATTTTGGGGAGAAAAGGTGTGGTCTCCCTGAGGGATTGACCACATTCTCAACTTGTTAGGCCATTTTTATTTATGTTTCAATCTAAAAGGGGGCGCGATGGCTCAGCGGTTAAGACACCAGGCTTGTCGATCAAAAGGTCGCAAGTTCGGAGGTTCGAGACCCGAGCGCCGCATGACAGAGTGAGCTCCTGCCCTCACCCCAGCTCTTGCCAACCTAGCAATTCGAAAGCATGCAAATGCAAGCAGATAAATAGGTACCACTTTGGTGGGATGGTAACAGCGTTCCGCGCACATCATGCCGGCCACATGACCGCAGAAGCGTGTTCGGACAACGCTGGCTCTTCGGCTAACAAATGGAGATGAGCACCGGCCCCTAGAGTTGGACACGACTGTGTGGGGGAACCTTTACCTTTATCAATCTAAAACATAAATATGGGAATCAGCCCACATTCTGCAATTGTCAAAAACCACCAGTCTCTATTTCGTTACTGCATGCCACCAGGAACAATGCTTTTACTGACTTAACAATGGGCTTTTCTGAAAGGTATTTGTAGATGAAAAAAAAGAGAGAATAGCTCTTAATATTAATATAAAAGACCCCTAGTGGGCCTTTTATTCCAATTGCATGCAAGATATTTTTGGAGTCTCCAGAGATGCCTAATTGAGTTGTCTTCCATTCAGATATTGACCTAAAACCTAACTAAATGGCCTCTTCACTTTTTCTTTTCTGTTATCATGGAAACATAAATAAAAGAAGAATAAAATCTATTTCCCAACATTTCATTGTGACTTTTCTCTAGGTAACCAAAAATGTAAACGTTTCTAACTGCCCTTTTTTATCTTAACAGTATAAACACAATAAGTGACCGAAACAGCTTAGAAGGTATACAATAAAACCTTGAAAGTTATTTCACTCCTTAATTATTATCTATTCTAATCAGGCCCTTTAATGAAATGGAATTCATTGTAAGAGAGCTAAAGTTAGGATGGATTTGAGCTGTCCATCCTTGGCAGGGAATTGCTGAATGATATGTCTTTTCTGCAAATGGACAAATCTGACAAATTTGGCTTCTCTCTTTTCCTAGTCTTTATTTTGGTCTCAGCATCAGTTTGAGAATTGGGGGTGGTGCTGGGGAGTTAGAATTCATATGCATTTTTTTGCCTATTTGTATGCCATTTTTCTGAATACCTTTTCAACAATTTAGCATAATCCAAAGCAAATGTTATATTCCTTTGCTTAACGTACATTTGGGGGGGGGACACTTTTCATAATATGCATGTTTTCATATATAACAGAAAAACAACCCCTCCTTAGAAAATTGCACTGCAGAATTCTGACAAAATGGAAGGTTGAAAATGTAGTTTGCTGCATTTCAGTTTGATTAAGAAATACAAATGTAAAATACCAGATAGCTGTTCTTTGGGGAACTATATAAGTGGAGCATTCAAAATGTCTTCTTGCAAACCCTTATGCTGATTAATTGCAACAAGAAGGTATTTAACAATGCAAGCAAAAACCACTCAACACTGAATTTCCTCTCCTAGGAAAAACTGGCTACCTATCTGGTAGACCACATGGAAATAAGTAATTGATGTGCAACTTAATGAATGTAAGGGGCGTGGTGGCTCAGCGGGTAAGATGCCAGGCTTGTCGATTGGAAGGTCGCAAGTTTGGAGGTTCGAATCCCTAGCCCCGCGTGACAGAGTGAGCTCCCGTACTAGCCCCAGCTCTTGCCAGCCTAGCAATTCGAAAGCATGCAAATGCAAGTAGATGAATAGGTACCACTTCGGTGGGAAGGTAACACCGTTCTGTGCGCATCATGCCGGCCACATGACCGTGGAAGCGTCTTCGGACAATGTTGGCTCTTCGGCTAACAAACGGAGATGAGCACCGGCCCCTAGAGTTGGACACGACTGCACAGATGTGAGAGGGGAACCTTTACCTTTTTTTTTAATGAATGTAAAGAATTCAAATTATGTAATAATGATTAAGGGTTCCTGTTGTAATTTAATATTTTCAGTTGAAATATTTCTTTGAGGTTAATTGTTCTTCTATCATCCCCTTTTCCTGACACAGTTTTCATTCCAGCCCTCCCTAGCTTTAGAAGCACAGCCTTCAACATGCTGCAGAAGATGGAAGCTTGCCCATTCTGCTTTAAATGGTCTGTGTATGGATACAACCCTAGGCACACACAGAGAGAAACACAAATGCAATTCCTGGAGCTGTCCATTTCTCTCCTTGGCTAATCAGCTACTGGAAGAAAATGGATTGTTGTTTTCAGCAACAATTAACAGCAAGAAACAAAGCCATTTGCTGACTGATGGGAGACCCATTGCCACTTATTTTATTTAGATAGAAGATGATAGAGATAGAGATAGAGATAGAGATAGAGATAGAGATAGAGATAGAGATAGAGATAGAGATAGAGATAGAGATAGAGATAGAGATAGAGATGATAGAGATAGATAGAGATAGATAGAGATAGAGATAGAGATAGAGATAGAGATAGAGATAGAGATAGAGATAGAGATAGAGATAGAGATAGAGAGGGGAGAGAGAGGAGAGATAGAGGAGAGATAGAGGAGATAGAGAGATAGAGATAGATAGAGATAGAGATAGAGATAGAGATAGAGATAGAGATAGAGATAGAGATAGAGATAGAGATAGAGATAGAGATAGAGATAGAGATAGAGATAGAGATAGAGATAGAGATAGAGATGATAGGGAGGGAGAGAGAGAGAGAGAGAGAGAGAGAGAGAGAGAGAGAGAGAGAGAGAGAGGAGAGAGAGAGGAGAGAGAGAGAGAGAGAGAGAGAGAGAGAGAGAGAGAGAGAGAGATAGAGATAGAGAGAGAGAGAGAGAGAGAGAGAGAGAGAGAGAGATAGAGATAGAGATAGATAGATAGATAGAGAGAGAGAGAGAGAGAATGAGAGAGAGAGAGAGAGATTCATTATACTATAATATTCAGTGGCTAACCCTCCATGCAAGAGTTAAGATTATACTCCTTTATTGAAATGACTGTCTAATTGCATCTGAATCATGTCCAATTTAATTGACCTAGGGTCTCTCAAATTGCTTTGGTTATTTTAAGTGCAGCCAAATGAAAGTCATTGTACAAATAAGGTTACTAAAAATACAATAAAATAAGCTGGGGTTCTTGGAAATTGCTTCTTAAGGTCCATGTTCCCATTACGTTGACATGGTAACATTAGCAAGGGTCGAATTTCTTAGGTCCATTTTGGATGGCAAATATTTCTCTTCAATACACTTTTCCCTGATGTTTTCATTTCTTTCGTTGCTAGGGGTACATCACAAGGGAAAACTGCTTATGACACCAATCAGAACATATTATGTAGCTAGTGCGTTTTTCATTCTTTAATCAATTTTATCTGGTAAGGGAAAAGACAGAAGATGCAATGAGAAAGCAAAGAAGTGGTAAATGTTGAAGGTGTCATTATCTGCCCTGCCCATAAGATTCAGCGAATGGAAGCATCTGGAAACATTTGCATTTCTACGTTGCCCACAAGTTGAAGCACATTGGGCAATTCATCAGACAGAGGTTAAACCACTAAAATACTGTTTAAAAAATGCAGCATGACATAGCATTGAAAGCATATTAAAATAACCAAAGAATGCAGTGACAGTAAAAATAAATAAAGCAAAGGATAGTCTTATCTAATCTCTCTCTCTCTCTCTCTCTCTCTCTCTCTCTCTCTCTCTCTCTCTCTCTCTCTCTCTCTCATCTAATCTATCTATCTATCTATCTATCTATCTATCTATCTATCTATCTATCTATCTATCACGTAGAGTTTTACACATTGTAAAATGACCCACACATTGTTAAAGACTAAAATGCCTGGGAATTTTTTTTTAAAGATCTATTGCTAAATGATTATCATGGACAAGTTTCCTTATGTTGGGGGCTACAATTCAGTTCCTGACCAGCTGGAGGATGTCCCTTCTCTGTCATATTTTTTAAAGGATAGAAGTGGAAGCTACATTGGTGGGGGGGGGGGGAACCATTCCCACTTCTACTCTTAATATCCCCAAACCCAGAAGTAGCTGAAAATTGTGCTGACAAAATTCAAAGGTAAATTCTTCCACATGTGTTTGGAGAGTTTGGGGGATTAAGAATGAAAATGGAAATGAAAGGAAGAAAAGAAACTGCCACCAAAAATTAGCAATGATGCTGCTGAATTCCAGGCCATGATCTCCAGATAATGGGGGCTACAGAAGAAGAGCTGGGGCCATAAGCATCTGATAGGATATGGTTACCACTGAAAGTATCTTCTCATTCATAACCTCATTTGGCAGCTGTACTTGAAGGTTCACCTCAAGAGATCATGTTTGGGTTTTGGGAGAAATAAGTCCAAGGACACATCTTCAGGTCAACAGAGCAAAACTAACTAAATTTAACTTCGAACTGAGTCTAGAAACAGACTAGCAGTTAGTGCAGATTATCAAACACTGTTTCAAAATGACTGAATTAGCTAATCTCAGAATACTTCTCTATTTGGGGCTAAAAATCCCTATCTAGCCATCTAGCTAGCCATCTAGCTAGCCATCTAACTAGCTAGCTGTCTGTCTGTCTGTCTATCCGTCCATCCATCCGTTATCCATCCATCCATCCATCCGTTATCCATCCATCCATGTATTATATATATATATGTAATATGTATTATGTATATATGTATATATATATATTATGTATATATATATATTATATATGTAATATGTATATATATGTACATGTATATGACAGAAAGTGTGTTTCTGTGTGCGTGTATCTATATCTGAGCATGTAATAGATTGCAATAATGGGGAAGTTCCCAAGCATGGAGTATTGTCTAAAAGTTACTCTTGTCCATATAGAACTACAGTTAATATATCAGCCAAAGTGGGCCAGATTGAGACTACATTAACCTCTAGTAGATCAAAAGGCACCCAAATTTACAGACCTAATTGTTAAGTTTTTTTTTTAATCTGTTCAATCGTGTCCAATTCTCAGAGACTGCCTGGACAAGTCCTTGCAGTTTTCTTGGCAAGGTTTTTCAGAAGTGGTTTCCTATTGCCTCCTTCCTAAGGCTGAAAGTGACTGGCCCAAGGTCACCCAGCTGGCTTCATGCCTAAGGTGGGACTAGAACTCACAGTCTCCTGCTTTCTAGCCTGATGCCTTAACCACTACACCAAACTTTTTCTCATTGCTATTCATATATTATTATATTGTTATATCATATCATTGTTATGACAGCACTAAGCAATCCCTTTTGGATCAAAGCCAATCTCCTGGGAGTGGTCAAACCAAGGTGGAGAGTGGGAAGATTAAGGCTCACAGAATTTCAGTATGATCCCTGTTAATCATATCTCTTTCAAAAGAAATGTTTTATTGTTTCTGGACCTCCTTTTCCCATTCCAGTCTGTTACCCAGCTCTGTCCTTCCAATCTGTCAGAGTGCTATTATTATTTGTGAATAACTTCCAATTAAGATTATTTCTTGATTTCCCCCATATTTCCATTCAAATTGATTACTAGTGCCCCCCCCCGACCAATTCTCATCAATTAATCATTATTTGATTGGCGGATAACAATATACGAGTAATAATGAGTTAATTGAAACCACTGCTTCCTTTTTCTTGGTTTCCCCTTTTTTCTTCTAATTCTTCCTTTTAAACTACACTTTTTACTCCCTTCAACTTGATACAAAACTTCTCTTTGCCTCTTTGCTGTCACTGCAGCAATTTCTTTCTCTGTAAATTGAATATTTCTGGAGCTAAGACCAAAGTAAGACCTCAGCCACCAGGATTCAGAACGCTTCCCCAAAGCAACATTCAAGAATCAGTGAGAACCAGGAAATAAACTTTGCATGACCAACACTGTCAAACAGGATGTGATTTAATTTGGAACAGAAAATGAACAGGTTTAAGGTTTCAAGTTGAATGTTTGAGCACTAATCTATTGCTGGTGCCAAAAGAAGTTCTATAGAAATAACTATAGAGACTACGGTGTGCAGGCTGGTATGATACCCATATGTGTTTTTTATAGCCTCCCCCCAGTTCTGATGGATAGCAAGTTTGCTAGATTCCTTTATAAGGAGCAAACCTGCCTTTATGGCTCAGGGATAGGCAAAACAGGGGGCGTGGTGGCTCAGCGGGTAAGACGCTAGGCTTGTCGATCGGAAGATTGCAAGTTTGGAGGTTCGAATCCCTAGCCCTGTGTGCGGAGTGAGCTCCCGCACTAGCTGCAGCTCTTGCCAACCTAGCAATTCGAAAGCATGCAAATGCAAGTAGATGAATAGGTACCACTTCGGTGGGTAGGTAACAGCGTTCCACATGCGTCATGCGACCACATGACCATGGAAGCCTCTTCGGACAATGCTGGCTCTTCAGCTAACAAACAGAGATGAGCACCGGCCCCTAGAGTCAGACACAACTGCACAAATGTGCAGGGGGAACATTTACCTTTACCTTATAGGCAAAACAGGCTTGTGAATCTGATTAAGATCTTTGTAATCAGCTTATGCTTTTATAAAGCAAAGATCTTCCATCACCTTAAATTCTATCTTATATTTGGACAGACCACCAGGTACGGTCAATAACGTAGCTAAATTTTGCAGTGCGGCATGAAGCATATAACAACAAGTGATGAAAGCACATAATGAAGCACATAAACAGATCAAGGGTATCTGTTGTTAATATACCAGTGCAATTCAGTTAAAATTTCAAGTGCCACCAAATTCAAGAGCAACTGCACTTGAGTGAGTACAAGCTCTCCACATCAGTTTTAAAAAACTATTCAGTTGGACAGATTCTTAGTGTGAAGCCAACTTACCACATATTTGTGTTATCTGGACTGACTCTTTGTTTATTATTCCTCATCCAACTAATTTTGCCCACCCAGCATGAGAGAATATCCACTGGCTTCACTAAGAAAAAGCTAGCACTTCAAGGTTCTCCAGAAATATCATGCAAATGTTAAACAGCACGGAGGATAAAACCCCATAGCCAAACTGCTATAGAACAGAGACCTAATCCTGTACAGTAACAGCACTTTTGTAATCAACCAGGCAGGAAGATGTCTAACAAAAGCAGTCTAGTCCTTATTGAGAAATGGGAATTCACTCAAAATGTAGCCCACCCTGAAGTTGACAGCAAATAGTTCCACCAAAATGAGGGAATTGAGGCCCACTCATCTTAAACTTGCTGAGATTGAGAAGCATTGCACTAGAATGATACCTTTGCCACACAAAATATACTAGATGGAGAGCAGAGAAAGGTTATCTTTCAGCAAACTCTGTCCCTCCCAGTTTTATAGTCAGTTTTGAGAAAATTGACATTGATGGAGCAAAGGTGAAGCCATGCTGCAGAAAGCTTGGTTCGCTATCTTCAGGGAAAAGAAAAAGTTTAGGAAATTAAAGTTCAGAGCAAATGCTAACAAAGCAGGTTATCTTGGAGACAATATTATCTCTCATGAATTTAATAAAGAAGCACCCAGAATATCAGAGAGCAGATACAAGATAACAGAACCCTTTACTTTTCAATAATTCTTATTGAGATTTGAAGGATTATTACTTCCTTTTATTTGGCAATATGTAGGTGTGTTCCTGTTACTGCGCAAAGCAAAATAAATTGCTTCCTCAAGGCTGGATTGGCTAGACTTCCACATATTTAATAAAGTTGTTAATGATATGTAATTGTAGAGGCTTTTAAACAATTCTGAATGCAAATATATTAGAAACTGGTCTAAAATGGGGATGGGATGGGAACCAAAGCGAAGCGGATGGGGAAAGGGCTTAAGTTGCCTCACTCTGAATATAAAAGTGAAAATTTTCCTTGAGTCAAGCTCAGTTCCTGGTGATTACTTGGAAAAAACCACACAAAGTTCTTAGCAACCATAGAGAAGTGTCTCATCAGTGTCTTCTGTTAGAGATATCGGGTTTCAACCAAGCACGTCTCACACAAGCTTGAAGAAAGGGCAGCTCTGCTGCAACCTAATCTTACTGCTTTGTGTGGGAGGGACTTGAATCCCAATTTCCTGTTCCTCTCCTTCATTTCCTTCTCTATTTTCGTTTGAATCTCCACAGGGAAGATGGTCAGCCATGGCTGTCCTTGTGGCTCATGCCTGCATTCAGCAAGGCCACATTAAGAAGACTGTGGGTTTGGTCAGAACTTATCACTCGCACGCATGGACCGTTTCTACCATGGAACTGATCTACAATAAACTGTAAGCTATTTTTATGTAACTTTACATTAACGTGTGAAGTGTGTTTATTTTGTGTTTGTGAACTGATTAAGCCTTGTGCAAGTTGCTGGACACTTCCACTCTGCTATAAACTAATTAAAAAGCTGCATGGATTTCAGTTATTAGCATTTCAGAATTTCTACATCATCTTCTTCAGCACCCCAGATCTAGCCGTCACTGCCAGGATATTGTGGCTGTCTCTCATCCAAGTAGTAAGCCAGCTTAGCTCTGCTTTGTTACAATTGTATTACAATCCCAATAAGGAACCACATACATTTACCTGAAAATAAAAGACTAAACTTACAGCAATCTATTTCAAGGTAACCTTCAATATGACTCTTAGTTTCCTTCAATATATTCATTTCATGTCTTGAAGATAAGCATGTTTCTCACTACCAACCTTCATTTTTTGTAATAACTTGCTTGATTAAGGGATTTAGAGATATTGAAAGCTTACTCGAGTTTGGGTGCTTTTTTATGTTGATCCTAAGAATAATATTGATTGATTGATTGATTGATTGATTGATTATGTGCCATTAACTTGGTATCAACTGTTAGCAAACACATAGATAGAATTTCCCCAGGATGATCTGTCCCCAACCTGGTCTTTCAGGTCTTCCAACCATGCACCCATCTTTTTTGTTTGTTTATTCATTCAGTCGCTTCCGACTCTTCTTGACTTCATGGACCAGCCCACGCCAGAGCTTCCTGTCCACCCACCTTGCTGCTAGTCATCCTCTTCTTTTCTTTCCTTCCACCTTTCGAGAAAAATATTACACATTTTTATTGTGATTACTATTTTTTTTCTTACTGGCTACCCCTACTTATTCTGTATCTATTGCTAGTTCAGATCTCTCTTTAGTCCTTATCAGAATATGTATTACCTTGTGAAGCAGAGGAAATACATAAAACTAGGAAGGGTTTGAAGCCCATATATCATAATTCACTTTAAGCTTTTTTATGCCTATAATGATTTTTTTGAGCTGAAGGGCACTGTGATCGCTGACACAGGTTCAATGGCTGGGAAGTTATACCTCTCTGTATACATTACATACACTCCCAGAATACTATTAGGTCAATCTGACACCAAGCATTGGACTGGGCTTTTGATCTCTCAAATAGACCAATGTATTTGCAGCACCATCCTCATTACCTCCTAGTATTGCCCTCATTACCTCACTTCCTTATATTGTGCCGCTGTATTCAAATATGTTGCTACTGCAGCCAATCATATGCATATTCTAATTTGCATAACTCTATATAGAGAGAAGGGGCGTGGTGGCTCAGCGGGTAAGACGTCAGGCTTGTCGATCGGAAGATCGCAAGTTCAGAGGTTCAAATCCCTAGCCCTGCGTGTAGAGTGAGCTCCCGCACTAGCTCCAGCTCTTGCCAACCTAGCAATTCGAAAGCATGCAAAATGCAAGTAGATAAATAGGTACCACTTTGGTGGAATGGTAACAGCGTTCCACGCACGTCATGCGGCCACATGACCGTGGAAGCCTTTTCGGACAACGCTGGCTCTTCGGCTAACAAACGGAGATGAGCACCGGCCCATAGAGTCGGACACGACTGCACAAATGTGCGGGGGGAACCTTTACCTTTATATAGAGAGAGTTGCAACCCCACCCTTCTTAGGTTGGTCAGTCCTTCACTGGCCACATATCCATTTCTTGAACAATTAAGTCATCCATAAAGATCCTTGCTGTACTTCTTTATATCTTTATTATAGATGCTAATAAAGTGCTGATTCTTTTCCCACCGTACCATGGGAAATGTCTTCCTTAGTGATGTTGCTAGGGCAATACAGGATCAGAACAGCATTTTTTAATTGCTGTAAGCCACTCTGAGAGCTGATTTGAAGAGAAAGCAGGGGTACACCTGCAGTAATAAACAAATCAGATAAATAACAAATCATGCAGTCATTGATTTTCATGTATAGGTTTTCTACTTTGTTCACCACATTTCAACAACCTGCTTATGTAATCTTGGAACCCTTCAGGCCATGGTGGAACTTCTGGCAGATATTTGTGGAGAGGGCAAACTCTGAAGTCTCTAATATTTCTCACCTTTGAAAAATCAAATTTCTTCAGCATAATGGATGAGCTGCAATGATTTACAAGGAAATAATTTCACCCAGGGTTTTAGAATCTGACGATATCATATAACATGAGAAGAGGCCTTGTTTGGTGTATGGCTTCACAGAAAACCTGAGAAGAAACTAATTCCATTTAAATAGCTCCTTGTCAAACCTATTATTGTTGATTGTAAATTATGGATCAACAATTCCTAAAAATCTGAAGATTTAAACCAACAAATGTTTTAGTATATTAATAACAGTGTTAGAAATGATTGAAATTGTATAAATATTTAATTTTGGGGTAGAAGGAGCTACTGGGAGTTAATGTTCATTGAGCTTACTTGTACTATGAAAACATGTCATTCAGGTGCATACTGGTGGACGGTGGATTCTGTTTAATTTAAAGGCAATATTTCTTATTTATACATTTGTAGGGTGCCATATATAAGGCAAATATGTGTTAAGCTAGATACAGTACAATAACCAAGTACTATTTTTTTGTTATTGTTTTTGTTATTGTTGTTATTGATTTTTCTGTAAAGGTCAAGCTGTTATAGGTGACCACCAACAATTTCAGTTCCATTAAAAATTTTTAAAAGAAGTTATCACTTAATAGATGTAATTAGGGCTGAGAAGAGATCACCCAATATATTTGATAGGTGAACCTCATATTCTGGAAATAACCTGATTAACCTCATGTCAGTCCAAGGGCAAATACATTCTGACTCATTCCTGGCTTAAGAACATGAAAAACAAGTTCCCGTCATTAATGTTAGATATATTAAAACAGTTTAAATAGCTATTTTCTCCCTCCCTCCCTCTCTTCCTCTTTCTCTTCCTCATTAACTGCCAGGAATAAAGGGGAAGAAGGACAATTACAACAATTTTATTTTGTTTATTTAAAGCAAGGGAAAGGACAGGAAAGTTAGAATGAAAACAAACTTAAATGAATAGCATTGGTTAAATGATAAGTTGACAAAGAATGATAAAAGATACATCAGCTGAGTGTAATCACAGGACTTGATTATAAGCCCAAGGGAAATACAGTATATTATCTGTCTGCATCCCATGATTTCAGCACCCATCGGAAAGTTGTGATTGTACATTCTTATCACCAAATCCAAGAGTTTCCTCCTTTCCAGCAATACAGTATGTTTCGCAAAAAAAGAAAAAAAGTCAAAGGTTTTTGTTCTTTTTTTAAAAAAGAGATGCAAACCTTTTGCATGGTATAGCTCTCAAACTATTGTTTGATAATTGGACGAAGCCCTCAGATTTCAGCCCATTTAGCTTCTAGAATGAATCATACATTGGAATTAGCTGGCTTGGACTCAATATTAAGGCTGTTGGTGAAATCTTTCAGATTTGGTTCTGGAAATTATTTCCCCAAACTCAGAAATATGGTGGAATGTCTTCCCTGATGAATTTCATGCGTTTCATAACTCGTGCAATAAAATCATGTTCAGATGGCTTTTTGTTGTTTATCCATTCAGTCGCTTCCGACTCCTTGTGACCTCATGGACCAGCCCACGCCAGAGCTTCCTGTCGGCCGTCGCCACCCCCAGCTCCCCCACGGTCGAGTCCGTCACCTCCAGAATACCATCCATCCATCTTGCCCTTGGTCAGCCCCTCTTCCTTTGGCCTTCCAGTTTCCCTAGCATCAGCTTCTTCTCCAGGGTATCCTGTCTTCTCATTATGTGGCCAAAGTACTTCAGTTTTGCCTTTAATATCAGATGTTTACATATTTGTTAATGGCACTCTAATTTAATTATACTCATTTTGCTTTCATTGGTAGTCTTTAATATTTCATGTACTTTGTGCGAGGGAAGAATTTCTATCTCTTAGTTTATTCAGGGAGGGAGGGAGGGAGGGAGGGAGATGGATGGATGGATGGATGGATGGATGGATGGATGGATGGATGGATGGATGGTAGGTAGAGCTATGAAGATCTTCAGGTTGTGCTTTGTTTAAACAAAGCACCTCTCAAACTTGTTTTGTGATTTGTGGGCTCCTTGAAGTGAAACAGCCACACTGCATTACGTGATTACTTGGGAGAGAAGTAGCTTCTCTTCATCAGCTGAAAGAGGCTTCTGTGCTGGTGGATTACATGTTCAGAAACCTCCTCCAGCTTTTTCAAGTGCTGGAGGAGGCCACATACAGGTTGCAAGGGAACATGGAGTGCCTCATTGAGACAAATCACCTCATTGTCAGGATGGTGTGAATTGCATTGCCTGTGCAGCACAAAGCTGCTCATCAGGATGACTGAAAACAACTCTCATAAAAAGCGTTGAACTCGAAGAGTCTGAGCTATCCAGATTCTGTTTCCCATAATTATCTAAACCAATGTTTATCAGGTAGGGCTACCAGATCTGGGCTGCAAAGCTCTAAGTGTCCATGAGATGACAGCATTACATCTTGTATATCTCATTGCTGCCATCTAGTGGTTCTTCCGCTGTTTGCAGCCCAGATATATCAGATGCTGATAGAACATGATCAAAATAACTCCTCCGAGAAATTTTGTATTGAGAAGTGTATTACTTCTGATATGGTAGTACTATAGCTGCCAGCCACATCTGCAATCACCCTATCCCTCCTTGAATTTGTCTTGCCCATTTTTAAAATCCAAAGTGGTCCCATCTCTACTTGCTGCCACAGCGAACCCCACAGTTAAATTCTGCTCCAGTTGAAGAAATACTTTATTTGCTCTGTTGTGAATCTTCCATTATTCAGCTAGACTGGATGATCAGAGGTTCTAACTATTTCCCCCCCGATACCTCATATGCTGTGCTATCCAATGCATCATGGCCTATGCATATGTATTTGTTTGTGAGTGGTGTTACCATTTTTTCCATGATTAAGCAACATCCAGGGCATCAGGGATAAAACTTAGCCATCATGAAATAGATAAAACCACTCTACTAACATAGACAACCTTAACAAAACACCTATTCATACCTTCCTGCGTATATTTTGAAATGAGACTTCAAACAAATCAACTCCATTCACTTAAAGTGTTCATACTTTTCGAAACAAATGTAATCAGATATCTTTTCAATCCCACTAATTATAAGAGGGGGGAAAATGACACTAGGACCACCCCAAATATTTCTTACAATCAGATTAGAAGCCTGCCTTAAGACTATTCTTGCCTTAAAGGCCTTCCTGGATAAAATCTAGGATGCAATGAGGTTTTCATTCTCAGATGATGTTTAGCCAGAAGGATCAGGGGACCAAACCTTCACTAGCCCAAAACCAGCTCCAAAGAAGTTGACGTTAGATCCTGAATTAATGTCAGAACCTCCAAGCTTCCAAGAATACAAACTTCTGAAGACTTAGACCCAGAGAATTGCCACTTCCACAGAACTAGTTTACTCATAAATCTTTGTTTATGACAAGCTCTCCTTGTTGGTTAGTCTTTAAGGATTTGCAGCTAAAGTCTGAATGAGCCAGGAGAATGAAGCTCTTCTGTTTCCAGTAAAACTGTGCTGAAACCACATCTGACCATTAGAAAACTGCTCTATGGCTGTTCCCACTTTGTTCAGCTTTTATTCTTTGGACTCCTTGGATTCAGTGAATGTCTGCTACTCTTTATTACTGATCTTAGGACAGACTGCTGAATTCTGTATTGTTGGGCTCCCTGGTTCCTCTTTTGGCTGAAACACCCCTGTGCACTGGGCTACAATTGAATTGAATGGAATGAATGATGATTGTAATGAGTGGAGTCGCTCATATTTTAAGCATATTTGGTCTAGTGGTTAAGGCAACAGGATAGAAACCAGGAGACTGAGAGATCTAGTTCTGCCTTAGGCACGAAAGCCAGCTGGGTGACCCTGAGCCAATCACATTCACTCAGCCCTAGGGAGGAGCCAATGGCAAACCAGGAGACTGAGAGTTCTAGTCCCGCCTTAGGCACGAAAGCCGGCTGGGTAACCTTGGGCCAATCCCTGTCTCTCAGCCCTAGGAAAGAGCCAATGGCAAACCAGGAGGCTGAGAGTTCTAGTCCCACCTTAAGCACAAAGACAGCTGGGTGATCTTGGGCCAGTCACACTCTCTCAGCCCAACTCACCTCACAGGGTTGTTGTTGTGGGGAAAATAGGAGGAGAAAGGAGTATTAGGTACTGTATGTTACCCGCCTTGAGTTATTTATAAAAATAATAAAAGGTGGGATAAAAATAAAATAAATAAAATAAATCTGCCACATAGTGAAAGTGTGTTCTGTGTTCTGCATTAAAAAGGAGATGTTGGCTGGGTCAAAATGAAGCCATGTTAAAAAAAATGGGGTGGGGGATCCTGCATATTTACATCTGGCTTATCATAAAGCAACTCAAGGTAAATGCTACTATCCAAAGCCAATCAAATATTTTGAGAGTTCCTTTCCTGTTTACATTGCTAATAGGGGTAGGGGTGGGAAGAGAGAGAGAAAAAAAAAGTTTTTAAACTCTGTTATTATATGACAGACTATGGTCATAATATAAAAGAAATACACAAAAAAGAGAAAAACCTACGTGATAATTAAGTTAAGGTGGAGAGCTTAACATTTTCTTTAAACAAAGCAGGGCAAAGGTGGTGACTTGACTGCTAATAGTTGGAATCATATCCCTAAGGAGGTAGTTCAATCTTTCAGTGTCTGATTAGTTAACTCTGTTTTTCCCCTGATTTCACTATAGATAGGGTAGTAGAGGATGTAATAAAGAATCTTCTCCACTTCACAGATAGGGCAGAGGTGCTGTTCCACTGGATGTTTACAGAAACTCCCTTCAAGGTATGCCAAAGGCATGGTCTGTAAGCAGGGAGATGTAAAAGCCTCTCTTGAGAGACTATGGTATATTTTCTGTCTCTAGATTTCTGCTGTTTGGGGAAATTTTTCATTCTTTGTCATTCACTCTCTAAGAATACTGTAGATTCCAAAGGTCTTTGAGGAAGCATACATTAATTGTAATGGCATGTGAGAAAGACCTTGAGAGACAGGGCAAAGAGATGGTGCCTAGGGAATGGTCAGATAAGAGAGGGCATAGCCCGCAGCTGCATAATGGGGAGAGCAAGAGGCTCAGAATGGACCCTCCCTAGTTTCTCAGGCTACAAAGAAGAGGGTGGGAGATTTGTACTTTGAGACTTGCAAGATTGATGTCAGCCTTCCCAGGTACACCGGACAGGAAACACGACCAGACGAGCTAATTCTACTTTGTTGTAAGGCTACATTAACAGAACCTTGCAATTTCCCATTGTCTCTTTACAGCCTGAGATGCTAGGGAGGGTCCCTTCTGAGCTTCTTGCTCTCTCCGTTATGCAGCTGTGGGCTATGCCTTCTCTTATCTGACCATTCCCTAGGCAGTCTCTCTTCGCCCCGTCTCTCAAGGTCTTTCTCACATGCCATTACACTAATGGACTTCAAATTAGTATCTGCTTTGAAAGGAAGAACTCATGATTGACTGGAATCAAATGCTTCCCATGTACAGATAGACCATTGGGGGAATGCCAGGACGAACTACCTGTATATCTTCACTGCACCATTAAGCTGCTTCTGTCCCATGCTGATACTAGCTAAATTCTAAGCTAGTTTAAGAAAATTCTGTCTGGATCAGATGCTTTGGCAGGTGTTCAGTCTGGGCTGTGGGTCCCATAGCTCTGCAATGAATAATTCCCTTGCTTCTGTGCCATCCCATCATTCTATGTCAGGAAACCAACTGCCAATCACTTACCTTTCTCTAGATGGCTCTACTGGAGAAAGAGAGGGGGGGTGTATTATGTGCAGATGGCACCTAAAGATGAGCTGCTGAATGCCTGAAGCAGCAGCAGACATGGAAGAAAGATCAAGCAGAGGAAATGCCATGGCAAGACAAGACCCTGCATGGGATGTACCATCGACAGATAGCTGAGGTGGCTAACATTGGGAAGTAGCTGGAAAGGGCTGGACTAAAAGACAGCACAAGAACAGGCACTAAGCACCAGATCCATAGAAGCAGTGGTCTACCACACTAAACAGGACCCAAGGTGCAGACTGTTCAGAGAGGCCTCAGAGAGAGTCCAACACATAGTGGCAGGGTGTAAGATGCAGGCAGGAACAGCCAGCATACACTGAATGGCACAACCAAGCTGGTGTTGTGTATAGGAACATCTGCACAGTGTATGGGCTAGACCCTCCAAAGTCCAGATGGGAGATTCCTCAGAAGGTCGTGGAGAATGACAGGGCTAAGATCCTGTGGGACTTCCAGAACCAGACAGACAGGCAGGTACTGGCCAATCAACCAGACATCGTGGTAGTAGACAAGGACCAGAAGACAGCAATGGTGATAGATGTAGCGGTGCCAAGTGACAGCAACATCAGGAAGAAAGAGTATGAGAAGCTGGAGAAGTAACAGGGCCTGAAGAAGGAACTATAGAGGATGTGGAAAGTGAAGGCCAAAGTGGTCCCAGTGGTGGTAGGAGCACTCAGGGCTGTGACTCCCAAGCTGGGAGAATGGCTCCAAGAGATCCCAGGAACAACATCAGAGCTCTCTGTCCAGAAGAGTGCAGTGCTAGGAACAGCTAAGATTCTGTGCAGAACCCTCAAACTCCCAGGCCTCTGGTAGAGGACCCGAGGTTGAGGAAGACACATAACACTCATAGGGGTGAGAAGGGAATTTTATCTATCTATCTATCTATCTATCTATCTATCTATCTATCTATCTATCTATCTATCTATCTATCCATCCATCCATCCATCCATCCATCCATCCATCCATCCATCCATCCATCCATCCATCTCAAATGTATGCAGGCACAACCACCACCCTTACAATTACATTCTTTTCTTGCATCTTCCCATGTTGGGCTCAGTAAAGTCTGCTGCAGCATCTTTTACTGGTACCTCTCAGTAATGCAGTAGTCATAACCTTTGCCTGATACTCAGAACATTATTCATTCAAAACCCAGCATAATTATTATTATTTCCTAGATTTCTTTCTCTGAACTTTACCAGCGTCTTGCAGGTACTGTATTCAATCTTGGCTTTTTCTTTTTTAATAAGCCCACCAGTATACCATTCCAGGGTACCGATTCAAGGTACTAATTCATTTGGGCTGTTTGAGAACTGGGGTGAGACCCTTCTTCCTCAAATAACAACAAAATGATGCACTGATGGACATATTTTTTAAAAAAATAGCCCAGTAGAAAGGTAGGTAGCTCAGGGAAAGAAAAATAGTATATATATTTTAATTCTGCCAGGCTTTGAACTGGTAATGTTCTGCATATCAGGCAAGGGCTATAACTATTACCCAACTAGAGTACCATTACTAACAGCAGAGATTAGAAAACTACAGTGACCCAAGTGACAGTATCTTCCTGCCTCTCTAGGCAAATCAGAGAGCAACTCTTGAGCTGGCACAAGCCAGAAGACATTTCTTTCAACTTAGATCAGGAAAACAAAGATGGGGGATAGCATTCATGGCTGGCTGGAGACAGGTAGAAGACTTTGTCCATTTCTGCTCCTTATATGGTTGGTGGCCAGGACTCATGACAGAGCAACCTGACAGTGCAGATACATATAAAGCATAAATTGTAACAATAATTTATTAAACTTGTCTGCCGCCTGACTCTCAATAACTCTGGGAGGCTCACAATAAAAGCAATAAAAGATAAAGATAAAAGATAGCAAGCGTAATGAAGCAAGGGTTCTCACTCTCCCTCACTGGGGGCCTTGGTGAAGAGGTCTTCACAGCTGGTCTAAACAACAGTAGAGTGGGGGCCATTTGGTTGAAATGGAAAGTTCTAGGTGTACAGTTTCTCATTGATACAGCAAGCTTTTCACCTGAAAAAAACCTTCCCTCCCTCCCTCCCTCCCTCTCAAAAACCTCTTAAAACCTCCCTCCCTCCCTCCCTTCCTCCCTCCCTCCCTCCCTCTCAAAAACCTCTCAAAACCTCCCTCCCTCCCTCCCTCCCTCCCTCCCTCCCTCCCTTCCTTCCTTCCTTCCTCCCTCCCTCCCTCCCTCCCTCCCTCTCCCTCTCCCTCTCCCTCTCCCTCTCCCTCTCCCAAACCTCTCCCAAACCTTCCTTCCTTCCTTCCTTCCTTCCTTCCTTCCTTCCTTCCTTCCTTCCTTCCTTCCTTCCTTCCTTTCCCCTCTCTCTCTAATATTACATAAATAATTATTTATTATTTCACAATAAATCACACTTTTCTCCCTATTGCATCAAAATAATCCAAGAATAATTTAATTGGTAGCTTTGTATCAAGTCCCTACCTAATTGGATTATTATTCCCCCATTCCCCCAAGTCAACAGACTGTGTGCTCTCTGTCCATCCCCATCATCAAACATTGGAAAGTAGAATCAGCCACAAAATTGCTCTTGAACTGAACTGAGGTCCAGAAAGTGGCTGGTTCTTTTGCTCACAATCGAAGTGGCCACAGTGAGAAGAGGGGGAGGAGATTAAAGTAGGGAAAGAGAAGTAGTATCAGGTTGATATGCGGGAAATGTTCCCCTCAAGATAGATAAAATAACTTTGGTTTTGCTATTGGTAGCTGAGTAAATACTTTAGAGAGGTTGATTTGCCCAATGAGATGGAGAAAAGAGAGAGAAGAAGAGAGAGAAGAACAAGGGCAAAAAGAAGCTGATAAACGGCTGCATTCAGCCCAAGATAAATGACCACAATGTTCTGGCTTCCACAGTTCTTAGCAGCTGAGAGCCTTTTTATCTTAATGAAAAATGCCTTTTCTTAACATATCTGTTTCCAGTCTTATTTTTACTAAAACTTGTTATTTTCTCTATGCACAATTAGACCCTAGACAAATATATATAAATGGACACCAGAGATTCATTTCCTGATCTTTTTCTAAAATAAATCATTTCTGAGTATGGTACAGTATATTACGGTATAATAATCATGGCTCCTAGAATTTAATTTGGATGCTAATTAGATTTATTGCAATGCTCTTTGCTATAGAAAATTGTCCAGTGGTATGCTTTTTTTCCCTCTCTCTCTAGGCTAGGATGGGATTCTGAACTGAACAAAAGGGAGCTTCTGAGAAACAAATGCTCAAAGAAAGAAGGCACTCATTTTAAAATGCTTGCTGAAATGCATTCCTTGCCCATCAAGACAATTAATGAGTTAGAAAGTAAAGGTTGAGTGTTCCCTATAACTCCACAGTTTTAACTTCTTGTTTTTCTGGTTAACTGGCAAAAAGCCATAAACCAATATTTCCCAGCTGGGAAACTTCCAGATACATGGACTTCAACTCCTAGAATTCCCACCAAGATGGATGTCTATCAGAATGGCTTATACAGTCCACCTTCACTTAAGCTTTTGGAGTAGAGGGATATGGGTTTTCTGGTATATCATGTCCCCATATGAGGCTCCTAAAGTGCAGTGGCCCATGAGTTCAATTCCTGGCAGAGGGTTTGAACCTCCTAGAAAATATTTGAGTATGTACTGTACATCTGGCAAGTCCCAATAAGATAAAACTATACTGCCTCCTAAGGGGCGTGGTGGCTCAGCGGGTAAGATGCCAGGCTTGTCGATCGGAAGATCACAAGTTCGGAGGTTCGAATCCCTAGCCCTGCGTGCGGAGTGAGGTCCCGCACTAGCTCCAGCTCTTGCCAACCTAGCAATTCGAAAGCATGCAAATGCAAGTAGATGAATAGGTACCACTTCGGTGGGTAGGTAACAGCGTTCCACGCGCATCATGCCGGCCACATGACCGTGGAAGCGTCTTCGGACAACACTGGCTCTTCGGCTAACAAACGGAGATGAGCACCGGCCCCTAGAGTCGGACACGACTGCACAAATGTGCGGGGGGAACCTTTACCTTTTTTATACTGCCTCCTGGTGGTCAATGTAACTGAAAACACCACACAGCATACACAGTACACTGTGTAAAAATAGATAAATTATTCCTCTCCCCCCAAGTAGGGAGGTCAAAATCATGTAAAACTTCACACATGACATAATGTAGCATCCATATCTCTCTACTCGGACAGCTTAAGGGAAGGTGGACTGTATGTATCATTCTGATAGGCTCCGTAGAAGATGTAAGTTAATTTCCCTCATGGAAACACTGGCAATCAGGGCAGCTGCCATGTGACAATTTGCTGAAAATCATATCTTCCATGGGACAAGAGTACTTTTGAGAAATTGGAGAAATTCAGCACAGAATTAGGCACAACTAAGGGACCTGGTCTTTCAGATCTGTTGTTATCAGAAAGAGAAGTTTAGACTTATTGTGTGTTGTTCAGATTTCTGTTGTACTGGGGAATTGTTCGGTGTCTGGAAGTTACCGACTAAAACAATAGAACTCTGAAAGCCAGTATGGTGTTGTGGTTAAAGTTCTGTACAAGAATTGTGGAGATCCAGGTATAAGTTCACTTTCAGTCATGAAAATTCCCTGGATAACTTTGGGGCAGTCATTCTCTAATTCAGTTTCTCCCACAGGGTAACAGTAAGCCACTTTGAGTTCCGAGAAGGAAAAAAGGAAGGCAAAATCTCTCTGGAGTGAACTCCAGGGGACAACTTAGACAGATCTATGTTGTTTTCTTCGCAACAATAGGGAAGTGGTTCTTGCCACTGACTGACACTGCTGAACCAAATCCTAGTTTAGTAGTCTCCAGTCAAGTAAGAGCCAGGCTGAACTTTCCTCGTCTTTTTCAAGATAGTTGAATTGGGAGGAAAAGTAAGGGAGATATCAATAACTAAACATAAAGTACAGTACTTGTCCCTTAGGAGATAATTCAACATGATATTGCCTACTCCTGGGAAGGTCCTGCCCTTAGTATTTGTGAATTTCCTATGAAACAATAAAATAATCAGATATGACTCATTACTTCCTGCTTCTGCCAACACCATATTTGTGTGAACCAACCCTTTGAATAAAGCAACATAGAGGGGAAAGTCTATAGCAGAAGAATTACCTCCAATCGTCCCTTGATCATAAAGTTATCTTCCATCCTGTGTATTTTTAGACCACAGGAGACTACTTCATGTCAGCATATAAGGGCAAAATTCAGCTCATGTCAAACTGACAAGTAATCCAGAAGATTTTAAAGTGAAATTAGCTCTCCAAAGATAACACCTGAAATCAAAACAGCTGGATATATTTTTCACGGGTAGACATAATTTCCCAAATAGAGAGATGATTTGTTCAACTCTCTGCAAATGTGTTTTCCCACTTGAAACACAATTCAGACAGCATTTCCATCTGCCCAGATATTTGAATTTGATGGGGATGAGAAACCCACTCTTAACAAAACCCTGTTCTAACTCTGCATCTTTCCTAAACGTACAACACACTTTCCCCCCCTACCAGGTAATTGCATCTTGGAGAATCCATGTCTCGAAGATAGAATGCACACCAGGTTACCTCTGAATAATCTTGGGAGCACAGAAAATGAAGTCAACAACATTGGATCAATTGTCCTACTGTTTTTATTTTCACTGTATGTTTGGGTTCTGGGTTTACAGGAAAGCATGAGATGATACTCTACTCTGCAGAAAGGGAAACTCATGGGGATTTTATCTCTCTTCTCCTTACATGAGCCAGGTCTGATTTCACACTTCACAGTACAGTCAGTGATCCTGATGCATCCGAACCACAGGGAGATTAGTTGCTGGTTTCAAGGAGCATGATTGTTTGCTGAAACCTTGTCAGCTCAGTTGCTTTGGGCTAAATGGGGACATTTTATATACTGATAGTGAACGTAATTTCTGTGTTTGGATCCTTATGAAATGAAATAAAGGAAAGGAGTGCAGTAGATTTAGAGGCTCAACATTCCAATTTAAACCAGCCTGGTTTGGATCAATTTTGTGGTCCATTCCATCAAAGTCAGATCCCTACAAAGTTACCCAAACTAAATGGGGGCTATCATAAGATTTTGTGTGAAGTTTAACACTTTTGACTGCTGAAAAAAAGTCAACCATGAAGAAGAATAAGAGAAAATAAACTCTACTTTCCATTTCCATTTACCTGGATTAGGAGAGGTGTGAAGAATGTAGTGGAATGCCTGGAAATCTGGTTTCTGATCACAGAGAAGATTACATCAGGAGTTCCCCGATTGGGAAGATGGTTTGCAGGGAAAATGGAATGAAATCTCCTGAAAGAAAGTCTGGCTGCCTGGAATTCTGAAATAAACCCTCCTCCCTTCTACAACATTTTATTAGTTGCTGGATAAGGACAAGTTTTTCCTTCTTATTACTCCCCCCACCCCACCTTAAGCCTCAGTGAAAATGGTTGGCCTCACCCAATCCATGACAAAAGAAGAGAGTTTGCTGTTTGTGCAAGGTTTCTTTCAGATTAGAAACTCAAGAGAGAGAGGAAGTCAAATGTCCTGATTGCATTTAGAAAATCACATTTGTGTACATTCCCGTGGCTTTTTAAACCTTGGCTGATTTTGCTTGATAGAACCCTAACAGTTACCCTACAAATATTTTAAATAAAGTGATAATAAAATAAACAGTGGCCCTTCAGATAATCCTGAAAGCTAAGGAGACAGCCCCAAAGTGATGATCATTTCCTAGTACTTGTCTCCAACCTCTGAAATTCTGAGAAGAACCTAGCTGGCCTTGATGGGTTTTGAAAACCATCATAAAAATGAAAACAAGACAGGGATGGGCCTAGTTTGCCTTGTGTGGAAGACCGTCAGGAAATCCCAAGTTATAGGCAAGAGTGGGAAATTGAACAAAACAGATCCGAAGAAGGCAATGGTGATCTACTTTCTTATTTTTGCCAAGCAAATCATATGAATGAGTCCCTTGGTCAACAGGACTCAAGTGCAACTTCGGTGAGTCTTCACTTATTCAGCCTTGGTTAGATGAGGCTTCTGAAAAGTCTGAGAGAAGAAAAAGCACAAGTCACCATAAGGGCTTCTAGACGGTCCGGTCCTACTTGACAAAACGTATTGTGCAGGCCCATGGATAATTGCCTGCACAGCTCTGATCTTTGTAGATAGAGAAACACCACAGCATCTGAATACCTCAAGAAGATCACCTGAGCAAATTCATCCCACTGAGGCTTTATGAGCAGTGTGGCAAGGCATGTGACATCTGGACTGCAAAAATCCAGACACCCGTTCAATGGCAGCAGAGAGTTAGATTTTTTCTGTTCACTGTTGCTGCATTTAGTGTCATTGCTAACAGAAGCCCTGACCTTGAGAAAGGTGGACAATGTTTTCCTTCTTGTGGAAAAGAGATTGGAGAACTCATCCATCCCATTTCTGTGCCCACGAACAGGATGGAGAATTTCAAAAGACAATTTCCACCCGTTTTACTTCCCTGGTACCTTATTCATTCCTTTTGTGGTGAGAAAAAGAAGTGCTCCCCCTTTCAAAATGTAAAACAAGCTCTTGTGTCTCTCTCCAAGCAACAGGCATCTGCCACCCAGAAACCATTAACAGGAAGATCCGAAAAGTAATATAGGAAATTAAAAGAGCAGAGTGTTTGTGCCTCCTGAGAGCAAAAGCTGAATCCTGAGCAGGCATAGAATAAATTCACTTAAATAAGTACAAGGCTGAATCCTCATCAATCACAGCTTTGCTCTGGCTGCACTACCCTACCGCATAGGACATTATCCTACCGCAGTGAGAATTAAAGGGGATTATAATGGATAACTACGGTACTGCTAAGTGTCAGCACCATAATGTATGATATGATACTTTCCACCTATTGTAGCTGGAGGATGTGCTGCTGCGAGCATTGCTGCCGGCATTGTGATAGGAAGCAGGAGAGGAAAGAGAGAGGAGAGGAGGCAAACAGGGCACTTGGCCCTGCTGGCTCCTTTGCACCGAGCAATTTCCTTTTCACCTGGGGGTCAGGATCATCGCTTGGCCTGGAAAGAGAGCGTGCTAGCAAATAAAAGGTTGTTTGCTTCCTCCAGCTTCTAGAGAGAAAACAAGCAGAACTTTTAACTTTACAAAGGCTCCTGTAATGGTTGCAATCCTTCTGTATGGGCAAGCCGGCTGGCTTTTTGCTCTGATCTTAGACCAATTACTTTTCTCTCTGTGTGCTGTTTTTTTCCTTGCCTACAGTGATAAGGAATCTTCTTCCCTTTGCCTCCTCCTTTATGTCAAGAGGCCTTCATTGTGGCCTTGAATGTGAAGCTCCACTGTGAAGCTTCTCCAAAGGAAGATAACCTTTGCCTTTTGCTTGCTGTGGCCGTCTTTCTTTCAAGGTTTGTCCTCCTATCCATCATCCCTCCTTTAGCAAGTGGAGGTATACAGAGAATCATCTTCCGTGATGCAATTGCTACATATCCTAAGGATTGGATTTCCCTACCCTCATCTTCTTTTCGGACAGGGCTGTGGTTCCTGGGCTGCAATAACCTAGGAGATAATGAGATGGCAGCCAAGGGATTTGTGGTCATCTGGATTTTTTCAGCCCAGAAATGGTAAAAAGAAGATGGGGGGTTTAATTTGCACAAATAACTACTTACGTATTTGGAGGTTATCTTATAGCAACTGAGAATATGGCAATAGTGGAAAACATCAAGAGAGATGAATGGATGGGATACACACAGTGAAAGTGAGTGAGGAAGTATGCTGGTCTATGACCATAATAAAGATTTGATTTTATTTTATTTGATTTTATTTGATTTGATTTGATTTGATTTGACGTGTGTAAAACATGGATGAAGCTCAAACTGAATAGTTGTAGTCACCACTTCACTTTTTTGACTGCCCTCTACCATCACCACCCCACTATGCATTCTCCTATACCTTCATGTAATAAAATTACTCCTGGCTTATGCTAAAGCTAGGAAATGTATTAACCCTCTAGGTAAATAGAGAGGGATTCCCCCACTTGGAGGATGGAGAAAAATATTCCGTGGAACAGGGGCAAAGGTCTATTTTTGAACATATTCAAGGTTAAATTAGAAAGGAAACAAGCATTGGCGTTTAACTGCATTGCTGTCATTATTTTTATGTACCATGATCATCAGTTATGTTCCTGAAAAAACAGTCTTATAATCCCACCTTTAGGAAGGAGGAAAATAATTTTCTCCCAACTTTTTCTTAATAACACTTTTATTCCCTTGTTATCAGATGTTTCCCATCAGAAAATTATCTATATAATAAATGAGGCTGTCAGTAGAAAAAATCTTTTTCTGGTCCCTTGTTTTCAGTTGTGAACATATAAATTTAATAAATTATTATGTATGATGCTCTGATCCTTTGACTGACAAACGAGACTTAGAAACACACTCCGTAGAATATGTAAAAGCTTTATTTCCAGCGAACGATCTGGGTCCATGTCAATGAACCAAGTAAAGCATAGATACAAGACCTTACAGTTAAATAGGTTCCAGTTTCCCCCCTCCCATAGAATGCGTTTATCAGTTCTGTCTCGCACCCTCTTGTCCGTGCTCGGAGCTGTCTGGCCAAGGTGCTGATTGTATTCCCCTAATCCACATTGCGTGCTGCTTGTCTGTCTGGCGGTTTGCTGCTACATTCTTCCTATTGATTGCTTTCGTTGCCCTAGCTGGGGAATGTGTTAAATGGTTTCTAGATGTGTTATGTGGTTTCTACTCATGTCAGGGTGGTATGGATGCCATCATGACATTATGGTTGATCGTACAGTCAGCCAGATGTTTAGACTGGATTTGGCATTTTTGTCCACCTATCAAGTCCTTACCAAGGACCTGGGATAGGCAGATGTGTTGTTGTTGTTATTGTTGGTATATAGTTGGAGCAAAATTCCATTACTGAAACTTCCAGCAGCCTAAAGGGATACAGTTTTAATATCTGTCATGCAAGATATCTGGGCCAAATAGTCCATCAAGCTAATGCCAAATATGGAGACATGATCTTGTAATTTAAAGAGGCCTTGGAATCATCATGGCATTTATAGCAGCACTAAACATCTGTAGTTCATTTGGAGATTTTTGCAGTGGCCAATTCATTATGATTGAACATCTTGGGAAGACCAAGTTTTAAAAGTTACATCTTGAAAAAGCCACTCAGAAACCCATCTCAATACAGCCAAGTGAATATTTCCTGTATGTTTTGCCAGACATCAATGTTCCTAAGAAGGAATATATATATATATATATATATATATATATATATATATATATATATATATATATATTTGTGTGTGTGTGTGTATACACACACACACACACACACACACACACAGTATATCCTCAGTCCACAAGAGGATGAAGAAAAAAGAAAGGAACAAGAAGGAAAATAAAACTGGATGTACCCCCAAGCTTCTGTGCTTTTACCTTGTTTGGAAATTACTCTCTGTCACTATTATGGTTTCCCTAAGCAATTCACCACAACAGAACAGAAAGGAAACCAATAGGTATGATCCATCTGGTGCTGAAATGCTTTTAATGAAAGCATTGTGGTTTCAGATGAGTGCTATCCATTATCTTCTTTTTTGAACTGCATGAAAACTCATGAGGCTTCTCGCCAATATATGCCAAAGAAAAAGCACAATAAAATGGCGTTGAAATATATGAGTTCAATGACAGTGATATTAGCCACATCTTATATCTTGACCTTTCTACCAGCAGAAACTTTTAGTAAGCTGTTATAAGGGTCTGGCATTTTTTGGCAGTAATAAGCCTCCTTAATGCCACTCAAATGCTTAAGCTGGGAAGATGCTCCCTACACCAATCTTTCTAACTAATGTAGAAAGGAGATTAAAAAGCTTTAATTGTTTTATGTGTTTTAGGTCAGTTTCAATAGACAGTCTCAAGTTTATTCCAAAGGGAACAATATTTGGGGAAGGGGAAGGAGGAGAGGGAAATCAATTTATGTGCTGCAGATTTTTTCTCCTTGCATGGAAGAATATTTTTTAGATGGTTTAGAAATGAAGGAAGAAATAAATGAAGGGTCAGCACCATTGTGCCCATGGCTATCAAAATACATGCAAAGACCTCCCTTGGGCTTGTCAGGCATCATCATCATCACCACCACCACCACCACCACCACCACCACCACCACCACCACCACCACCACAAAGCTGATGGAATGGATGTGCTTCCACTCTCATCAACTTCTAGAGATGTCTGGCAATAGTTGAATTAATGACCATGAAATACTGATATTGGTGCTGTAATTATCTGCCATTGCCTCCTTCCTAGGGCTGAGAGAAAGTGACTGGCCTGAGAATCGTACACGATTGAATGGATAAAAACAACAGTTATCTGCACAAATTTAGCCAAGTGCAATTTCCAGCTGGAATGGCAATGTGAATAAATGCGATCACCAAGTGCCCCATCTGGTCTGGTGAATTTTTCTAAAGCCTCAAGAGATAAAACTGCCCAATGAAAAATGGTGCTCTTAAAGCAAAATAGACACATTTTGGAGATATGTATGTCCCATGCGCAGAGTCCTTCAACTGTCTTTTAGCTGCCATAGAAGTCTCAGAAGTTATAAAATGGCCACACTAGACACTCTGGGCTAGCAGCTCAACATTGTTCCATCCTAATACATCTTGAGGTCAGATTCATTGCCCATACATCTTGAGTCTTTGAGCAGAGCAAGAAGCCATATAGAAGAGGGGTTGCGGGGGCTAGTCAAGAAATATCGCTATAGCTGCCCGAACTTTGGAAAATTGCCTTGTGTGTTGCATTGTTTTGCTGCTTGTAGAGTTGTTACTGGCTCCCTTACATTTTCATTCCCTTGCTGCTGTATGGCTAACGCTCAGGTCTGTCTTCTTCATCTCTGTCTGTAAAGCAAGAGAATCCCTTCCTTTTTAATTGGATCTTGGTGCCAGTAGCTTGTAGATCTGCGCTGCTCAGCTGTCATAAATAGGAACTGAATCACAGCAGAAGAAGGACTTGTTCTGTTTATGTCTGGCACTCCAGTGTTCAACTTTGTGCTGGCATTGTCAGTGTGAATATCATCTCCCGGTTGGGGGAGATGGGTGGTGATATAAATTTAAATAATAAATAAAATCAATAAATCTCTCTTTGGTGCTGATCTTGAGACACTCATCCAGGGCAGTAGCTACCATAGATATCTTGGAACATGACATATCTTGCCTCTACTGCCTTACCTTTATTTAAGATTAATGCTGTGCCAAAACAACAACAACAACATCTGTTCTCATTCTATTTGTTGGAGAAACAGTGCTTTTGCTTCTGATTTTTGGAATGAAAAAAATGCAGTGCGATTATTGAGGGGTAGAGACCGTCACTGTCCACTCTTTCACTGTCATAATCCTCTCTCCAGCTGCAGCTTCCCTGGCTTCCATGCCTCATTTAAATTGCAAGAGAGGTCTATAATGAAGGAGTCCTTCCAAAGTTTGTTTGTTTGTCTCCGAACCAGAAGAGTCAGTCAGCAAGCAAGAACAATGAAGGAATGGGTAAGTAAGAAACAATGAAATAAGCAGCAGGCTTCCCACTTTGCATCGATAAAAGCAGCTCAAAAACGTACCAAAAGAAACTCAAAATCATACTGAGAATGATAATGGAAAACAGAAGTCTCTTTCTTAGAGGGGAAAAAAACCTTTTGAGAAATTGAAGTTCCTCTAACTGTGACAGACTGAGAAAGGGCTGTAGACTTATGGGAATCTGAGATAGCTCTGTGTAAAACAAGGAGAAACTCTACTTCTCAGCTATGCCCCTGACTTCATTTACATTATCCTGTATTATATAGTGGAAGCCCTGGAGAAATCAGTCTTCTCCATTGATGCCAGAATTAGGTAATTGGTGTCCAACAGAAGTTTTAGGTATCATTTTCCATCAGCACAAACAGCAAAGTCTAGAGGTAGTTACAGTAGGTAATGCAGTTCGAAACACCTTGAGTAGATCCAATTGGACTATCAATCAGAGGTGTGCACAAGGGGGACAAATGATGAAGGCAGCATTGTGCAATCATCTCACAAGCTTTGCCGCTTTTGTACATGTGTCATGGCATTGTGTGCACATATGAAAGGGGCATATGCATCAGATCCTATGGACATCTCTGCTATCAATGGTCTTCCTTTGAGTCTGCTTATTGATCAAAAATGCAGAAGCCAAAAGTTAACACACACATACACACCCCTGTGTACATCTGAAAAAACATATCCTCTATGTTTGTGCAAAAATCAGTATTGAGTGAGAGGACAATCCCTCCCCCTTCCACAAAAAAGAATATAATATGCATACAGTAATGCATATTTTTCAGGAATGCCTGAAAAACAGTTCTCAAAACATTCTCACTAGTTAAAGTTAAAGACTCATCTAATTCGGCAGCAACAGCCCCCAGGATCATTCTTTATCCAGAGCTATCAGGATCTCTGCAACAGTAGAGAAGATCAGATTTATGCTCTTCAGTGTGGCAAATAGATTCCAAGAACTTTAATACATCTCTTTGATTGTTCATCTGTATTCTGAGGAGGAAAAAGCCTTTGTAAAGGAAATGAATGTTTCTGGTGCTATTTCCATTACTTCAATCAACCTTCATAACCTGGCAGTTTGGAAAAGTTCAGTGACCCCTGTCTGTTTTTCCAAAATTCATCATTCTAAACTTCAAGGACTTGATCCACTTAGAGCTTCAGGGTCCAAATCAAATGTTCAGTCCCTGAAGTTGGACAGTATCTCCAACGACCCCAATCACATCAAATTTCATTTGCCCTGTTCTTTGCTTGAAGGTGCTGTGACTTCAATATAACATCACATGAAAAGTTGAAAGATCTAAGAGTGATGGCAATTAAGCCATCCATCTCTGGAACGTGTACATCTTTTCTTACCTCAGTGTGATTTTGTTATGTCCTGATAAAGGGAAATCATCTGCTCCAAATCATTTCTGCTAGAATAAAGGAAACTAGTTCAGAGAAAAAAGGTGTGAGCAAGCTGAGAGTCCACACTATATTTGGAAAGTGCCAGATTATACACAGTGTACATTATATAATTATAAACTTCATCTTTAGAACATTTCTTCTGAATTCAAATAATTCTGAATGGGGATGACCCAAAGACTTTGTTTCCGGGTGGAGCGGGGAGAGTAAAATTTTCATTCTTTTCTCTTAGTCTCACTCTTACCTGACATTACATATCTCTGGTAGCTTCGTACTATCCTCGAGCCTTATTAGATGTCAATATTGTGTGTGTATTTCTTTATTTATTGAATATTTCTTTTACTAGTTTATATCGTGTTCCAATCATTAATTGGTTTAAAATTTTGCTATGTGTAAACAGGATTAACACAACAAAAACAAACCATATAAATAATAAACATTTTATTGGAAAATATTCTAAAGCCAAGGAACCATAAAAACCCATACAATCATATACACGGGAAGAATATTTCTCCGTTCATGTTGGAGCAAGTCAAATCTCCAAGGAAACACTTTTCCAGATATTACTGCCTTTCATGTATTATCACTTATTGCATGTGATCATCTCTTTGAGTAAACTAGGTTGCATTGTTCTTACTACCAAGAGCTCTTACTAACATATTACTGATTGCCTATGTCATCTTTACTCCAGGATCTCTAATTGCCTAGGTTCAGTTGTATGACTAACCAAGGGAGAATAAGGAAGAAATGACATTGAAGCAAGACATTTTTGGAAAGGAGTTGACCAAACACATGCTTTAAAAATGAAAACTGTCACCTTATTTATGAGTTAGTTTATTTTTCTAAGTGCTGAGGGGAGGAATATTTTCCTCCATGTTAGTACAGTATCTAAATTTAGAAACAGAAACTGGGGAATATTCTAGAATTTAAAAACAACAACAGAAATCAAATCTTAAATATGAAATATTTATGAATAGAACATTCATAAATAGAAAATAGAAAAACCAATTAAAAATTACAGTAGAAAATGTCCTTGTAATAGAGACAGAAAATTCCCTTTTCATTTTCAATGCTTTCTTTTTGAAATTTGAAATCATATGGTGCAAGCTACTCAGGGGGCGTGGTGGCTCAGCGGGTAAGACGCCAGGCTTGTCGATCAGAAGATCGCAAGTTCGGAGGTTCGAATCCCTAGCCCTGCATGCGGAGTGAGCTCCCGCACTAGCTCCAGCTCTTGCCAACCTAGCAATTCGAAAGCATGCAAATGCAAGTAGATTAATAGGTACCACTTCGGTGGGTAGGTAACAGCGTTCCACGTGTGTCATGCCGGCCACATGACCGTGGAAGCATCTTCGGACAACGCTGGCTCTTCGGCTAACAAACGGAGATGAGCACCGGCCCCTAGAGTCGGACACGACTGCACAAATGTGCGGGGGGAACCTTTACCTTTACCTAAGCTACTCAGAAATCTGTGGAGAAAGTTTTGAGGGTGTGAGGTAGTAGTGAAATTTAAAAGACTTATTAGAGCTGTTTAAAACAGGCTACAAGCCCTCAAAGCTCTGGCCAATTATTTCTTTCTGTATTGTACAGAAAACAGAACACGAGATGTAAGAAGACTGTCAGAGTGCGCACCGTGGGGCGGCCTGCTCCTTTTTCCAAGACACCAGTGATCCAAGTTCTATGCAGTAAATAGACACTCAAACAGAGATTAGATAAAATAGCCTATTTACTTTATATACATACGTAGTACAGAATATATGAACAAATGATACAACGATGAGAAGTTACAGCAAACGAGAAGAAAGAACACCAGACTTCTCTGTATATATACCTAAACTGACCAATCACATTATAGGTCACACTCATCATCTGCCACACCCAACTAAACTGTTAGCACCTGTAGTATGAGTCATGCACTGCCACATCATCCCTACAACAATGGCTGCTAATTGGGTGACTTGCAGAATAATTCCCCTCTCACCTAGATATCAAGCCTCTCCAGTATAATTTATCTATCTGTAAATTCCTGGGTATATACAAACCCCAACAAAGACAGAAAAAACTTATGGAAGAGGAAAATTTATTTAGTTATTTATTCTATTTATATAGCCAATAGAAGAGAATATCTTTAGCTCATGGTTGAACTGTGGAGTCCTTGGTGCTCCCTGAGCTTGGTGGTTTGCTTGCAGACATTTCATTACCTGACGAGGTACACACCATGCAGCAGGTACAGACCAGCACTTATGATGTTACATACTTGGGTAATGAAACATCTTCAAGCAAACAACCAAGCTCAGAGAGCACCAAGGACTCCACAATTTATATAGCCGCCTATCTCACATACATGAAAATGGCACACACTCTGAAAAAGAACTAGAATTCCCACACTTGAATAATTCCAGGCCTGTTTTATTATCTGATAAATGCTTACCAGGGGGGGTGGGGGTGAATAGTCATAATATTTAACCTGCTCTTTTCATTTCAAACTCAATAACACTACTGAGAATCAGAACATCCCACAATACAATAGCACAGTCTAAAATATTGACAAATATTGTTCCAGAATACTAAATACTGTGCATCCTTTTCCAGTAATCTTGTTTGCTAACCTACTGCTACGATGTTATAAGCCTCAAGGCAGCTAGAGAAAACTAAACCATTGCATTGTTTACTCCATGTATTTACTACTGTGATTTTTACCAAAAAGAAATCAGTATCCCTGAAAGAGGCATTGATCACCTCTAACGGTCCTTCTACAGAAGGGAGTTAGGGAGTTGTAACTCAGTTCAGTCATGACAATAATCAAGTCCATGGGTCTTGTTGATGATCTTAAAACATTGTAACACCCCAAGACATTTTCCCATACATGTTTTTTTTTAAAAAATGTAGTTATTAATTTATGTTCAACCTTAAGAGGAAAAAAACCAGAGTTCAGATATAAAATATCCTGCAAAAAGTCCTATTTGCAGCAGAAACAGCAGATAGGTTATGTTCAGATCCAGTGGTGTCTAACTACTATTGCTACAGAATGAAATTTGTCCATTTTTCTAGAGACTTCACAGTCCTGGGCACTTAATAAGAAGCTCATAACTGCCTGTTGGGAGCAGTCTGGATAATTAGAGGGGAAATTAGTTCCACCCCAAGAATGATAGAGAGGGCATTTCAGGAGTAACTGTACAGCTGTCTCAAATTTGGGTTCTGAACATATGCATAAATAGTCTTGATAGGCATATCATTAAACCTCCCTATCAGCACCATCAAGGGCATAAGGATATAATAACAATATCTGGGGATGGTGAAAGGCGAATATGAGATCACATTATAACAGAGTTTTAAGATGTTAAATCTCTCCCTTTACACATCAAGCTCTAAAATTCTCTGCTTGACCTCACTCCCGTACATACTTTCCTCATTCATCTTCCAGTTTCGGCCTTAATCCACGTCATGCTCATGGCACTGTGTTACTCTGTTCCTTAGCTGGGTCTTTCCTACCTAATATTAATTATGTGTCGCAAAATTTCAACTTGGTTGTTGTCCATGGAGAGTTGTCAACAAAATAACGTGCTTTGCCATGGCCAGTCCAAAGTGGGGGGGTAAAGACCATGAAAGTTGATGAAAGCAAAGAAGAAAGTGACACTGGGAACGGAACCAATTGAAGAACACAATGAAACTAAACAGCATCAAAACAAGGTGAACCTGCAGAGATGTTAGGTGGCTGTTGTTTCCTTCCGTAGCAATTTGGCGACCTCAAATGTGCTGCATATGGAGCACATAAAATAATGAGAGAACATTCTGTTCTCAGTGTCTGCATGTCTGATAATTACTTGAAGGCAGTAGCAATACTTTATTTCAATTTGTACCAGCCCTTCAAGTTGCTGATCGCTCTTTATTATTTTTATTTTTATGCTTTTCTGCCCCACCAAAAGTACTCATTTATTCTGACATTGTGTAGAAATCTCCCCCAAACTGAGCAATGTGTGTATAATTATAGTTTTTTATGATAGGAATTATAGCTTAAGAGAGCTGTAATGTCTTTCCTGCACTACCATGGAGACTAATAAGATCAAAGGATTTGAAACAAAAAAGATAAAAGGGGGGGGGGAGGAAAGAATTAAAATGAGATAAACTCTTGTGTGATGTTGACATGTTTATTTGACCAAACATCAACTATTTCAGGCTTCTTCAAATTAATTATGAAACTTTTACTTTCTTTTCATCGCCTTGATAACGAGAGAAATAAAGGGAGAAGAGGATGCTGGATTATCTGCTGAATCATTTACTACTATAAAGCCATAGGAAAAATCTCACTAGAACTGAGCTTGGCTCCTGATGAGTACCTGGACATAGCCAAGGAGTTTTCTTGGCAAAAATATGGAAATGGCCTTCTTCTCTGGTGTTTTTTTCACCTTCCCCATTTAGTCTATAGTCCTCAAATTTATTTATTTATTTATCTATCGTATTTATACCCCGCCTATCCCCTCCCTAACGGAGGGCTCTAGGCGGCTTACATACATTGCATTTTTCATATATTATACAGTCATATATTAACAACATTTACCGCATGCTAAGGGGAGGGGTAAGGGAACCGACTCTTTTTCTGTGGGTATTGGACTACATGTCCCAGAATACCTTGCTTTTCAGAGTCGGCTGCTGACGTCCTGGATGTTGCCATTCGGGATCCGTCGTCTCCGCCGCCATTCACGAGGTCTTCTTCGTTCTGGAGGGTGACCCCCGACAGGACGCCAGCAATTTCTCCCACCAAGGTGGTACCCATTTATCTACTTGCATTAGCTTTCGAACTGCTGAGTTGACAGGAGCTGGGACGAAGTGACGAGAGCTCACCTCGTCATGCGGGGAATCGACCTGACGACCTTCTGATCGGCAGTCTTACAGCTTCAGCGGTTTAACCCGCTGAGCCACCGCGTCCCTCTATTAAATATTTTTGTGATCTCCCATCCAGGTCCTAGCCAGATGTGATCCTGCTTAGCTTTGAGCGATTACAACTGAGATTACCTGCTTTTAAATGAGACATACCATCATTCATATAATATGGCTCTCAAGTATGTGCATATACTTAAAGCCCTTATATACTATCCAGCTATGATTCCTAAGAGCACTATTCTGAGTACCATACTGTGTTTCAAACACAGCCATCCACTCAGAAGCTGGGATGATTGTCAATTGTCTTTATATGCTAGCTCTATTTCTGAATTAAGCTTCGCTCTTCCAGCAGTTCCCTGGCTGCCATGGACCTTCTAGACAGTTTCCCTTCTTTCTGGAAAACTAGAATGATCTATGGCAGTGCAGCTTCTTTTGGCCCAGGGGCTATCAAGAGCTGGGGTCACCATTGAGCAGCATATTCCTCTCCAGGTAAAAGGTAAAGGTTCCCCCCGCACAGTCATGTCCGACTCTAGGTGCCGGTGCTCATCTCCGTTTGTTAGCCGAAGAGCCAGCGTTGTCCGAAGACGCTTCCATGGTCATGTGGCTGCATGATGCGCGCGGAACGCTGTTACCTACTCACCGAAGTGGTACCTATTAATCTACTTGCATTTGCATGCTTTCGAATTGCTAGGTTGGCAAGAGCTGGAGCTAGTGCGGGAGCTCACTCCGCACGCAGGGCTAGGGATTTTAACCTCCGAACTTGCAATCTTCCGATCGACAAGCCTGGCGTCTTACCCACTGAGCCACCACGCCCCCTCTCTCCAGGTAGATCAGGGCAATTTAAGTAACAATTACTGGCAGAATATAAACCAGAAACCTTTCACTTCCACAAATAACCTATTCAATATTATCTGTCCAATGCACTGCAGAGCTTTTTCTTTGGCCTGATTTAATGACTTGTCCTCCACCATATTGAAAGGAATATATAACAATACTCCTTTCACTGAGCATACTTGCCCCTAGACCTGACGGAACCTCAGACTCAAGCCCACATGTTCCTTCAACGTTGTTTCTAAAAATTTGCACCTATCCTCATAACTCCACTTCCAAACAGAAGTTCCATTTCCTCTGAGGATGATCTCATTTGCTTTTTTACTTTTGGACCAGAATTTTAATTTTGCACCTCTTTTTACCAGAAGAGTCACAACATTTCTTTCAGCTGCCATTGATTTATGCAATCAATGACAATATTCAATTTATGGCCATAATGGGTCAAATAAGAAGTATCCTTGGCCTACTTTCCTCATGGGTTGTACACATTTTTTGTTGTTTTTTGTTGTTTATTCGTTCAGTCGTTTCCGACTCTTCGTGACCTCATGGACCAGTCCACGCCAGAGCTTTCTATCGGCCGTCACCATCCCCAGCTCCCCCATAGTCGAGTCTGTCACCTCCAGAATATCGTCCATCCATCTTGCCCTTGGTCGGCCCCTCTTCCTTTTGCCTTCCACTTTTCCTAGCATCAGCTTCTTCTCCAGGGTATCCTGTCTTCTCATGATGTGGCCAAAGTACTTCAGTTTTGCCTTTAATATCATTCCCTCAAGTGAGCAGTCTGGCTTGATTTCCTGGAGTATGGACTGGTTTGATCTTCTTGCAGTCCAAGGCACTCTCAGAATTTTCCTCCAACACCACAGTTCAAAAGCATCTATCTTCCTTCGCTCAGCCTTCCTTATGGTCCAGCTCTCACAGCCATAGGTTACTACAGGGAATACCATTGCTTTAACTATGCGGACCTTTGTTGTCAGTGTGATGTCTCTGCTCTTAACTATTTTATCAAGATTTGCCATTGCTCTCCTCCCAAGAAGTAGACATCTTCTGATATCCTGGCTGCAGTCAGCGTCTGCAGTAATCTTTGCGCCTAGAAATACAAAGTCTGTCACTGCCTCCACTTTTTCTCCCTCTATTTGCCAGTCATCAATCAAGCTCGTTGCCATAATCTTGGTTTTTTTGAGGTTTAACTGCAACCCAGCTTTTGCACTTTCTTCTTTCACCTTCGTCATAAGGCTCCTCAATTCCTCCTCGCTTTCAGCCATCAAAGTGGTATCATCTGCATATCTGAGATTGTTAATGTTTCTTCCAGCGATTTTAACTCCAGCCTTGGATTCCTCAAGCCCAGCATGTCGCATGATGTGTTCTGCGTACAGGTTGAATAGGTAGGGTGAGAGTATACAACCCTGCCGTACTCCTTTCCCAATCTTAAACCAGTCCGTTGTTCCGTGCTCTGTTCTTACCGTTGCTACTTGGTCGTTATACAGATTCCTCAGGAGGCAGACAAGATGACTTGGTATCCCCATACCACCAAGAACTTGCCACATTTTTTACCTAGAGTTTTATCAGTGTATAAGTAGCCACTGATCCTTTCTAGCCTTGGAAGCTTCCACAATGAAGCATCTCCATTTATTTCAGTTGAGAGAAAACCTCTGTCTGCAGAACATGGACATGGAGCTGCTTCTTCTGTGAAATGGAATGAAGGGATCCATTTATCCAGGACTACTTTATGTATATCAAAGCTTTTGCCTAAGGAAGATAAGGGACCCTTTCAGTTTTAATTCTATTTGATTGTGTGAATTGTTATCTGTTCACAGAGAGAGGACTGATCATATTTATATTTATGAGTTATATAGATACTTCTGTTTCTAAATTCACCTTGATCTTCTCCTTAGGGTGAAATGAAATATCATTATTTATGTTATTTGATAAGCAAGTAATAGTTTCCCATTTACAAGACAATTTACAATTTTTTTGTTGGTTAATTATCTGTCTTTCAACTGATTAATTGATTCTGATTTTACATTCATGGAAATCCAACGTAGAATTAAGTTTAGTTCTTGCCTGGGCCAAACTATTTACAGTATAGTCTACCATGTCCAGGCCAGAGAAACTAATCTGTGTTTTGACATGGACTACATTCCCTCAGGAGAAATATATTGAGATTACCCCTGATGGTGTGGAAGGTACTTTATTTTGTTATCTTCATAATACCTTCTTCTTACTCTCTTGAAAGCTAGATTCAGGAAAACGGAAAAATAGCTTTGTCAGAAGTCTGAAATGATACTTACAGAGAGTTTATAATGATAGGAGTGACACAAAATTGCATCATTTGTATCTTTGGTGTAAAGACATAATTACGCATGTGGCATCATTTTGGCTTAGTAAAATTTGCTGGTGGGTCTCAGGTTGCCCAATTCTGTCCTATACTAGATGTAACAGCTTAACTATATGATTTACAATTGAAGCTGTGTGGAGCTCATCTTGAATGAGTCCATAATGTAAAGGAAGTGTTACCTAAACCATACTATCTTCCCCATCCAGATCAATGCTATTTAATACAGAAAGAGTAAGTTTCAAAGGATTAGTCCCACATCTAGCTGTTGGAATGACAATACTAGGTCGTCAATCTAAGCAGGTGTAAATAAAGGATTATTGTTGTTCAGTCATTCAGTTATTTCCAACTCTTCATGCCTTGGCAGATATCATTTTGCCAGGATTATCTGCCATCACCACTTTGTTGAGTACTCGTAAGCTCCTACTTGGATCATCAGTGATAGTATCTTGCCACCTTGTCTTCTGACATCATCTTTTTGGTTGGATTCAGGTTTTCCAAACATCAGACCCTTCTTTGATGATTTTTTGGCCTCATATTTTATCTCTAAAATATTTTAAGCTTTAGCTTCATTACTAGTATTTCCTGTGGATTGACTTCCTCTGGTATAGAACAATTTGTTCTTCTTGCCATCCAAGATATTCACATTTTTATCCGGCAGCAAAATTCAAATGAATTATTTTCCTTCAGTTTTTCTAATGGTCCAGATTTCACAACAATTGGAAAACCACAGCCTTAACGATATTCACCTTAGTAAACAAAGAATTACTTTCTCCTTAAAATCTTGACTATAGAGTAGCAAGTCACTCTGGGTAATGACCAAATCTGGCAACTCAATATGCATGTTGTATGTTGCTTAGCAACAAAATTGGAAGCAAAGTGGGATTCTGGTGCAAACAGCCTGCATATGTTTTGTTTTGCAACCTGATCACATGCTGAGCTCCGAGCCACAGTTTCTTTACTTTGACTCTATTGAATCTGTTTTACTTCTGAACCAAGAAAAGTTTAGTAACTCTCTGCCCTCAGTTTGCATAATTGGCAGTTAGCACATTCTCCTACCATTAATGCCGTGCCAGGTTGAAGCCTAACAAAGAAAAATGGAAGTGATGTTAGCATTCATAGTCACAATGTCTTTGTTTAATGCTTTCCACCATGTCATATATTTGCTTGCCAATTAACGATAAAGAATGTGTGTCTTGCCAGAACATCAATACATTTTGACATATTGAAGGACAGATAAGATAAGCTACAGCTAAATAAGTAAAAACTGCTACTTTTTCTCATCTTCTTGCAATAATGTGTTAGAAATAGAAGAGCCTCAGTGTACAGAACCATGGGTTTAAAGTGGCCCCTAACGATTGCACATTACATTAACTTAAGTTTTAGTTAGTTGACCTGCCAATTAATCCAATTAGAACATGAACATGTACATATTAAGTATTGCTTAAGATCCTTTAAAATCCAGCTGTGGATATAAGATTATAAATAGAAGTCCAGAAAAGTGTTAAGAGCATAGCTGCAGAGCGGAGCAATTTGCGATTTATATGTACTATTTAGAATCTTTCCTTGAGGTCAGCTGATTTAGTGTGACCTCAGATCGCTGTGGAAAAAAATTGAAGATAAGAAAAGGAATGATAAACTGTGATCCATTGCTCACATTTCTTGTTTTCATAAATCTCTGTCTGAAAACTTATGTACAGTGATGAAACTACAAAGGGTCCATATGGTAATAAAGCCGATTTCATTAGAAGTGAAGCTTCTCTACGTTTTTTTTTCTTAGAAGGCTTTTCTTTAGTTAATGTGTAAATCAGGGCTTTCCAAAGTGCTGCCGCTGGCGACACGCCAGCGGCGGCGCGGCGGCGGCGGCACGGCAGTGGCACGAGGGTGCGTGCGCGTGGTGGCACAGGGGGACGTGCGGCGGCGCGGGGGGACGTGCGGCGGCGCGTGCGTGCACGGCAGTGACGGCAGCGGCTGCCGCTGCCACCGTGCATGTGCGCACCGCCGCTTCCTGGTGGTGTGGTGACACACCACTCTGTGTGTGGCGACACACTTTTGTGTCGCGACACACAGTTTGTTAAGCTCTGGTGTAAATAATAAAAGTGTAATTAACATTGCAGAGCCAGTTTGGGATAGTGGGTAAGGCATCAGACTAGAAACCAGGAGTGAGTTCTAGTCCAGCCTTAGGCACAAAGCCAGATGGGTGACCTTGGGCCAGTCACTCTCTCTCAGCCCTAGGAAGCAGGCAATAGCAAACCACTTCTGAAAAACCTTGCCAGGGAAACTGCAGGAACTTGTCCAGGCAGGAGTCAGGGCTGACTCAAAGGCACAACTATCTATCTATCTATCTATCTATCTATCTATCTATCTATCTATCTATCTATCTATCATCTATCTATCTTAGGAAGCCTAGCATGGCTGTTAAAAGTAGTGTAGACCACCTTTACCCAACCTGGTGTCCTCCAGTAACCACAGAATTCTGGGACTTATAATATCAGTACTTCTGGAGAATGCCAGGTTAAGGAACACTAGTATAGATATACATACACATGTAAACTCCAGGTTCCTTGTTTCTCATCTTCAAATCCTAATCAAATAGAACATAGAACTTTTCATCATTTCACTTGACTACAGAAATGTGATTTCACCTACTATTTATTCTATGCCTATATGGGAGCCTTCTCCAATATGTTGCCCTACAGGTGTATTGGGATTACAACTAATATGCTGGCTATGCTGGTGGAGAATTCTGTGATTTGTAGCCCCAGTGCTGTGCATTCCATTTCAATAAACCTCTTCTAAGGTTCAAACTACATGTGACACTCAAATCAGATTGCTATATTTCTTGCTTTCAGTTCAGACAACTTTGGTAGCAGAGAAGCAGTAGTAGTGAGTTATAGTAAATGTGTTGCCTTCTTGAGATTTTCTTGATACAAGCCCCTTCAAGAGTTTTTCCCTCTGCCAGATACTGTATGTAAAAAGGAGATGGTATTAAAAGCAGGGATTATTAATTCACCAGAACTTCTTCAAATGCACATCTCTTGAGGTGATCCTGATCAGATGTGATGGAATGTGCTCCTGAAGGAGGGGGTGATGTGGTGGATGCTGGCACTGATGCTGTTTCCCAGGGGGAGAGAGCATTCCAGACTGATAAGAGACTTCACAGCCTGGACCCTGTTGCTTGGAAGGTTAAGAAGTTCAAGGCATCCCCTCCCTAGATCCCTTTTGAGTTATTTCCCTTAGGTTAGGGGAGTAGCCTCAGTCTGGCAAGATTCTGTTCATAGGGTAAGAACAATAAAGAAACTAGAGTTGGAGCACCTTCTCAGTGTGGTTCTTCTCCTGATTCCCTGACATCACCTGATGGAACAACCTGATGGAACAACCACCATTTCACAGCTCAGAAACACTATCTCAGAAATACCATTTCTATTCAGAGTTTGCAGAATGTATCCCATTATTATTATTATTATTATTATTATTATTATTTTAAAAAAACTTATCTAATATGCAAGGTTTAGGTTTAAAATGTTTAGAAGGTCATGTTCAATCCTGATTTTGAAATGGTTTTCAAGGTCACAGCAAGAATGCTTTCCCCTACCTTCCTAAATTGATCATGGATTAGCTCAGATTTTTCCATTCTACATTAGTTCCCAAACTAGTCATGATTTCAGGGCTGAGTGATTCTTCTTTTGCTTTGGAATATCCCGTATACCTGTTTTAATCATTCAGTGCAAACTGTCTTTTGCATGAAGAAATGGTGTGCCTCATTCAACAGTGAATAAGCATTTCTCTGCCATTCCAGGTTCATTCAACTATTCATTCATTATTTATGACACAACCCTCCATACTTGGATGGATTCATTAGTTGTGCCCCCCTCCCCCTTAACAGGATTTCTATGCCTTTGACACAGGCATGTCTGTGGAATTTGTTGTCTCATGAAAATTGCACCAATAAACTTGTTTTAAAACTTTCAACTGTTCACAAGAAACCAAACACATGCTCCTATTCAAATGGACATTTCAAAAAGTGACCCAGATCATGACTCAAGAAAATATGATTGAAATTGTATATGTTAAGAGGGGAGGCCAAAAAAACAAACAAACCTGTGAGTACCCCACAGAAAAGTGCAAACAAATGATAAAATAATTGGGAAAAGAATGCAGCCCAAATAAGAACATAGACCAGCTAGGATGGATGGATGGATGGATGGATGGATGGATGGATGGATGGATGGATGGATGGAATGAAATTATACCCTGCCACAATTAAGTTACTCTTGCTGGCTTACAAGGTATACAACACAAAATAAAAACATCCACAATAAAACAGAACATCAAAGACAATAAAATACAGAATACAGAATTTGGATTGGGGAAGACAAAGGTTACAAATAGTTATGTTTGCTGTTTATCAGGATGCATACTGAGAGTGAGTACCTTACCTATGACTAACACTAAAAATAATATTCAAATACTGTATATTAATAAGGAGTAACAATATTATATACATACTAGACATTAATGCACAAAGCACAAATTATAAGCCAGTTGCCCTTGAGGCTACTTCAACTAGATGCTGTCAGGATGCCATTGCCATCCTGCCAGAGATAGATGGGGTTTGTAGTTATTAGGTAGATGGGGTCTGTAGTTAGTAGGTAGATGGGCAGTAGTTAGCATGCTTGCAGGGCGTTAGAGATAGGCAAGGAATGCAGGGCGGTGGAATGTGAGGGTGGAGAGTCAGGATCCAGACTCCAAGGCCGTTCAGCTGGGAGCATCAAAGGACTAACAGTTTAGAGTGATGGGAACTGAGTCGGTAGGGGAGGGGTTGGTGAGGAGTGAGTGGGAACCGGCATGTTTAAAGTTTAAAGTGATTGCGCGCGCTTTTGCTCAATCTGCTCTTTGCATCAATTCTATTCACTTGTATTAATAAAAGAACTTTTTCGTATCCTACCATGGTTTGTGCTAAGAGTTTCTAAATTAATATCAAAGGAGTGGATCGTCACAGATGCAAACCAAACATCTCATTTCCTTATTTATTTTGCTGTGAATGCTAGAAAGACACATCATCAACATCTGGTATCCTTGGACAATTGCTTGGTCTCTAGCATTTTCTTTTTTTTTCCAGCTTGGTGCTCTAAGCAACACCAGGTATCTGAGTGAGTGAATTTGACATTTTAATTTCTCCCAATGCCCCATATGTAGTATAATTGTGGAAGAGGGAGGAAATTAAAAGATGGCCTGCAGCCACACTCTGGTTTAACATCATAGTTAAGCATGATTCCTTGGACCACCAGCCAGAGGTATCAGGGGTGGGGGGAGGGCCGCCAGCAGACCTCAGGTCCACCAGATTTGGTAAGCTTACTGGAGATCACTAGAAGTCAGGCTTGCTAGAAGGTCCATGCCCTCGTCCAAGTTAAGATTATGAGAACTGGGCTACAAAAATCCAGATTTTTTAAAAATGTTAGCTTCCTGAGTTTTTCTGCTGCCTTCTGGATGGTTTCAGCCCATATGGCAGCCCCGCTGAAAGTTATCTAGGACTTGGCACCTGGCATGTTTTGGTTGTGATGCTGCACAAGAAAAGGGAAGGGAAGCAACAAATCCTGGATGAGAATTGGGGAGATCCACATTCAAGTCCAACCTTAGCCAAGGTAAAGTCTCTGGGTGACTTTGGGCTGGTCATTCTCTTTCTTGCCAACCTATCTCACAGGTTTACTGCGGGGGAACAAAATGAACACACATCCCCATATAGGTCACCTTGAACTCTTGGAGAAAAGGCAGGATATAAATCTGATAAACAAACAAAGCTACTAATGCATAAATAGCCAGCTACTGAAACTGTTTTTACCTGGAGTCCACAGATAAATAAGGTTAACATGGCAGCTCTGACTCTGTGATCAAAGAGAAAGAAAGAAAGAAAGAAAGAAAGAAAGAAAGAAAGAAAGAAAGAAAGAAAGGAAGGAAGGAAGGAGGGAGGAAGGAAGGAAGGAAGGAAGGAAGGAAGGAAGGAAGGAAGGAAGGAAGGAAGGAAGGAAGGAAGGAAGGAAGGAAGGACACAGCTTTGACAGTTGCTGCTGTTATCTTGACTTTTTTATACCGCACCCCACCCTCGGGACATCCCTGTCTAGAAAGGCTTGTGAAAAATCTAACATATCTTGGTGGCATTAATGAAGGTCAGCCTAGGTCAATTCTTGTCTGCCCCTCCCTTTCTAAGGACAATCTTAGATAAGCCAATTGAGATGATCACCACTCCCATTTGTTGCTGTTAATCCAAGGCGGCCTTTCTCAACCTTTTGACCCTGGAGGAACCCTTGAAATATTTTTCATGCCTCGGGGAACCCCTGCACATTCAGGCTCAAATATAGGCCAGAAGTTACAAAATTATTATATTTGTTTCATGTCTAGGCCTGTATATATGCATTAACAGTGCTCTTAAACGAAAAATAAAGAATGAAACTTACCTCTTTCATGTGAAGTTGTCCAAATGTGTAATAATTTTTTAAATAAATAGTGATCTCCCATGGAACCCCTAACGACCTCTCACAGAACCCAAGGGTTCCACAGAACCCTGGCTGAGAAACCCTGGTCCAAGGTGTAATGTATCTGAACTCATTGCAGGATGGCCTTTCTCCCACTGTTTCTGTCCCTCCCACCAGATCTAGTAGAATAGAATAGAATAGAATAGAATAGAATAGAATAGAATAGAATAGAATAGAATAGAATAGAATAGAATAGAATAATAACTTTATTGTCATCCCACTATACACTATACAAGTGCACAATAGAATGAAATTTCATTGCAGTTGGCTCACAATTTCACTCAAGCAATAAAATACTAATGATAATAATAAAAAACCATAATTACTATAAAATACCCATTCTTATAAAATATACATTCTTATAAAATATACATTCTTTAACTCACAATTTCAGTCAAACATTAAAATACTAATAAAAATCCATAATTACTATAAAATATACATTCTTTACATATCCAACATATTTCACCTAAAAGAACCTATTTGGCATTCAAGAATCCAATAGCCTGGGGGACAAAGCTGTTTCCCAATCTGGCTGTTCTACATCGGATACAGCGGAACCTCTTCCCAGAGGGTAACAAAGAAAACAAACCATGATGAGGATGGGAGGCGTCACTGATGATCTTTCGAGCTCTGGACAAACAGCGTGCATGTGCTAAATCTTGGATGAGGGGCAGAGATATCCCAATTATCTTTTCTGCTGCCCTTACCACTCTCTGCACAGACTTTCTGTCTGAGGCCCTACAGCCTCCAAACCAGATGGAAATACAGCTTGTAAGTACACTCTCTATAGTGCCTCTGTAGAAAGTAAGGAGAATGGAAGATGGGAGATGTACTTTCTTCATCCGACGCAAAAAGTGCAAACGTTGCTGTGCTCGCTTTACCAAAAATGTGGTGTTAAGGGACGAGGACAGACTATTTGTTAACTGCACCCCGAGGAATCTAATGCTACTGACTGACTCCACAGCTATGTTATTGATAAAAAGTGGAGTGTGAGTGCACCCGTTCTTCCTGAAGTCTATAATAATCTCCTTAGTTTTTTCCACATTTAAAACCAAGCTGTTTTTATTGCACCACTCCACCAAACCCTTCACCTCCTCCCTATAAGCCCACTCATCCTCACCCCTGATAAGACCCACTACAGTTGTATCGTCCGCATATTTCACAATGGAATTGGTGGTATACTTGGTGCAACAGTCATGTGTCATCAGGGTGGGACAGAGAGGACATGCTCCAGGTTCCCTCTAACAAATAATGTCAACTTGTTGGACCCAAGAGTCGTGCCTTGTGGAATAGCATCCCCCCAGAGATCCGGATGGTCCTGACCCTGTTAATCTTCCTAAGGCACTGAAGAACACCTGTCTGTTTCCCCAGGTGTTTGGGCCAGGAAGTTAAGCAAACTCTGCTATTGATGCGGCTTCACATGTACTGTATTGTTTTCTTTGGGTGTCCTGGTTGTTCTTTCTAACTGTTGGTTTTAATCTTTATATACTACCCAGAGTCACTGTTGTGAGGTGGGTGGCCATATTCATTATTTAAATAAATAAACAGACTCAAAAGTCTCAGAAGTTTTATTTAGCTGGCCTAATCAAAAGCATTGATCAATTTATCTTTCGCAAATGTGGCCTGAATCATTAAAAACAAAACAAAACACAAATCTTGCAGCCATTGTCTCATTAGTCATGAATAATTGTATGTTCAGGCCAGGTCCCGTTGGCTCAATCAAGTATATCGGATCAAACTGCCTATTAATGAGGTTAAACTAATTAAATTCTTCGCCGTGCATCCCCAGCAACTTACTCGTTATTTTCTACTTTCACTTAGAAGGCAGCAAAAGGTTGCTTAAAAATGCCATCTGTGAGCTGTAATTAAAACAAACATCACCTCAGGTCCTATAAAAATGCTGAGGTGCTTTACGGCATCTCTGTTAAGCTGAAATGCCATTGGCTGTAAATCATCTATAGCTGCAAGTCTATTATTTCCTTTGTTAAAAAAAATGTCAGAAATGGAAGAGCTTCAGGTTCTCAGTGTGGGGAAGTCCACTTGAGCATTTAGGATGCTGTTTTATACAGATCTAAGATATTGGTGCTTCTGCCTCTACACCAGTCAGGACTGGTGATATTTATCTTTTGTTTTTGTTTTTTGAGGCATATCTATGCTGTTTGGGGTGTGGTGGCTCAGCGGGTAAGACACCAGGCTTGTCGATCGGAAGATCGCAAGTTCGGAGGTTCGAATCCCTAGCCCTGCATGCGGAGTGAGCTCCCGCACTAGCTCCAGCTCTTGCCAACCTAGCAATTCGAAAGCATGCAAATGCAAGTAGATTAATAGGTACCACCTCGGTGGGTAGGAAACAGCGTTCCGCGCGCGTCATGCCGGCCACGTGACCGCGGAAGCGTCTTCGGACAACGCTGGTTGTTCGGCTAACAAACGGAGATGAGCACCGGCCCCTAGAGTCGGACACGACTGCACAAATGTGCGGGGGGAACCTTTACCTTACCTTATGCTGTTTGGGCATCCTTTGTTGAAAAGCAGCATAGAAATGCCTTAAATAGCTAATTAATAAAGATTGCTTGCTGTCCAGGGGTTTCAGCCTGATGTGGTAATGGCGAGAAGTTGGTGACCTTTGGTGTGCAAAATATGAGGCCTACCTATCATGTTGTTCGAGTCCTTTCCCAAAATTTATGAGAAGAATCTCTCACAGAAGCTGATCATCATGAATACAAGAATCAGATTTTTTTCAGGATGCAGAAACTTTTGTACACTGGACAGCTTTCAATTTCATTTTCAAAAGTTACCATCCTTGGATCTGGGTGGTACAGAGCATGAAACTTGTACAGGTTCAGCATGAAACTTGAAACATAACTTTGGGCAGAGATAGATTGGCAACTTAATGATACTTTCAAAATCAGTAATTTAAAAAATGTTTAACTCTCAACTAGAAATGAAATGACTCTCGATAAGTGATGCCTTTTAGAGAGACAATCCATTCTCTGTAAGTAATGGTTTGTAGAATAAGAGGACCAGGGTAAGTGTGTGTGTGTGTGTGTGTGTGTGTGTGTGTGTGTGTGTCTGTGTGTTTTAATCTTGCATTTCCCAAGTGAAATTATTTCAAGATAGAGCTGAAGGTATGTACTTTTTTAAAAAATCTTATTCTTAAAGCTATTTTTAATATCCTCTGGAATAACTCCCCTTGAAGAATGCACATTTTCTCATCAAATCATAGATATTTCAAATGTATAATTCAGTTTGCTTTTGGGTTTTGCTTTTAAGACTTCACAAAGCAAAGAGGAGGACGCCAAGGTATCAATGTTTTTTTTAAAAAAAATAGTTATAAAAAACTAGCAGTTTTAAAATAGATTTGAGAAAGAGCATTTAATTTGCTTTTTTTGGGGGGACCCCTCTGGATATCTGCAGAATACTATTATTTATAGAGACAGAACAATGTCATTCACGAAAGTTACAAAATATGCTTTTGGTTGACCCATCCTATTGACTTAACCATTTATCTATTTATTTGTTTATTATTTATTTATTTGATTTATATTACTGCCCATCTTCTCCACAAGGAGAACTCTGGGCAGTTCACAACCAAACCAACATTAAAATACAAACCGGTCCTAAAACAAATACACAACATATAAAATACCATTAAAATTCTTAAACAATATAAATTGAATAATATGGAATAAAATCAAGATGGCTACAGTTCTTCTCAAATTCTGAGCGTAAGGGCCGCTCTCCATCCATGTTAGGGAGCTAGCCATCCCCAAGAATGACTATTTCCCCTCCCGTCCCAGGCTTGGTGGCAAAACCATTTAAACTACGTTATCGTATCTGTAGAGAGCCAGTTTGGTGTAGTGGTTAAGGCATCAGGTTAGAAACCCGGAGATTGTGAGTTCTTTGTCCTTAGGCACAAAGCCAGCTAGGTGACCTTGGGCCAATCACTTTCTCGCAGCCCTAGGAAGGAGGCAATGGCAAACCACTTCTGAAAAACCTTGTCAATAAAACTGCACAGACTTGTCCAAGCAGTCTCCGAGAATTGGACACAATTGAACGGATTAAAAAAAAATTATATCTGTACCCAGGAAATGGTACTTCAAGTTAACAGTTCTGCATTGTAAGAAGTGAGTTGGTGGGAGTCCATGGGCCAGGTTAGAAAATGTTCCAATTCGAATCCCTGCTAGGTCAATAAAAACAATGCTGGGAGAAGGAAATTTGAAGGAGACTCTCTTGATTTAGCTCTCTAAACCTCTGGTCCTCTGCCTACCATGAAAAAGCCTCTACGTTTCATGCATGACTGACCTGCTCATAAAGCTTGCTGTGACATGTCAGGACATGGAATAGAATTGATCGCACTTACAAGAACAATCAGTTTAATGTCTGGAAATTTTAGGCTCCAGTAATTATGGACAACTTGTATTGATTCATATAATGAAATACATTAAATAATCATGATAAAAACAAGCATAAGCTGTTTTCATGGGCTAGGCAACCAATATGCCAGGCTGTGTTATAAATGTCTATAGGTGAACCATTTTTATTTAGTGCTGTACTCTGTGAGTCTAGATTGTCTGAGAAACCACAAAATGCAAGGAGATATAACTTGGAAAATAATGGGAGAAAAATTATCCTGGAATTACAGAGCCTCAACGATGGTTGTTCCAGTAGAGTTCATTCAAGTCAAATAATTCTTAAATGTTCTTCAGGTTCCTAGCACATTTTTTACTTCACATTCATCACTTGGGGAAAAATGAGATAAGGGGCCCACTTCCAGAGTATGCTGTAGCAACCTGTTCTTTTTATTTTCTAAGAACACGTATAGGAGCAAAAAAAATTTCTTTGAAAGAAAGATAATGCTGGAAGATAATGCTTCAGTTTATGGTGTGTTAACCTCCTATTCATAAGTGCATGTCTGTCTGTCTGTCTGTTTGTTTTGTTTGTTTGTTTTAAGTGAGGTGGGGTAGGGAGAACCAAGAAAGTGATCTGCTCACACACTTGGTACCCACTGTTAATATAGTGGGCCTCTTAGAAGTATAGGTAAAATAGAAGTTTAAAGAAGACATTACTTCATTGGTGCACATTTTCTGGCTGACTATAAGTGCAGAGTGAGCATTGCTCACGTTCTAATTCAGAAAACACAGATATCCCAAACTGTAGCTAGCAATAAATAATATGCTCTGAAATATATCCAGGAGAATTGATTGGCTTGGCCTCATCTTCTTGAACTATCTGCAGGACTCCTTCGGTGCATTTCGAATGGGCTTCTAAAGCCAGGGCCACCAGGTCTTTACGAACCAGGATCAGCTACTTCTGGTGACCACTGAAATGGGACCTTTCTTGTTTAGGATTCATGTATACCGAGACTCACAGTCACCTTTTGAATTTTATTTAATTAGCAGTTATTTTTAGTGTTCCAATGTCATACCAATGTATACCTTTGTACTGGGATTCTTTCTTCAAATTAATTAATTCAGTGTAACTCGCTTTAGGTTTTTCTTTTTCTTTCCCCCAGCAGTGAAGCCAAGGACTGTGCTAATGACTCTTTCTAGAGCAATGTGTCAGTTTTAAAGTCCATTAAATTTCTATGACTTGTCTGCATAGTAATGTTCATTATATTATTTCCACCAATCTTGGAAACCCTGAAACAATAGCAGTGGAACATTGGGTTGAATTGCTGTCTGTTAACTTGGCCAATTTTGTTGCATATGTTGCTTGAAAAAAAAGATAGACATGAAAGTTTTTGAGTTTTTTTCTTATACCCTTCCAGTGACATCTTATGTTTTGCATCATCTAGTCTACTAGCAGACTTGTATAGAAAAGCAGGACATAAATGAAATAAATAATAGGGGTCTGGTATTTTTTCTAAGGTTGAATAAGCAATACACTAACCTCTAGGAGACGTTTGATGCAAAGTCTGCTCAAGATGTAGCTTGCTTTAGTAACATATCATTCCTTTATGACAATTGCCTAGCTCAGTTGGCTGACACATCAAACGTGTGGATTAAATTTAGCTTGATTTGTTAGAAGTGAAATATAGAAGCTGTAGAAGAGGGGTGAAAGCACCATGGTCTTCTAGCTGTCACTGACTATCTCAACAGATCAGCCAGCATGGATAATGGTGAGGAATATCTAAAAAGGTCCCATGTTTCCCACCTCTCCGGTTATGGCATGATGGTTTTAGTCTATGAAACCAAGGCCACTTCAATAACACCAAAGAAACAGATCTTTGTTTCACTAGAGAACAAAGCTATTGTGCATTTCCTTTATTTTCTTTCCTGATCGCTGTATTCTTGGAATCTGCCCCGAAACAGAATGCCAGTTCCATCATAACATTTTCCATGTTTTAAAAATACATAAAGAAGAATCTCCAAAAAAATCATTACAAGAGTTGTGTTTTTTTTGTTCTGCTTGTAAAGTTGGTTATGAAGACAAAAATGAACATATTTCAAGCACCCAGTTCCTAGTTTCTGGACCTGCACATGTAAAATACAGTTACCTGCCAAACTGAAATACTGTTATATGCTAATTTTTAAATATGTGTAATCCCAAAATTATAGATTAAACTCATATTGGAGAGATCCACATACAGAATTAAAATATTAAGGAAGAGGGTATATAGAAATGCATACAGAGGGACAAATGCTTACAAAATAACATACAAGGTAGGATAAATTGCATACATATTTATATAGAGAAATATGAAATTAGAAAATGCATTAATTTAGGAGAAATGTCCATGAATTTTCCCAAGGACTTCTTTAAAAAGTAGCAAATTCATCTCAATATATGGTTAGAACGATATAGATATAGATATAGATAGAGGAGATAGATAGAGAGATAGATAGAGATAGAGATAGAGATAGAGATAGAGATAGAGATAGAGATAGAGATAGAGATAGAGATAGAGATAGAGATAGAGATAGAGATAGAGATAGAGATAGAGATAGAGATAGAGATAGAGATAGTAAAGGTAAAGGTTCCCCCTGCACAGTTGTGCAGTCGTGTCCGACTCTAGGGGCCGGTGGTCATCTCCGTTTGTTAGCCGAAGAGCCAGCGTTGTCCGAAGACACTTCCATGGTCATGTGGCCGGCATGACACACACGGAACGCTGTTACCTACCCACCGAAGTGGTACCTATTAATCTACTTGCATTTGCATGCTTTCGAATTGCTAGGTTGGCAAGAGCTGGAGCTAGTACGGGAGCTCACTCCGCATGCAGGACTAGGGATTCAAACCTCCGAACTTGTGATCTTCCAATCGACAAGCCTGGCATCTTACCCGCTGAGCCACCACGCCCCCTTAGAGATGGAGATAGAGATAGAGATATATAAACTTTCTGAGATACCTAAGATAAATGCCTCCTTGGCTGTTCTCTGATTTTTTTTCTAAGAACATTCTCAAACTATTCAGTTCATTTAATGTAAGATACTTGCAAAGGAATGGGAAATGGGATTTACAATTATTCTCAGCCTTTTGTTTAAAAGAGCTGTTGATACTTTTGTTTAAAGCTACTATAGGGAATCTGCTTGCAGAGCTGGAAGATGGAACGTCTTTTGCACTCACTTTGTAATATACTAAAATTTGAGTAGAGAAAAACATAACCAGGTTAGCAATCCTCCAGGCAGCTCTAAGGAGCGGGCAATTTAAGCTCCATGATTGATTAACAGCTGTCAACATTACAAAAAAGAGCCATCCATTTGGCAATAATAAGAACCTTCTTGGCAATCTCTGAAGACTGGTTGAGGTATGGAAATGGAAGTGTGCATTTCATCAGGGAACTTTCCTTCTTCTGAATCTTCTTCAAAGTACTTTAATTGAATACTGGAGGAAATAAACTATCAACTGTAATTGCAGATTCAAAACCTATCACCTTGCTATTAAGAGACCCTAGATAGAATTCCAACGTCTTTGAATATGTCATGAACCCTTGTGCTTTCTAAATATAACCGAGACACTAGCTAAGAATACAGACACATTTGATTCATATAAAACAGATTTGTATCTCTTCTGTATAAGCCAATGGCAGGCACAGCAATACAAGACATTCACGTTTTAAAAATGAAAGAAATGAAACTATAAAAAAAGAGAGTTATTTTGCCTGCTGGGTAAATAAAGGAGAGACAAAAACCCGGAAGCGCTGAGACCAAATTGCCAATATCCACTGAATAATGGAGAAAGCCAGGGAGTTTCAGAAAAACATCTATTTCTGTTTTATCAACTATTCTAAAGCCTTTGACTATGTGGATCATAACAAATTGTGGAAAGTTCTTGGTGGTATGGGGATACCAAGTCATCTTGTCTGCCTCCTGAGGAATCTGTATAACGACCAAGTAGCAACGGTAAGAACAGACCATGGAACAACGGACCAGTTTAAGATTGGGAAAGGAGTACGGCAGAGTTGTATACTCTCACCCTACCTATTCGACCTGTACGCAGAACAGATCATGCGACGTGCTGGGCTTGATGAATCCAAGGCTGGAGTAAAAATCGCTGGAAGAAATATTAACAATCTCAGATATGCAGATGATACCACTTTGATGGCTGAAAGTGAGGAGGAACTGAGGAGCCTTATGACAAAGTTGAAAGAAGAAAGTGCAAAAGCTGGGTTGCAGTTAAACCTCAAAAAAAACCAAGGTTATGGCAACCAGCTTGATTAATAACTGGCAAATAGAGGGAGAAAACGTGGAGGCAGTGACAGACTTTGTATTTCTAGATGCAAATATTACTGCAGACGCTGACTGCAGCCAGGAAATCAGAAGACGTCTACTTCTTGGGGGGAGAGCAATGGCAAATCTTGATAAAATAGTTAAAAGCAGAGACATCGCACTGACAACAAAGGTCTGCATAGTTAAAGCAATGGTATTCCCAGTAGTAACCTATGGCTGCGGGAGCTGGACCATAAGGAAGGCTAAGCGAAGGAAGATAGATGCTTTTGAACTGTGGTGTTGGAGGAAAATTCTGAGAGTGCCTTGGACTGCAAGATCAAACCAGTCCATACTCCAGGAAATCAAGCCAGACTGCTCACTTGAGGGAATGATATTAAAGGCAAAACTGAAGTACTTTGGCCACATAATGAGAAGACAGGATACCCTGGAGAAGAAGCTGATGCTAGGGAAAGTGGAAGGCAAAAGGAAGAGGGGCCGGCCAAGGGCAAGATGGATGGATGGTATTCTGGAGGTGACGGACTCAACCATTGGGGAGCTGGGGATGGTGACGGCCGACAGAGGGCTCTGGCGTGGACTGGTCCATGAAGTCACGAAGAGTTGGAAACGACTGAACGAATAAACAACAACAAGGGATTGGTTATGGAAAATCGTTGTATATCCTTGCTGTTAAAAGTCGGAAGTCACCTCTTTTGTAACCTTAAAAAAAATTCTCTTGTGTTTCCATACTTTTTTAGTTTTTTTTTCTTTTTTTGTAGTTTTTTGTATTTCTGTAGCTTTTATCTTTGTTTGAAACTTAATAAAAGTCTTTTTTTAAAAAAAGAAAATACCTATTTTCCATTCCCACATGATCAGGTTGATCTCACATTAAAAATTCTCTCCCTGCACAGATCCTGCTTAATTTGCCGTCATCTAGCATGTATCAATTATTGCTTTCTTGTTTTACAAGACAGAATTTTCCCCCCCTCACTATGCTATTGATGTTTTGGCTGTGCTCTTTGACATCAATATTTCCAAATATTCTGATCTTTAAAATTTAATTTTATATTATATGATTAAGTTCTGTACAAAACTGAACATTATTGGTGGCCACACTTATGTATTAATGGATGTAATGATCCATGAATTCAGATGGACTTTGAAGAGTTGTGTTTAAGATAACATGACAAAGTTGACTTTTAAAACTGTAAAAACCAAAGCATGTTTTTGAAAGTTTAGAATTTCAAAATACAGCTTATAATATTATGTGAGGTGTTGTCGTGATGATTTGCATACTGAAAGATCCTCTGATTGAGTCAAACCTGATTTGCTAAAAGTTTTGATATGAACAACACAAGATGATCAGATTTCATGCCATGATTTCAAAAGTTAGAATACTAAAAAATTAGACAAAATTAGACATTTCTCAGTTCCATAGATTTCCATAGGGAAGATTAATTTCATTCTTAACTTCCCTATTAGGCACAGAATATACTTAACTATGGCTGGCCTTGGTCCATATTTATTTTTTGAACAAATGAGACCTTCTGGGGGGAAAAATAATTACTAATGGAATGACTGCTAAGCAGAAAATGTCAGAAATAAATTGAATATGCTTATTAACATTTTTTGGAATTTCTTTTTTAATTATACAAATCAGCTCATTTCCACTTTCCCTTCATGTTTTCTATGTGATTACCTCTCTCTTCCCCACCCACCTGATTTTAACAATGAAGTAAAAATATAATAAAATGCCTTAAGAATAAATTTTTAAAAAGGTATAGAGGGATCAGAACATACATTAAGTAAATTGCTCCCGAATTATAGGGAAAATTCATAAAGTTCTTTTCTGGCATATTCTTAACATATTATCCACCCAAACCACTCCAATGTTTTTCCAGATTGCTTCATTATATGCCAACTGCTCTGCTCCTGCACTTAGAAACAATTATTGAATTCATGTTTACAGATTCGCAGGAAGCTAAAATCCAAGCCTGAAGCAATAGTACTGACTGTCAAGGGTTAAGGCAGAAATATAAAGATGAATTTGCTGGTTGCTTCCCTAAAATAAACCAGTCACAAGGCCAAGTCATGAGCGTGATGGCTCAGCGGGTAAGACGCCAGGCTTGTTGATTGGAAGATCGCAAGTTCGGAGGTTCGGATCCCTAGCCCCATGTGACGGAGTGAGCTCCCGCACTAGCCCCAGCTCTTGGCAACCTAGCAATTCTAAAGCATGGAAATGCAAGTAGATTAATAGGTACCACTTCGGTGGGAAGATAACAGCGTTCCATGCGCATCATGCCGGCCACATGACCATGGAAGTGTCTTCGGACAACGCTGGCTCTTCGGCTAAGAAACGGAGATGAGCACCGGCCCCTAGAGTGGGACATGACTGCACAAATGTGCGGGGGGAACCTTTACCTTTTTAGGCCAAGTCAACTAGCTAATGCTGCTCTCAAGAAGTCACTGCACACCTATACAGGACATAAGATTTACAATGAAGTAGAACCAATGATGAAATTAAAGCTCTCTTTCAACTCCCAAGATCCCTCAAATCCCAAGTACTGGGTTTAGAGTGACCCTTAGTGATCTTATTATAAGAATCCCTCTCATTTGAAACTAGAGCTGTTGGTCATAGAAAGCAGTACTTCAATCTCTCTCTCTCGGCATCATGGTATTTACAAAACTTTTTTGTTGTGATTTTAATGCATGTGATTGCCAAGATACTGCCCTTTAGAACATTCCAGAGCTCTGGAGAGACAGACTGGGGCCAGAGTGTCATGGAGTCCCAGGATTAGAATGAAGCAGGTTCAGAAGTATTTATTTTGCCCTAGGAAAATGAAATCTGCTCTGAGTTACTGTACTCTGGCTTGCCTCTGAATTTGAGTTTTCAGCAAACTCATTGCATACATCCAATATGTTTACCAGCCGCTCGGCTTAGAAACACAGATCTTGTAAATATTACTGTAGAACCATGTCCTCAGTGCTGCGAGTCCTGAAAAAGAATCTAATACAGCTGGTGATCTGCAACTCTCATAACATCTGACACATTAATTAGATAATATTTTTCCACTTTTAATTTCAGAGAGGCAATAGTTCAAAGGATTTAATTAAGAGAAAGACGATATGGCACTGTAAAAGTTTTAGAAGTGAGGGTGGAAATTAGGTCATCAGTTTTGGCAAGCTGCAACATGGTCTGCTTTCCCAAATATAGGAAAACAAGAAGAAGATGTACGTGTGTCTGTGTGCACAATCTCTAATATAGTATCTCTGTTGTCAGTTGTTGTTGTTTATTCATTCAGTCGCTTCCGACTCTTTGTGACTTCATGGACCAGCCCACGCCAGAGCTTCCTGTCGGCTGTCACCATCCCCAGCTCCCCCATGGTTGAGTCTGTCACCTCCAGAATATCATCCATCCATCTTGCCCTTGGCCGGCCCCTCTTCCTTTTGCCTTCCACTTTCCCTAGCATCAGCATCTTCTCCAGGGTATCCGGTCTTCTCATGATGTGGCTACCTATGGTAGCCCCCCCGGTGATTTCTTGGCTTCTTCGGAGTCGGCTATCCTCCCCGGAAAGGAGGAGGAGCGGCGTGGTGTCGGAAGCTGGAGTGTGGAGAGCGGAGGGCTTGAGTAACAACAATGGACCCTATTTTCTGACTATACTGCAGACTTTGTTAGATCTTGGCAGACCCGGACGAGCGAAGGAGGAACGGTGTGGTATAGGAGGCTGGAGTGTGGAGCGCGGAGGGCCTGAGTAACATCAACGCCCCCCCGTTTTCTGACTATGCTGCAGATTTCGCTGGATCTTGGCAGTCTCCAGTGGACCTCTTGTGGCAAGCCCTGTGTTTGCAAGCCTTGTGCTTGCAAGCCTTGTGGATTTATAATATCTTTATAACATCTATAACAAACTTCGTAGCCCTATAACATCTTTATATTTGGTAATATCTTCAATAGGATAATGAGGAAGAGCTTGGGAAGGAGGATTGATCATCTATATTTTTCCCCATCTATTAGAGGTGGCAGAGATTTGGGGTCCCCTTGATGTGAGAGTGGTATTCCCCTGGGTGTGGGAGAGCCAGGGGGAGGCCAGAACTGAGTGATAGTATATAAGAGTGCCCACCCCTGAGTGAGAGACAGGTGGTGGGCAGGAGTGGATGAGGCCCCCTCTGACCTGTGAGAGAGGTTGAGGGGGGGACATAAAGAGTGTGGAGTGAGTGGTTCGGGGGTGGTTGGGTTCTCACAGTGCCGAAAGCTAACCGCTAGTGCGCTGGTGGGCCTATTGCCTCCTGAGAGTGACTGGGTATGGGAGAGGGGACCCTTGTTTCAATCTGGGGTTTTCAGAGGTCCGGTGGTGGAGGCAACCGGGCCTGAAGACTCTGGGGGCTATGGGGCGGGTTGTTCTATTGAGGTGGTGACGGGACGGGGATGTTATGGCGGGAGCCGGAGGGCAGGCCATCGTTGGGGAAGACGCCCCCGGTGTTTGTTACCGGTGGCGTGTTCCGGCCCTCCAGGCTCAAACCTAGGCCCTGGTCAACAGATCCTCGAGGGCCCTGGATTCCGGCTGTTGTTGCTTAACGCCAGGTCGGTTAATAACAAGGGCCCCCTCATATGTGACTTGATCACGGAGGAGGGGGCCGACCTGGCATGTATTACTGAAACCTGGCTGGGCGTAGGAGGAGGGGTTGCCCTCTCGGAGATCTGCCCGGCCAGGTTTCAAGTATGGCACCAGCTGAGACATTGGGGCAGGGGAGGAGGGGTGGCAGTTGTTATCAGAGAGTCGATGGTAGCCTTCAGGGGCGCTGCTCCACAAGTGGCCGGATGTGAGACCCTGTTTTTCAAGTTGGGTTCCCGAGAGCAGTTGGGAGTGTTGCTGCTGTACCAGCCTCCCTGCTGCGTAGCAACCTCCCTGCCTGAGCTGCTGGAGGCCGTCTCGGGGTTGGCGGTGGAGTTCCCCAGGCTTATGGTTCTGGGGGACTTCAATCTGCCGTCTCTGGGACGGGCCTCGGAGGCGGCTCGGGAGTTCATGGCTACCATGGCAGCCATGGGCCTCACTCAGATTATTCGGGACCCGACTCGAGACAGTGGCCTCACTCCAGACTTGGTGTTCTTGTCGGAGCAGTGGCAAGGAGATCTGGGGGGAGAGTTACATCTTTCCCCATTGTCATGGTCAGATCATGCCCTGGTGGCCCTGAGATTCTCATATGCTGCCCCACTCCGCAGGGAGGCTGGACCTATTCGATTGGTCCGCCCCCGGCGACTAATGGACCCGATAGGGTTTCAGAGGGAGCTGGGGGTTATACCCGAGGATCTTTTGCACGGTCCAGTGGAGGCCCTGGCCGCAGCCTGGAATAAGGAAGCGGCTGGGGCCTTGGACAGGATCGCGCCTGTGCGGCCTCTCTTGCCCCATTCGACCCGATATTCCCCGTGGTTCACGGAGGGATTGAGGGTTTTGAAAAGGGTTAAGAGACGTCTAGAGCGCCGCTGGAGGAAGACAAAGACCGAGTCTGACCGAACACTAGCTAGAGCCGCGGTTAAGGCCTACCTGGTGGCGGTAAGAGTGGCGAAACGTCAATATTTCTCCACTCTTATTGCATCTGCAGAATGCCGCCGGTCGGCCCTGTTTAGGATTACTCGATCTCTCCTGGGTAAGGTGGGCCCAGTGACCCACCTTCAGGGCCGTGCGGAGGAATTTTCGGAGCATCTGGCGGATAAAATCGCTCGGATTCGTTCTAGGCTGGACTCCAAGCGTGGTGCATGGTCTGGGGAGATGCCAAGGGAACGTCTATGCCCGGTTATCTGGGAACAGTTTGATCCTGTTGAGCCCAAGGAAGTGGACAGGATCCTCTGGACTGTAAGGGCCACTACGTGTCATCTTGACCCATTCCCTTCCTGGCTAGTGAAAGCGGCCAGCGAAGTGACATGTGGCTGGGTCCATGCGATGGTTGTTACATCCTTGGGAGAGGGAGTGTTTCCGGCTGCTTTTAAAGAAGCGCTGGTGCACCCCCTCCTCAAGAAGCCATCACTGGACCCTACAGTGTTGGACAATTTTCGTCCTGTCTCCCACCTCCCCTTTTTAGGGAAGGTGGTTGAGAAAGTGGTGGCATTACAGCTCCAGAGGATTCTGGATGATACGGATTATCTAGACCCCTTCCAGTCAGGATTCAGGCCGGGATATGGGGTGGAAACTGCATTGGTCGCATTTACAGATGATCTCTGGTGAGAGCGGGATGGAGGCAGTGCATCCATCCTGGCTCTTCTTGACCTCTCAGCGGCTTTCGATACCATTGACCATGGTATCCTTTTGGGGCGGCTCGGAGAGTTGGGGGTGGGTGGCGTAGTCTTGCGCTGGTTCACCTCCTTCCTCCATGACCAGTCCCAATTGGTGGTGATAGGAGATGAGAGGTCCGACCCTCGGCCCCTACTTTGTGGGGTGCCGCAGGGCTCGGTTCTCTCCCCTCTCCTATTTAATATCTACATGAAACCGCTGGGTGAGATCATCTGCCAACACGGGATGAGGTATCATCAGTATGCTGATGATACTCAACTATATATCTCCATCCCGGGTGAGTTAAGTGATGCAGTTTCTGCCCTTTCTCAGTGCCTGAAGGCTGTGGGGGTCTGGATGGGGAACAACAGGCTTCAGCTGAACCCTGGTAAGACGGAGTGGCTGTGGATTGATGCCGCCTCGGGTTCCAAGGAGTTGTCATCTTTAGATCTGGACGGGGTGGCACTACCCCGTTCAGACTCGGTGCGGAACCTGGGGGTCCTTCTGGACTCACGACTCCTGCTTGAAGAGCAGGTGGCAGTCGTGGCCAGAAGGGCTTTTGTGCAACTTCGAGTTGTACACCAGCTTCTCCCTTTTTTGGACCGAGATGCCCTCCGTACAGTCACTCATGCCTTGGTCATCTCCCATATAGACTATTGCAATGCACTCTACATGGGGCTACCCTTGAAGAGTATCTGGAAGCTTCAACTGGTCCAGAATGCGGCTGCGCGTGCAGTTATGAGTGCCCCAAGATCGGCACACGTGACACCTCTGCTGCGTGAGCTGCACTGGTTACCATTTTGCTTCCGGGTCCAATTCAAGGTGCTAGTTGTTACCTTTAAAGCCCTACATGGCATGGGACCAGGCTACCTTAGAGACCGCCTCATCCCCAGAGCATCGACCCGCCCCACCCGGTCATGCAGAGAGGGCATGCTACGGATCCCATCAGTAAAAGAATTTCACCTAGCGGGATCCAGGAGGCGTGCCTTCTCTGCCGTAGCACCCGCCCTTTGGAACATCCTGCCCATTGAGGTGAGGCTAGCCCCCACACTCCTGACCTTCAGGAAGCAACTGAAAACCTGGCTCTGCCACCTCGCTTGGGACGGGATGAGTAATAGCTCTTCCTGGGGATGGCTCGCACCGTAAAGTTTGGTTCGCAAACATCACATACAGCCTCTTGGATTTTATATTTTTATATTTTTAATAATTGTATAAAGTATTTTATATGTTTTTAATTGCTGACTTGATTGTAAACCGCCCAGAGTTCCCTTGTGGGGGGAGATGGGTGGTGATATAAGTTAGAAATAATAATAAATAAATAAATAAAGTCGTCTTTTAGGTTGTTGGAAGAGAGTGTTTGTTATGCACAGTGAATTGTCTTGGCAAAATTCTATCAGCCTGTGTCCTGCTTCATTTTGTTCTCCCAGACCATGCTTGCCTGTAATTCCAGGTGTCGTCTGACTACCCACCTTAGCATTCCAGTCTCCTGTAATGAAAATAACATCTCTTTTTGGTGTATTATCTAGTAGGTGCTGCAGATCCTCATAGAACTGATCTACTTCTGCTTCTTCAGCATCTGTGGTTGGGGCGTATATTTGGATCACTGTGATGTTAAATGGCTTACCCTGAATTCGAATTGAGATCATTCTATCATTTTTTGGATTGTATCCAAGCACTGCTTTAGCCACTTTATTATTAATTATGAAGGCTACTCCATTTCTTTTGTGGTCCTCTTGTCCACAGTAGTAGATCTGGTGGTCATCTGATGTGAAGTGGCCCATCCCAGTCCATTTCAGTTCACTGACACCTAAAATGTCTATATTTAATCTTGACATCTCACCAATAACCACATCCAATTTGCCCTGGCTCATAGATCTTACATTCCAGGTTCCTATGGTGTGTTGATCTTTAGAACATCGGATTCGTCGTTCACCACCAGCACCGTTGGCCGCTAGCCGTCCTTTCGGCTTTGAGCTAGCTGCGTCATCACATCTGGGGCTAGTTGAACGTATCCTCTGTTCCTCCCCAGTAGCATTTTGACCATCTTCCGACCTGGGAGTCCCATCTTCCGATGGTATACCGACATATCTTTGGTTGTACTGATCCATTTAGTTTTCATGGCAAGAATACTGGGGTGGGTTGCCATTACCTTCCCCAGGGATCGTATTTAGTCTGACCTCTCTGCCACGACCTTCCCGTCTTGGGTGTCCCTTCACGGTTTAGCTCATGGTTTCATTGAGGTGCTCAAGCTCCAGCACCACGACAAGGTAACGATCTCCTTTGCTGGAGAACCAATCCCTTACTCTATATTAAACCAAAATCACACTAAATACAATTGCTCCCTCCCCTTATATTAAAAGAAAATTATATATATATATATATATATATATATATATATATATATATATATCCTAATCAACTTCCCCCTAAGATAACATTTATTTAATTATTTCCTTCCTACTACTATTCTATACATTCCTGTCTTCTATAATAAAGATCAAACTAAAAACATATAAATTGTCTGCCATTCTACTTGACAATACAACCATTTTAATAATCTTAATCATATTAAACCCAAAACCAAACATTATTTTTTTATATTATACCTTAATTACCTTAATCCAAATGAAGTCAGCAGCAGAGTGGAAATCTTAGCATACAGGTTGTAAATGCACATGGGCTTACAAACCATCCTACCAACTCAAGAATGCATCCCTTTCTTCCTCCTTTTCTGCACTAGGTATAACATGGCTTACCCTGTATGACAGATAGGTATGTATGTATGTATGTTTGAATATCTGGACAAAATCACACCCCCGTTATTCAACAGTTTGCCACTCAATTTTGGTGCTATGATCTAGAGAGCTCCAGGGTCTCCGAATCAAACATAGCCTGCTTGCCCACACTTGTAATAAAGTAGCTCAGAAAGCTGCTTTCATTAAATGATAGTTGTAATTCACTAGTATGTTACACATCCAAAAAGAAAACTATCAAGGCTTTAATTAATGTGGAAGTCTTATTATATTTAAAGAAAATCATCCATGAGCAAACAAGTATCATGAATCAACATGCATGTTGGTTGTGTCACTTGCAATATGGCTTATAATATCCCAACCTCTTCCTATTCGGGATCTAATACTTACATTTGTTTGTTTGTGTTGTGTCTTCAAATCAGTGCTGATTCCTGGCAACTGCCTGGACAAGTCCCTGCAGTTTTCATGGCAAGATTCCAGAAGTGGTTTGCCATTGCTTTCTTCAAAAACTTACATTATACATGTATATACATGGCTAAAGTCAATGAAATGTATTTCAGTACAAGATAGCCTTTCCATACACATCAATAATGATGTTCTTCACAGCTGTTATAAACTCTTCCTTCAACAATGTGAGACTGAATTCTGGGAATTGTAGCTTCTCTTCAATTGGTAATTGTAGCTTGGTGAGAGTTCTTCCTTAAAGGACATATCGGAGGACTCCAGAGTTATGGAAGAAGAAGTTCTAGAAGTCCCTGAAGAAGAGATGTTATTGCTGAAACATATGAAAAAATGAAGTCTCAAACATTCGCTCCTGGAAGAAATGTATGTGATTTTGTATACAATGGCAAACTTACATGATGCCATCAACAGAAGCCTCTCCCACAGAAATCACAATATTAGGAAAACATTATATAAAAACATGTAAAACACAGAGCATGCCCCCCATCTGCCACACGTACACAAAATATATACATTGGACTTTAAGGCAATTATTTCTCAGGATTTTCTACTGTGGTTTATTTTAACAAGTGCTTTGTAGGAGTTTATGTGAAAACAGTGCTTACTTTGAACAAGTTCACACTTTCTTCAGAGCAGACTCATTAAAAAGGAAGAAATTACAAGTGGTTTCAGTAATGGGGCTTAAGTGTTAGATAATACTATCAATTACTGAAATTCATTAATTAAGCAAAATATTTGCTGGAAGTTATACCATAACTCCCTCATTCTGAAGCTTTTGCTATCAAAACAGAGTCTCATTAAAATTTTACATGCTAATCAGCATGTTTACAATTTCTTTTTCCCAACTACAGTTCTTTTACACTGTGGGTTGAATTTTACTTCATTACAGTTTTATACCAATTAACTCACAGGGGAAATGTAATTCGTAGGTTGGCATAATTGTCCAGATATACACATGGACAAGACAATGGCACAAGAAGCAAGTTATTGGTTTCTGGAATCTTATCCCAACAGCATGAAGAAATTTTATTTATTTGTTTAAAGGTCAACACAAGAGACTTTTTCAGGCAAAGGACATCTGTGTAGGAAGAAGCCAATTTGTTCAATTCAACCCTGGTCTGAATCTTGTTTCAACACCAATCATAGGATACCATCTAAGAAAGTGGAGACACTAGAGATGTGTCAAAATCTACAGTTCCAGGCTTGTTTCATGTGAAACAGCCTATCTGGAACTTATGAACCATTTACAGTTTGAAGGATCCATTTCCTGAAACCCATCAGATCATCCTTGAGAAACCAAATCTATAACATTTTCTGGAACATTCCATTTTCAGAACAATAGACTTTGTACAAACCAAAAAGAAACAAACAGAAGTTGCTGCAATTTCTCCATCCCTGTCATCTGAGACAGCTTCCTCAGTTTACCAAATGGTAGGGTTGGTCCAGTGTGGCTAAATATACCAAAGTGTATAACTCTTCTCAAGACCATAGCTGCTATTAGAAAAAGCCTGAATTGTACCATAAATAGAAGGTACAGTGGGAAGCAGGCATGGACAAAAATCAGGAAGAGGCAGATAGTATCCAGCCAAAGCGGGAAGAGAAAGAAGCTATTCCATTGGAAACATATGACTGAGTGACAGGGAAAATTAGTGAGTGCATTACAGGAAACTCAAAGAAAAAGCAGGGGGTTTAGACCCTAAAACGTTAATTTTCCATTATCTTCTCTTCAATGGGAAATTGAGTTTGGCTGTGTGGGATCTATGGAGATAAGGTTGGGGCTATGCAATGATTCAATTCAGAGATACTGTTTGAAAGCAATTGAACTGAATCTTTGAACAAATTGATTTATAAAATTATCAGTTTGGTTAGAATCATTATCTGTTGACAATTTGGTGGATTTTGTGCCTTTCCAATAACCAAATGGGCTCAGTCTGATGATTTGAACTGACATTTCAACTGAACCTTTTCAATGTTTTGAATCAGAATACCATTATCAAGTCAAACTGATGGATGATTCAAATCAGATCAGGAATGATTCACATATTCCAGAGAATGTTGAAGTAAAAGAGGTAAGTAAACTTCTTTTGAAAACATAAAAGAAGCAAGTCTCTTTCCATTTTTTTCCAGTTAATTAATATGATGCTAAAAGTTTCATCCCCTAGCTATATACTCTGCTCTCAAAGATAAGTCTCAGATCTTCCCTCTCACGCAGCTTCTTCTATGGGCTGTGATCCCAAATTATAAGGACTTTAGGATCACAGTCATCATGTATGTGATGTATGGCTGCATACATATGACCTGTCAGTGCTTGTGACATGGTGATATGATATCATTAAATATGGAGATGCAGTTATATGAGTGTGGCTGTACAGCATTTATGTGCAAGTGAACGATTTAGCTATTTCAGTCAGTTCCAATTATTTCAGGTCATACCAACCTCTTTACTTAATCTGAATTTTTATTTGTAGTGTGTCAGGTCTTGGTCATCAAATATTAAACACAAATAAACAGACGGAATTTTCTTTTGCCATCATTTAATTGGAGAAATGTTTTAAGCTCATAATCTTCTCTCCTTCTTCAGCTTTCTTGTTTTTCTGTTCAGCTCTCAAGATAAACTAAAGTGCTTTATTTATTTTGTCTCTATCATCAGAAGATCTACACTTCCTGAGTTTCTTTCAGATTCAAGTGTTTGTTCAAAATAAAATATGCATCAGTCCCTCCCCAGAAGTTCTCTGGTTTTCTGCTTTTCTTTTGTAATCCAATTTGCTAATGTTTTGCTCAACAATATGTGAAAAGCAGTGGACACACTGAATATCTTAGGCCTCTTAAATAATTGGAACTGCAGTGAATGACTATGTATTGTTGTTTTGTTCTGTATTTTAGCCCTCCCCCACATTTTAAAAAAATGCCATTATCTTCACTAGGTTTTTCCAGTTCCCATGTCTTCTCTATTCTCTTGATATATAACAACTTCTTCTCTAGAGGGCTACTTGGAATTCTTCAGGTATATTTTTAATGTACGTGAAGGCAACAGATGGGAAAAGCTAATTTCCTTAGAGAAGAAGCAGCTATTCCAAAGTTTTTCCTCATCCTGTTCTTTGACACTACATAATTCAAGATCCAGGAACCTTGCTCTCTCACATTGAGCTATAATATCTCCAAAATACCCAACCTAGAAATTTGATGTTTATTTATTTATTTATTTATCTTATTTATACCCTGCCTCTCCCCTCCCTAATGGAGGGCTCTAGGCAGCTTACAATCATGTAAATTCAAGTTTTACCGCGCAAGAGGGAGGAGGGAAGGGAACCGGCTCTTCAGCTGCAGGCATCGGACTACATGCCCCAGAATGCCTCACTCCGTGCCGGCTGCTGATGTCCAGGAAGTTGCTGTTCCGGATCCGTCGTCCTCCGCCGCCATTATCGGGACTCTCCAGGTCTTCTTGGTTTGAGGACGACCCTCCGATGGACGCCAGCAAATTGACCACGTAAGTGGTACCCAATTTATCTACTCGCATTCAGCTTTCGACCTGTTGGGTGGACAGAAGCCGGGGTAAATGGCGAGAGCTCACCTCGCCACGCGGTTTTTCGAACTGCCAACCTTGTGGTCGGCAGTCTAACAACTCAGCGGTTTAACCCGCTGAGCCACCGCGCCCCTGTTATATATGTTATGTATATATGTTATATGTTATATATCAAATCCCAATTCATACTTTTGCATTGAAGCATCATGGAAAAACTAAAAACAATTAGCAACAGGAATCCAACTACTGACACTTAATCCTTCTTTCCTCAAAGGATGGACCATCACTGTACTACTGGAACATGAACATTTTACTTTAGACCACTTCACTTTGTTTTGTTTTGTTCTGTTTTGCTTGAGAATAGAAGAAAATAAAATAAGGATATATATATATTTCCTTATTCCAGCAAACAAAAATGCAACCATTGGACAAGGGGGGGAAGACAGTGGCAGCCGTGCCTGACAAGACATGAAAGTATCAACACATATTTTCTGTGCCAAGCAGGGGACCAGTGCCTGCTATCTCATCCTGCTCCTCTTCCTCCTTGTTGTTGCTGTGTGGTCATCTGCCTTCTCCATGTGCTACAAGAACAAAGTGGGCAGAAGAAACCAAGCAATAATTCTTCCTCATTTGCCTTCTTTGTGGTAATGAAGACTGGATCTAAAGTGACTGGATAGCAGTGATGATGATAAAGATGGGGAAGCTTTCTAGGAAACAGGGCAACACAAACATCTACCTAAAGATCCTACAAAACTGGTCACCAAAAGGAGTTCCTTCTCTGTTGAAAGACTTGGCCAAAGAGATGACTCCAAGACAGAAGGTGCTTTCCGTGATTCCATGGTAAAAATCAGTTGTATGAATTGGGGTTTAGTTATCGTATAAATGTTTTCACCAAATGAATCCTGAGCAGAAAAGTACTATTTAAAAACAAAATAAGCAAAACATACAATTCCAGTTTGCAAATGAATTATCGTTCCCTCTATAATGTGTAATTATACTTTATACTCTGGACAGTAAAACTCTGATTGCTATTATAAATGTTTTGAATTGTGCTGTTTGTCGTCACCTAGCAACCAGCATAATTTAGCTTTTAGGGTTTAAATCAGCAATTGGTGTCAGTATTGAAAGTCTGGAATTTAAATGAGAGAATGATCAATAGCTGTTTTTCAGTTATGACAGAGAGTTTCTTCTTGTCCTTATTAAGTTGATCTTTTCTAATTGCTTTGAGAAACAAAATTATTAGCACGGCGAAAGGACCTTCTGTTTTTCTACTGATTCTCAAGGTGAGGACTTACAGACTTTCTGTTAGTGGTCATTTTGAGCTTACTTTGTTGGTCTAAAGTGACAACGGAACCTGGTGTAGCTGTTTCAGGCTATACAGTACCTTCACCATCAAACTTTATGCCTAAGAGACATGGGAGAACTTGTCCCTCTTGCCATCAGAATGTCACAAAGCTTTCTTCTCCTTTGGTGGGAAAAAAATGAAAACAATTTCTTTTCTATTGATTTGAGTGGAAATGGATGAAAAATATCCAGAATATACGGTATATATATATTTTCCAGTATAAAGGTAAAGGTTCCCCCACACAGTTGTGTCCGACTCTAGGGGCCGGTGCTCATCTCCGTTTGTTAGCCGAAGAGCCAGCATTGTCCGAAGATGCTTCCACAGTCATGTGGCCGGCATGACGCGCACGGAATGCTGTTACCATCCCACCGAAGTGGTACCTACAGTATTTATCTACTTGCATTTGCATGCTTTCGAATTGCTAGGTTGGCAAGAGCTGGGGCGAGTGCGGGAGCTCACTCCGTCATGCGGTGCTCAGGTCTCGAACCGCCGACCTTCTGATCGACAAGCCTGGTGTTTTAACCACTGAGCCATCGTGCCCCTAGTATAGCATGGTAAATTAGGGGGCTTGGAGGCACAATATTCTCTTAGAAGGGAATATCAATTCACAAAAACTGGTATATAAAAAAGGCAGCTTAGTTAACAGTTCAAGTACTCTAGGTGACAGAAAAAATAAAAAATGAGGGTATTCTGGAGAAAAACAGGCTCTGTGCCAAATTGACTTTTTCTTTAAATTTAAATAATAAATAAATATTAATTAATTAATTAATTAAATTCAGTGGATGATGGAATGTTGCAAAACCAAAGGCCAATATCCAATGTTCATTTTTCTACCCAAGAATTCCTTTGGGATTACAGTTAGGTATTCTTGGATTCTTTAAAAAAAACTATACTGATGTTTTGTTGGGAATGTGTTTACCTGCCCCTCAAAAAGAGAAGAGTAATTTAGGTGGGAATGAGCATCCTATGAGATTGGATTGACCCATTTCTGCAGTTTGCCTCTTAGTAAATGGAATTTTAGTACTGGTCACACCCATAAGGGCAAGCATTTCATTGATGTGCTCCAGACAAACAAAATTGGCAGGCTGCAGCCATTTAAAGCAATGTGCTTCCAAAATTCCAAATTTGTTCACTACATCCAAAAGTTAGTTTGGTATTCTGTAGTCCACTATATTATGTGCTCTGGACTTGTACGCTTTTCAGATTTTCAGTAGCTAAGAGGAAAATTTCTCTGTGAGTATGCAAGCACAATCATGCACACACACACGCATGCACACACACACACAAAGAGACATCAGAAACTGGTATGGAGTCAGTGCCCAAGTAGTAAATCATACTTATACACAGCCAGAAATGGAATTTATTTTGGATTCCTGGAGTTTTTAATTAATATTTTCCAGCCTACTAGGAATTATCTTGTACCACATAAGTTGGCATTTCCTGTTCTACAGCACATGATCAAAGGCAGAGTAACACAGACGTCCTCATGTTTCATTCCATTGTAGGAACAAAAACTGTGCACGTTGCTTTAAGAGTTCCATGCATCTATATTTCTTTTTCTGTGTTTCTCTTAAAGTTTCAGAAGATATCAAAGAGGAGTGAACTGCTGGCTTCTGGAAATGGCAAGCCCAAATACATCAACTAGAATTGATCAAAAACTCCAGGGTATAAACAAATTGATTGAAACTCCAATGGCCTAGGCTGGGATGAATTGAAGATGGTGGAATTTACACTATTATTCAAGTAAATCAGTTGTTTGGCCTTTCTTGGGGAGAAAAGAGAATACTAGATTAAGAATCAAAGGGAATAACTGAAAAGCTCTTCACAGAAAGATAATCAGGGAGATTTATTAGCTGAATTTGCACTCCCAGGTCATCTACACTTCATGAGCCTCCTGAAGCAAAAGAGAAATGCTTTCTGCATCAACATTAATCAAGATTCTCACGAACCTTTGAAGATATGAAGGAGTTTACACAGATCTATGTGGAAGTATCATGTATGAGTAGGTGGGAGAGGTGAGTTAAGGCTAGGGAGCTATTATTCTGGTGGTGGTTCAGTTACAGAGCTAGGCATCCTCCAGAGTTTTGAGCTTCACACAAACTTTGCCATTTGCCATGATGGTTTGGTTAGTAAGAAGGGCAATTTAAAAAACCTGGAGAATCCCTGGTTGCCTAGTACTGTTCAGTTACCCATCTCTGTGTTTTAAAAGGGACTAGAGAGAGATTGTAATATGAGAAGCCAGTGATTTCCAACAATATCTGTACTGAAATCAAGCCAGGGAATAGAATCATTTTCTCATCCTGGGGTTACACAAAGTAATGTAGGAAAGTTATATATTCTTTCTCTATCTCCGATCTCTTCCTTTAATTTATTTTTATTTTCTCATTCAATAAAATTACCCAATTGTAATGTCAACTTATTAGGCATCAAGACTAGGCTTTACTCACTCGTCAGCTCCTTGGATTTCATCAGTGTTGGCTAATCTGGATGGGATCTCAAGCCTCAAATTCAATGCTCACTTTTTAAATTGGCCATTCCAACTCTGATAAGAGATAGGAGATATAATTCCTTTGAGGCTGGGGCAAGGTCATAACTTTCCATCATTCTGCAGCCTCCCTGGCTACTCCTGATCTAGGAAAGTTCCAGTGGGAGGTGTTCTCTCCTGAAGTTTTCTTCAGGGAATGAAGCAAGGAGATTAAAATCTACTAGAGGGGGATTGTACAATGACAGACAGGACAGAAAGATAAGGGCAGAAACCAACACAGCTTCTAGACTTTCACTAAACTTTCTTCTCCTTTCAGTGAAAGGTACTCTTTCCCCATCAAATTCAAGGAGAATGGCCAAAAACAAATTGTGGAGCCCTTGGTGCTCTCTGAGCCTTGTTGTTTTCTTGCAGACATTTCATTGCCAGGCTAGGCAACATCTTCAGTGAGAAAAGGGAGTAGGACTTGCTCTCTGTTTATATACCCTGGCTTGTCCTGCCTGTGTTGGTGGGGGTGTTGTACTCTCCTTGGTAGTTCCTTGATTGGGTTGTTGTTTGCTGCTTGGTTGATTGACTGAGTTAATTTATTATTTATTTATTTTATTTTTATTTATTATTTCAATTTATTCCCCGCCCATCTCCCTTGCAAGGGACTCTGGGCGGGTTACAACAATTGAAAGTTTAAAAATACAAAAACAGTATCTAAAATACATCGAATAATAATAATAATATATTACATAAAATCCAAGGGGGGACCGCAGGATGGACCATACCACTACGGGGCCAGCCAACCCCAGGAGGCACTGCCGCCTCTGTCGTCCCAGAGTTAATAGTTCCTTGATTAGGGTCTGATGCTAATCTTGTTGTTAATCTTTGCCTATCTGATTGTTGATTGTTGATTTCTATTGTCTCTTATGAATGGTATGTAAGTGTTGTTTACCTCTATGTGTCTGTTGATGGCTGCTTGTCTGAGTTCCAAGCTTCCAGGAATTCTCTAGCATTTTTGGATTTGGCTTGGTTTAAGATGCTCACAGTTTCCCAGTTAAAAGTATGGTTGAGTCTGTCCATGTGTTGTGAGATTAAGGAGTTTTCATCATGTCTTCTGACTGCTAGTTGGTGTTCGTGGATGCGTTCTGCTAGTCTTCTGCCGGTCTGTCCTACATAGTGGCTGTTATGGTCCTTACACTGTATGTTGTAGATAACTCCTGTTTTTTTCTTTTTGGGCTACTGGGTCTTTTGGGTTACTTACTGTACGATGTTCTGAAGGGTTTTGGTTGGTTTGTGTGCTACGGTGATGCCGTGTGGTTGTAACAGTCTATTAGTAGTTTCTGAGATGTTTCTGATGTATGGCAGTGTAATCCTTTTCATAGCTTCTGTTGGTTTTGCTGTGGTGGGTTGAGTGGTCAGGCACTTTTTGTAGAAAACTAATTGTAGAAGACATGTTTCCCAGCACTGTTATTTAAAATTCTTGTTAGATACTGTAAGATATAACAATTAAGGGCTACATGCATGCTTGTCACTTGATTTATGTGTCCCTTTATGATGTTAAGCTCCTTCATGCACTCCTATAAATTCTCTGGGGTACACTCTGGATCCTTTCCACATCTTTATGAATGTTTGGCTCCATCCATGTTGAACTTTCCTTCAGACCTTACTGTTTGAGAGTCTGATAGATCCAAGGGCATATAGGAATATATAGACAAAACTTGTATGACAAAACTTGACTCAATGCCTCCCCACCCTCCAATTTTGGCAGGTGCTGTTATTGGACTGTCTATGCAGGTGAACATCCAATACATTTGAAAGGAAACTTTATCTGTGCATCTCCGAAAGTCCTGTCTTTTCCAATAGCTTGATCAACTTTTCAACTTCCTTTGATGCAACCTTCACTGTTCTTCTTCACTTTATAGTGCATCACTGCAGAGCTGGTATATTTTTCTTCCCTGAAAAAAACAGGTTCGTTCTAAAATCTCTTTTTTCCCTTTCAGAATTCTGACAGCACATCAACTGACAACTCTCACAGTCATGAGGTGCCCTAACAGTTGAAGTACACCTCTCCATTTTTCACAGACTCAGTCTGCTTCGATTCTGTATGAACTTTAGTGTTATTAGTTTGTCTTGTTTTATTCTGTCTCTTTGCATCCATCAAATATTAAATACATGTCATTTTTAGAGTCTTCAGAATGGAAAACAAAAAAAAAATGTACTCGGGCTGGGAGAAGAAGGATAAAGATGAAAATAGCAAAAATCAGACCAGACTTTGCATACCCCGAAAATTAACTTGTCCTGTGCTGTGTGACTGGAAGTCGGTCTAACTTCTGTCAGAAAGGCACAATGTTAATTTTATTAGCTGCATTTCAAAAATAGTGAGGCCATGACCCCTGGGGAGAAAAACAATCTTTAGCAATTCTGAGCTATGTCAAAATGTGCCCATCAAAATATTAAGAGACAAAGAAACACATGCTGTGTGTACAAATATGACTTCATACAAGGATGAGGTTTGATGTTACAGGTTGCCATAGCTTCATTTTCTCCTAATAGTTTTTCAGTAGTAAGCAACTTATATTAAAAGTAAAGGTACATTTCAAAACCAGCAACACTGTCAGATAAATATTGCAAATGATTGCAGTTTAACTAGCAGGACTTGAAGTTCAGCTGTTGAAGTTAGTGCTAGAAAGGAATGGAATTGCACTCTATTTTGATCTGGAAAATAATAATAATAATAATAATAATAATAATAATAATAATAATAATAATTGCTAGGGAACTGTTGTATCCTTTCACTGATGGGATTCCTTGGGGCTCCATTGCCATACTTTGTTTAACATCAGGATTTATGTTCTTCTCAGAATATGGGTATCACCCAGATTGATCTCACATCTCCATCATCTGATCCTGGGATGAAGTCAAAATTCTACGCCAGAGTAATTTGATACCAGAAGAGGAAGAATAAGCAAAGCATAATTCACACAAGACAGAAGTACTGGGGATTGCAAAAGAGCAGCCAACAAACATACACACACAAACACACACACCCTAATATGATCCATTTATTTTGGTATGATCCAGCAAAGTACATTCAGATGTACTTAATAAAGGTTAACTGCTATATCACTGGATTAGGTGTTTAGGCCTTGGTGTAAATCCCATTACTTTGTAGTAGAAAAGGTAAAATCTCCCTTGAGTCAAGTGTGACTCTTGGTGATGTCATAGTCATGGCCAGGGAGTTTTCCTGGCATCAATTTGCAAGTGACTCACCATTGCCACCTTACAAGACACCCTCCAACTTTCCAGTCTACCAAGCCCTGGGATTTCTTGATTATCTCCATCCAAGACAAGGTTTGCTAAGAACTGCCATCTGCTGTAGGCATGGAAGCAAAGGTGCCAATTCAAAAGTGGGTGGGGAACATATATGGTAGTAAAGAGGAGCACATTTATACTGTATTATTTTTCCTTTCGGTTCATTGTTATACCTCTTCTAGCTCCTGAACTGGCCTAAACCATCTTCCTTCTGCTTATTTTTTTATAAAAATGGATACCTTTTTATTGTCTTTGTGAGCCTTCTGCTGCGGATGCAGATGGGACTGTTCCTTTCTTTTTCATTCAAGTCATAAGACTCCTGTATTAGGTTTCAGCTAAACAAGGCAGGCGCAACAAAATAAATCAAGGCAGATGGAACTGGGCTACAGGCAAATTCAGTTTTGGGAGCAGGATTCCCATCCTTCCTTGGAGAAAGAGCAGGGTGGCACGGGTGGCAGATGCCTTTCACACAAGCATGCTTGGATTCACATGAGTTAAATTCTGCAATAAAGGGAGAGCTTTTTAAGCAAGTTGTCTCTACTCATTTTGTCAAGGTCGGTGCCTTCGTAGAATAAATTACTCAGCTTTTTCAACAGGAGGCAACGGTCCAAAATGCTACCCCTGTGGGCCGTATGCAGAGAACAGTTTAATTTCACATCATATAATTTTACATTTCCCAATTTACTTGACCCTGTTGGCACGCAAGGCACCCTTGCAAAACATGCTGTAAATACTATCTTGAGATTCCATATTGCTGCCAGGTCAGGTGGGAAGAAAATATGTCTGTCAATTGATTTTATTTTGACTGACCCTTTGGGAAGTCACTTTGCAATTTCATTTGACAATTAATGTCCTTTACAATAAATCTTAAGAAGTGCTTACAGTGGGATAGGTGACTCTCACTGCAATATAAACTACTGACATCTATACTTTGTATATGCTCTAAAAAAAACAAAAAACCTCCAACTCAGGTAGATAACAGATAACTAGATGGACATATCCATAATGCTGTCAGGCTCTTTGTCAGTTGCCTACAACCCAAAGATTCTCACCAAGTTCTCTTTAGCGAGATTTATTGAGATGAATAGGATAGAATAAGAATTGCAATGCTGGACTATTTTCAATTTAGAGCCAATATATCCCCTTGTACATTTGGGTGAAGACTTCCTGATTTCCGTTCCAAAAGTCTTTCTCTGATCTGGCAAGGAGATGAGTCTCTTCATTGATAACGGAGAAGCTTGCCACTGTCTGTTGACAGAATGGTCTCTAGAACCTTTATTAATCTGGGAAATGACTCTTACAGATGTTTTTCTTGTCAACAGCATCAGTTTGCCATTGCTGGCTTCTAGGATGCGTTTTTGATCAGCTCAACTCATGAATATATGTGAGGGCTGCCACAGTTTCATAGTGAATCGAAATTGCTTTTGGATTCTGATTTTTTAAAATAAAAATCGTCATACCATCATTCACAAGTTAAGTCACATTATTATGTAGCAGAATAGACCTGATTACCATTATCTTGCATCAGATCTAAAATCCCATGAATTAAATTGATAGCAATTGCCTCTCTAATCTTACATCTGATTATTTCCAACAAGGATGAAACCAGTCATAAATTCTGTATATCCTTACCTGCAACACTGCTGAGCACCAGGATACAATAGCTCCTAAAGCTAATGTACTATATATAGTCATCCTAACTGTGAAGGTCTGTGAGTTCGATTCCCAGTAAAGGCGTTTGAACCCTATAGAAATGATCTGGCTATATATGGCTGATTCCTAATAAAGATGAAACCAGTCACGTATGCCTCCTGGTAATCAATAACCTCCTTGTATTCCTTTGCTAAGGGGCGTGGTGGCTTAGCAAGTTCAGAGGTTCGAATCCCTAGCCCTGAGTGATGGAGTGAGCTCCCGCACTCGCCCCAGCTCTTGCCAACCTAGCAATTCGAAAGCATGCAAATGCAAGTAGATGAATAGGTACCACTTCAGTGGGATGGTAACAGTGTTCCGCGTGCGTCATGCCAGCCACATGACTGTGGAAGCATCTTCGGACAACGCTGGCTCTTCGGCTAAGAAACGGAGATGAGCACCGGCCCCTAGAGTCGGACACAACTGCACAAATGTGCGGGGGCAACCTTTACCTTTTATTCCTTTGCTTCTTAGCAGTTCAGTTAGAGTAGAGTCTACTCAGTAGACTGACAGTGAAAGTCTTATTCATACAGTATATCATAATATATGGTGAGAGCTTACACAGATTCAAAGGCTGTGGAGAAAAAATATGCAAATTTCACCGGTGGAAAGCAAGTATCTGTAGTGACTCTGACTTTATTTATACAGGCCAGTTGCCCTCGTGACTGAGAATCGTATGCATGTATGTATGCATGCATGCATGTATGTTTTAAAAGTAATAATAACTAATACAAACTAAATTAGAACAGAGAAAGAGAAAGAGAAATAACAGAAAAAGCAAAAAGTACAATAAGAAAACAAAGAAGAAAATGGAAAAAAAGAGATAGATATAAAGAAAGATATAAAGGTATAAAGAAGTAGCTTCCAATATTCTTCACAGCAGTTACAGTGTAAGTACAATAATATTTTAATCTCTCTCTCTAAAGTTACATCATGACTCTCTTCTTACTATAATCTATCCTGTCTATTCATCAAAACTATAAAAAACAAGTCCATATGGGGTTTCCAGGCACCAATAAATATAGATATTGTCGTTTCTCTAATCAAAGAAGTCAGTTTGTCATCTCAGCAAGTTCTGTCAATTTCACCAACCATTCCTCCATGGTGGATAGTGCCGAATCTTTCCATCTTTGTGCATATAGTAAACTTGCCACCGTAATCATATATTGCAATAATCTTCCATAGCTTTTTTTCTTACTTCGTCCATCAATTCTAAAAGGAAAAGTTCTGGCTTCAATTGAATATTAATCTTTAAAATTCTCTGCATCAATGTACATATTTGAATCAATTTTTTTTTAGCTTTTTTACATGTCCACCAAGCATGATAAAATGTCCCTTCTTGTCGTTCACATTTCCAACATGCATTTGAATGCCTTTATACATTCCAGATAATTTATCTGGCATCATGTACCAGTGACTGAGAATCTGGATAAAGGAAATTCCGAGATCTTTATTCCTTAAGAATGTAAGCAGAGTCCTGCTGGATCTGGCCACAGGCCCATCTAGTCAAGCACTCTGTGCCACCTGGTGTCCAAATGGAAACAATGGGAAACTCACAAGCCTTCTATTCTTGCATTTTAACTACCAGTATTTTTAAGGCCTGCTGCCTATCATTTAGGAACTAGTAAACAGCTTAAGGGGGCGTGGTGGCTCAGTGGGTAAGACACCAGGCTTGTCGATCGGAAGATCACAAGTTCGGAGGTTTGAATCCCTAGCCCTGCGTGCGGAGTGAGCTCCCGCACTAGCTCCAGCTCTTGCCAACCTAGCAATTCGAAAGCATGCAAATGCAAGTAGATTAATAGGTACCACTTCCGTGGGTAGGTAACAGCGTTCCGCGTGCGTCATGCCAGCCACATGACCATGGAAGCGTCTTCGGACAACGCTGGCTCTTCGGCTAACAAACGGAGATGAGCACCGGCCCCTAGAGTCAGACACGACTGCACAAATGTGCGGGGGGAACCTTTACCTTTAAACAGCTTTCAGTGTTAATAGCCACTGAGAAGTTGGTCCTTTGTGAACCTGTACAGTCCTCTTTTCAAACCATTCCACAACCAGGGAGACACATAAACTCCAAGTTTAACTAAGCATTGAGTGAAATACCTGTACACCCCTGTATCACTGGGGTCTCCAAATGTTGCCCTCATTTACTCCGAGGAGACTTTCGGGGACCCCAGTGATACAGCCCATTTTTCATCTACTCCTGATTTAATGTGTTTATTTTTGGAATGTTCTAATTCTTTGGGCCTGGTTACATATCCTGAATCTTGCTAATAAGTTTTTCATTAAGGAACTAAGAATGGATTTCATGCATCTATGAACAGTTGGATTAGTGCAAAACAGACTGAAATGTGTTCATGCATGAAATGAATAAAATGTGTAAGACCACCAAATATGAACATTGCAGTTTTATCTATCAAAAGAACATAGGGAATGAAATGTGGGGTTCCACCAACATAAGAGTAAAATAAAAATCAGAAAGCTGCTTTTGTCAAATGGTAATTGTTTCAGCAAAGGACCCAAAACTCATTTCCTAATGACTGTGCAAATAGTCATCACTTTTCTAAGCACTAAAATTATTCTTACTCATGCATATTGATGCATGCAGATACAACCTCATTAAAACAGATTACCAAGGTTTTTATAACAAACATCATGTTTCTATATTTCCTATAAATGCTTGTTGTTGCCTCTTAAAAGATCATAACAGCATAATCACCACACCACCCTCAACCCTCAAAGTTAATGGAGCATGTGCTAGATTTTTTTTTGCTTGTGGACAGACTTCAGATGATGGAATCCTAGTATCAGGAGACTGAAGCTCACAACCTCATAAGAAATTACTTCAAATACTGTGCAATCCAGATAATGATTCAGAAGCAGGGGCTTCTGGGGAAGAAATGGCAGACTGAAGACGGCTCTGCGGAAAGCAGAGCTGACGACCGTGGTGGAAGGAAGAGCTGAAGAGCAGACCGGCTCTTTGTATTTCTTCTCTGGACAAGGAGAGGACTTGAGATTGCCCACAAGTGCTCCAGACAGTTGCTCCTCATGAGGACACCACCAGATAGCAGTCTCTGGAGGGTTTAGAGCTCTAGGAGACAAGGGAACAGCCATATTGCTCAAACCACGGTCAGTGCCTTTAAAAGGACGCTGGGTTTGCATACTTCCTGTTCTAATCACTTTCAGAAATTGCTTGTTAACTGCTTTTCAGCTATTAGGAACCTTTGGACCAACAGGTTTTACAGCGCTGGGTGAGTTTCCTTCAATCTTTAGTGAAATAAGTTTTAAATACAAGTTTAAGGACTTAAAAAAATGGGGGGGGGACAGCAAAAAGGTGATTAAAACTTTGATTTTAGAAAGTTACGAACAGACTAAAGGTCCAGATAAATTTGAAATAAGATTTTGGGATTAACTATAAAGAATCCTTGCCATGGGAAAAGGCTTTTGTTTTGAATTCTTTTAAAAAGCATTTAAAAAGACTTTAAAATTGAACACTTGAGGGAACAAGAAGGAACTAAATATTACAATTAAAGAAGAACACTCAAACTAAACTTATAAATACAGAATGAAGCAAAATATTTTAACATGGGATATATTTAAGGGGGTGTGGTGGCTCAGCGGGTAAGACGCCAGGCTTGTTAATCAGAAGATCACAAGTTCGGAGGTTCGAATCCCTAGCCCCGCGTGATGGAGTGAGCTCCCGCCCTCGCCCCAGCTCTTGCCAGCCTAGCAATTCGAAAGCATGCAAATGCAAGTAGATGAATAGGTACCACTTCGGTGGGTAGGTAACAGCGTTCCACGTGCATCATGCCGGCCACATGACCGTGGAAGCATCTTCGGACAACGCTGGCTCTTCAGCTAACAAACGGAGATGAGCACTGGCCCCTAGAGTCGGACATGACTGCACAAATGTGCAGGGGAACATTTACCTTTTTATATTGAAGAATATTTTTGAACAATGGACCAAGAAGTTAATTTTAAGAGTATCTGCCTCTATGGAGAGACTCTGTCTAAAAGATGTTATGGAAGAGGAACAAGTTTTACCTGACAAGATTGAGACTGATTTGAAAGTGGATTTCAAAATGAGAAGCTACAAGAATGACATGGAAAAAGATGTTATGCTGGACGTACAAAAGTAACTGGCTGATACCTTAATAATTAAAAAAGGATACAGAAATAACAAAACAAGAGAGTAACCTGGATAATTTTTCTGTATTGGATTTACAAAAGGTTCTTGTTAAAGCTTTGAAGGATTTTGTGAGAATAGACAAAGAAAAAATGAAAAGAAATCATGTTCTAGGATATTATTTGAAGGGACTAAAGATCAGGATTGTTAGAAGTAACAGGAAGGAATATAAAGTTGGTTTATTTTTTCAAGGTTAAAATATATATATTGTTATCTCCGGTAACCCTTAATGGGCTTTTGCTGACATCAGGACTGAAATGATGAGGCTTTAAGGATTTTTTTATAGATAAGAGGTGGGATATGGGAAGAAGAGATCATTTGTTCTATTTTAAGAGAAGCAGCTAAGTTACTAAAAAAAATTATACTTGTGATGAAAGGGGAAGTCATTTCTTTATATATTTCTCTTCTTTTTCTTTACTATGTCTATGAAGGTTCTCAGTCATCCAGGTGGAATTGTCTGTAGCTTGAATCATGTCAACTGGATTTCTATTTTCTCAGTGGAAACGTTTCACTCCTTATCCAAGGAGCTTCTTCAGTCTGAGCAAAGTTAGTAAGGGAATCCTAAATATGTTTCTAGGTAGCTGTGTGACCTTACACCTGGGGCTAGGTCATGGTTATATTGAGATGTTATTTTAAGTCTTTTTATCATCTAAAGGAGGATCGTTAAGATCACCATGCTGATGTTGAGCTTGTGAAATGGTCTTAATCTTCCTAGGCACAGAAGACAAAGCGGGGAGGAAGATGGGGGAGAGATTGTGCCTGAGGCCCCCACCTCTATTCAAGGAAGGATTTTCCAAGTTGGCATAAATGGATTCCTTGACCCCTCTCTCTCTCTTTTCTTTACTATATTCTGTTTTCTTTCTTTTCTACTTTTCTTTCTATTTTTCTTTTCTACACATTCTTTTTTCTTTTTATTCTTTTATTTTTTTAGTTTGTATCAGTTTTTATTGTTGTAATTGTAATTTTTAATAAAATTTATTATTTATTTATTTATTTTATTTATTATTTCAATTTATTCCCCGCCCATCTCCCATACAAGGGACTCTAGAATTACTAGAAAAAAACAGATAGTTATTCAGAAGCAGGATTGTTTCTGCTATAAACAGGCACATCTCATGACTCCATATGCTGAGCATCAGCCACCAGTAATTACTGCGCTTAAGTGGTAAAAAAGGTGGTAAAATGTCAGAGGACTGTGAAGAACCCTGACAAAGAGTTAATGTACTTCACCAACTACAGGGAAGTGTCTCCATTCCAGATGAGAAATAGTTGATCCAAACTCACACTAACCTCTACTTTCTAAGTGGAAATTTTTACCCTAACTTTACCGTAAATGATCATTGTGATACCAATAGAAGAGAATACAGTATTTGTAGCTCAGGGTTGAACTGTGGAGTCCTTGGTGCTCTCTGAGCCTTGTTGTTTTCTTGCAGATATTTCATTGCCAGGCTAGGCAACATCTTCAGTGAGAAAAGGGAGTGGGACTTGCTCTCTGTTTATATACCCTGGCTTGTCCTGCCTGTGTTGGTGGGGGTGTTGAACTCTCCTTGGTAGTTCCTTGATTGGGTTGTTGTTTGCTGCTTGGTTGATTGACTGAGTTAATAGTTCCTTGATTAGGGTTTATTGTGTTGTTTGATTGCTCCTCTGGTGCTAATCTTGGTGTTAATCTTTGCCTATCTGGTTGTTGATTGCTGGCAAGGAGGTGTTCTGGTCTTCTGGCTTTTCTATTGTCTCTTATGAATGGTATGCAAATGTTGTTTACATATCTCCACAGATAATTTTGATGATAAATGTATGGTGGGTAGTGAGTGGCAATACTGGCATATGTCCCACTAATTTCCCAATGTTTCATGTGGTTCCTGGGCAATAAGGTCCAAGCTGTATTGTGGGGGGAAAATGGAATTATTGGCATGTATTTAGTGATTTGTAGTATGTTCCAATAGTGGGAAGGGGAGAGGACATTATGGTCTTCTAACGGCAATTCTTCTAAAGAAGTTTTGAATACATAGCCAGAAACATATACATCTGATAGCATGCATATGTCCACCACAACATCACACAAGTCATGCCATTCTATTCATCAAGAGAGAAGTCCTGTGCATAAGGAAGGAGAAATGAATGACCTTCCTGTCTTGAAGTTCTATCTTGATCCCCTTTATAGCCTATCACTTCTAGCAATAGTCAGCATGGTGTCTCTCAAGCCAGACATTTATCTGAGTCTGGAACTCATCATAGGCATCTCAGATACTATTAAGTCTATTTTTCGTGTTGAGTCTGAGCAGCCTTTTCCTCAGACTACTTCCACAACATTCCCCAAACTCTTGTACTTGCAGTTTCAGTGAGATCCATTCCTGCCCAGCCCTTTCTCAATCTCTCTGGTCACCTCTGCATTATCTAAAATTCCAATGCCCATGATCTTCCTGTGGCTGGGACATCAAGGATGGTCTGTTTGTATGGGATTTTCTGACTTAAGAGAACACCTGTAAATTCAATCCTCACTACTTACCTTCAAAGAATATTCCCCCCACCCCACCAGTTCTGCCATGGCTGCCATCAGATGTAAAACACTGAAACATCAGAGGAACCAACTAGGTCTGGAACTTGGCATAGCATTTTGATCCATTCCACAGCAGATCCACAACAGTCTGTTCCAAATTAAAGAAAACCACCTAAAGCTTTGGGCTTTTTCCATATATGGAGCATATTTGATCTAAACCTTAAAGCAAGATGGCCCTATAAAGATGAAAGAGAACTACTTTTCTTCTCTGTCACTTGATTCTTATATTTTTTTGCTTTGCTATTATATTAGGTTAAGAGATTTTTTAAAGTTTAATAAACTCCAGAAGATGTATTCCTTGAGTAAACTCTTTCACGTCAAACTAACTCTCTGAAATTTAGTGCTGGTGTTCATTTAAAGAAGCTACTAAAAAAAATCATAATGTTCTATCTTACAGTAAAACATCAAAAACATGCATTAAAGGTACATCACCCAAACATTTCACAAATTGCTGTGAGATTTGGCGCATTTCATCTTTTCATTGTTCAACTGAAAACGTCATTCTATTTTGCTGAAAAACAAAACTATTACAAACATTTGTGTTTTTTCCCCTAAATTACTTTCAGGGAGAACAGTTTGTTTTTCTGAATTGTTTATTATGTCTCATGATAAATTTTAGAGGGATTTTCTGAATTCTTCACAAGTTATTATATTCTCTCATTCTCTCTCTCTCTCTCTCTCTCTCTCTCTCTCTCTCTCTCTCTCTCTCTCTCTCTCTCTCTCTCTCTCTCTCTCTCTCTCTCTCTCTCGTACGTAGATAACCAGAACATGGAGAAATACCATAAAGAGTATATGGTTATTTTCATTTTTGGTAGAAAACATCACCAGGTATTTTATTTTAAAAGGTATTTTATTTTATTTTAAATAAATCATTATGTATATTTCATTTTTAAAAATAATTGTTTACTTAAAAAAATAAACAGAATGTTTATCTGAGGTGGTTCCTAAAAGCATAATGCAAGGAATGGATTGAACTCCAGACTGGAACTTCTGAAGCCATCCTCCTTCCCACCAGGATGCAGCATGGGAGATGTGCAGTTTAATTGCCTATAGTTTGTCATGGCATAACTGAGGATGTCATGAGTAGACTAGACACATAAGATCCCAAGCAGACCAGGAGGTGAAGCTTACAGCTGCATCCCCACTTTCACTGACCATCACTGGCTAAAGTCTTCTTTAGCAGCACCAGTCATCAAGTAGTAGTATTGTCCATCTTCTTCCAACACCATCCAAATCTCTTAAGCTTTGTTAGCCATTATCTTACAAGGAAATCCCATAAATGATTTGGAAAAAATACTCACCTGTGAGGTGAGTTGGGCCAGTCCCTCTCTCTCAGCCTTAGGAAGGAGCCAATGGGAAACCAGGAGACTGAGAGTTCTAGTTCTCCTTAGGCATGAAAGCCGGCTGGGTGACCTTGGGCCAGTCGCTCTCTCTCAGCCCTAGGAAAGAGGCAATGGCAAGCCAGGAGACTGAGAGTTCTAGTCCCGCCTTAGGCATGAAGGCTGGCTGGGTGACCTTGGGCCGGTCACTCTCTCTCAGCCCAACTCACCTCACAGGATTGTTGTTGTGGGGAAAATAGGAGGAGGAAGGGGTATTAGGCATGTTCCCTGCCTTGAGTTATTTATAAAAATAATAATGGCAGGATATAAATAAATAAATAAATAAATAAATAAATAAATAAATAAATAAATAAATAAAATAAAAAGAGGCAACAGAGTAGGATAGGGATAAGCAACGGGGACAATCAATTTAATGCCAGTATAGTTTTCTATCAGTTCAAGGATGGCACGAGAGCACTTCAACTCAACAGTAGGCAAAGGCCCTCAGAGAGGAGATAATTGAAGTTCCATCACAAAGCAACAGGCACCATCTATCATAATTTCCATTCACGTCATCAAGATTACTTTCAGTAACAAACCTTACTAATTAAACAACTTTGCTCTGAATCCATTCTTATCCATTTTTTTTAAAGAGATTGGGATCCTAGTGGATAAAATTCTAACCTAGTTTGCTACAGACATTAAAATCCTGCATTGGACAGAAAATAGTAAGGGCAAGGGGAAAGGATTCCTAATGTTCCAAGAAGGAATCAAGTTTTAAATGAGAATAAATTTAACTTAGGGTTTCCCAGATGAAAGTGCATGGGATTCGGAAACACAGGCTTCTATACTGCTTTTTCCTCCTCTAGCAAAGAGTCCGGGGGTTTTCAGCAAGAACAGTTTTCCCACACTTGCGTATTTTACAGCAAGAATAGTTTTCCCACAGTTGTGTATTTTCGAAAGAGTTTCATGACAAAGAGGGAGACTATGCATCAACCAAAGCAGGACCTTCTTTGAACAGCTTGCTAATTGTCTACTCGCTATCCCAGTTACTAGTAGCATAGCTTGGTGAGATGCTTTGAATCTGACCACTGGTCAGAGGGGTTCTGGTTTGTAGAATGCTTATGTACTGTATATCTTTGGGTATACACATGTGTGTCTCTATGTTAGTGCCTTGAACAGGGCTTTCCAAAGTTTTTCCCGCGGCGACACACCAACCGGCGTTGGTGTGTCGCCGTGGGAAAACCCGGAAGTGCGGCAGCGCGCAAAAACCCAGAAGCGCTGCTGCCACTTCCAGTTTTTTCGCGCTGTAATTGGTGTGTCGCCCCGGGAAAACCCGGAAGCGCTGATGATGATCAGCGCTTACGGGTTGTGTGGCGACACACCAGACTGTGTGTGGCGACACACTTTTGTGTCACGACACACAGTTTGGAAAGCTCTGGCCTTGAAGATCATTCAGTCAAAAGGCAACCTTTAATAAATAATGAACATATGATTGCTCTTACTCTCTCTTGTATTTTTATACACTATTCTTGACTTAGTGCAATAAAAATTGCCTAGCTTGTTTACTAACCTACCTAAATTGATTTGTACCTAAATGTTTCAGAGCACCAATTTTCATAAAAGAGGTACTTTCTTTTTCTCTTCCTCCTAGTCTCATTGTCATCAATAGAGTCAAGATTTCCGCTACTTATTAGCTGATATTTCAAAGAACCTTAATAATTCACTGTCAGAAGCCAATGTAATAGTTTCCCTGGGTATCTGAAAGTCAAAGTTGATTTCTGGCCTGTGAAATGGTTATTAGTAGGAACTGCTCTGCAGTCAAACTACAAATGCTATTATTACCTTTTAGGTCTTCATCAGATTAATTATGCATAACAAAGAGTGCACCTTATAAATAAAATATTAATAAACAAAATGCTATGCAACTTTATTGATAGAAGCAGCAAGGGAAATTTAATCATTTAGATTCTAGCAGTAATCAAAACCATCAAAGATTAACTGTATTATATCAGATTAAAATATTAAAGACTGCTAAATTTAAATATGTTTTGCTCTCAAGGGAATGGCACCTTGACTTTCTTTAGAGTGTAAGCAACTTTGAAAGAGCAGAAGTTACAGGAAAAAAAATCTTCTTAGACATTTTAAAAAAAGAGGCGACTAGATTGCGACTCTCACTTTATTTATTTATTTATTTATTTATTTATTTATTTATTTATTTATCAGTTTATATCACAACCCCATCTACCCCGAACGGGACTCTGGGCGGTTTACAGAGACAATAATTAAAATAAGTAAAAATACAATACATGTAAATACAAATAAATTAAAAATAAAATCCAAGAGGGAATAAAATTGTTCTTAAAAGGGCTCTATGGGACCAGCCATCCCCAGGAGGAGCTGTTACCCTTCCCATCCCAGGCGAGGCGGCAGAACCAGGTCTTTAAGTTCTTCCGGAAGGCCGGGAGCAATGGGGCCTGCCTCACCTCCGGGGGTAGCATGTTCCAAAGGGCGGGGGCCACCGCAGAGAAGGCCCGCCTCCTGGACCCCGCCAAGTGAAACTCTCCTACCGATGGGGTCTGCAGCATGCCTTCTCTGCATGACCGAGTGGGACGGTTATTATGCTTTTAAACAAAGGTAAAGTCTAAATGTTCTTGAGCTTTCCATTTTAGCTAAAATCTTAGGAGAGTGCTGGCACTTGGGATTAGGGCTGAAGGAGAAGAAACACATTTATAGCAGAATACTGTATGATATTTACATTGAGTTTATGAGCTTATGCGTTTACTACTGTCGAGAGTGTCTTCTAAGAGCAGGAAAAATAATGTGGTTAACTATGTTGCTTCATATATGAATAACTAGTTAATGAGTAGTCTTACATGCTAAGAACTAAAAATAGTGGAATGAGACCCAATATTATGTAATAATATTGAGACAGAATTATTATGTAAATATGGTACAGATCCGTAACTCTCAAGGCTAGGAGAAAAAGAGAGAAAAATCCATTGACTCAGGGGCAGGAAGAAAAGACCTAGGATTTAAATCCTTCGCTGACCTACACACATAGATATCTTGATTCCGGTGCATATATATGACTTATTTATTGTCTTCAATAAAGCAACTTATCTAGCTTTGTTGAGTCTATGAATCTTCTGCTGTTAGCTAGTTCCTCAATGTGGCGTTGCATTTTTGGAGAGAAAACTTTGATTGTTGTGCCTGGTATGACAGTAATGTTATGCCCAGTCCTATTCTCAATACTTCAATACTTCAGGAATACTTCAGGAACACAGCCCACACTCTGACACTAAAATTGAGTAATGTCTACAGATCCCCTTGTAACCCCGCTGACTGTGAATTATGTCATCAATATCTTGATCCAATATTAAACCACACTGTGACCCAGAAAGACCAGTCCATGATGATGATAATGATGTAACCCAAAAGTGGGGCTGAACGTACCACAACCAGCAGTACAAGTCCCAACTTATGCACTGGCAGCCAGAGAGACCCCTGGTACCATGTATCCATTTCCATGCCTGACATTTCTAATGGGAATTCTAGCAAGTTTACTAGCTTCCTCACTCAATGTGAATTATATGCCTCCCTAAGATCCCAGGATTTTTGCACAGATTGATCTTAAGGAGGATTTCTAATTGGCCTAATGACAGAAAGAGTTACAAGCTAGGCAACCCCCTTCTGATATGGAACAGCCTGGACAAGTGTGCCAGTTTAATAACACTCCTGATGATCTTTGATGGACTTCAGTGATCCAGTTAAACAAGTGACCACCCACCACAAAATCTGTCACCTCTGACAGGGCAAGCACCTACCGTGGGATGCTGTCTTTCAGTTGTTAGCTGGAGACGTGGGCTGGAATGAAACAGTCTTAACTGACCACTTTACAGAAAGACTCTCTGATGAAATACAGAACAAATTCGTTCATGACAGTGTCCAAGGAACTTTGTTGGTATTTGCTTGGGAGTCAACGGGAGACTTGAGGAGTTGTGGCAGAGTCGAAATGGAAGAAGAAGAAGAAGAAGAAGAAGAAGAAGAAGAAGAAGAAGAAGAAGAAGAAGAAGAAGAAGAAGAAGAAGAAGAAGAAGAAGAAGAAGAAGAAGAAGAAGAAAAGAAGAAGAAGAAGAAGAAGAAGAAGAAGAAGAAGAAGAAGAAGAAGAAGAAGAAGAAGAAGAAGAAGAAGAAGAAGCCACCATTCTTTTTAGTTTTCTTCCCAAACCTTCTGCCAGCAACTCTGAAACTTCAGATGTTAAGCCCATGCATCTAGGTTCAGAGTACGCTGGTTCTCATCATCAGCAATCACCCAGAAATCCCAATCAATTTAGTTGGCCTCCTCATTACATTCTCTAATACTCTTAGACATGGATGGTTTGAAACGTACAATCTGTATTTCATTGGGACCAGGATACCATATCCTTTGATTCCCTGGCATGCAAACTTACAGCCTAAAATGCAAGCCGCCACTGCTCCCTGCCCCATAGCAAGTAGTAAGACTCCTTCTTACCCTGCCTACCAAATAGGTAAACTGTGCTGATGTGTTTGGAAAGGGAGAAGCACAAACTCTGTTCCCCCTTTGATTCTGTGGATATACTGTACTATCGATCTTGTCACTCAAACTTGGATTCCCACAAAATAAGACTACCCGATGTCACAGACAGTTGGACTAGCTGAAAGGGTTCATCAGTGAAAACTTTCAGATAGGCTTTATCCCTTCTTTTTCTTCCTCTGCTAGTGCTTCTAACTTACTTGTTATAAGGATAGCTCCCTATATATAGTTGGTGATCACTGGCTCCTGAACTCTGTAATCGTTGTGGATCATTGTCCTTTCCCCCGCATTTCTTCCCCCTTGAGATTTGGTAAGAATGCAGAAGGTATGCATTCTTACCCAATTGGATCTCAGAGGAGCTTACAGCCTTATTTGTATGAAAGAGGGCCATGAATATTTGACTGCGTTTGATATTTATTATGGGAAGTTTGATATTTATTATAGGACGTTTTAAAACATGGTAATGCCATTCAGATTAATCCCCTCAGTCTTCATGTGATTTGTGCACAATGTTTTCTTGATCTTTTGGATGGTTTCTTGGTTGTTTATTTGGATGGTTTGCTTATTTACTCTGAAGATCCTGATCTCATCTCCACACTAAAAAAAAGTTGGGGCAGTCTTTCCATGCTTTTGTGACTACAGCCTCTCCTTTAAGCTGGAGAAATGTATGATTACTTCACCTGCACTGGACTATTTGGCTAGCATATTTCCTCAAAAGAAATTCATATAGATTCAGCAACAACACACTCCATTTTCAGATGTTTGGGGCTTTGCTCATTTTTATTAGTGTTAATTTTGCTGTGCGAATCACACCACTAACACATTTTTCCAACAATGGGATTCCCTTTAAGTAATATTCTGCTGTCCACAAGTGTCTTCTTGGGCACCTACTTCCACTCAGATAGACATTCATATATCATCCTCTTATCCATTGTCCATATCCTCCTCATCACTGTTGTAGAGATGGATGCCTCTAATTTTGCCTTAGGAGCTATTTAGTTACAGTCTGCTCCAGTGTTGGAAGAAAACCGCTTCTCCATGCATTCTTTTCCAAAATTTCCTTCCAGATAAAAGGAACTATGATTTTTTTTAAAAACAAACTTCTCGCCAACAAGGAATGCATTTTGGTATTCGGCATAGACCTATCAAGGTCCAGACTGACCACAAAACTTTGGAACACATGCAAGCTTCTTACAGACTCACACAGTGCCATGTCAGGTAGACATAATTCATTTCTTGGTTTAACTTTCATCTCTCTTTCATTCCTAGCTTACAGAACAAACAAGGTGATGCTTTAACACCCTAATCCAGAAGCTTTCTCACCCTACCACCTTCCTACCTCCATTTGATATTTTAAAAATATGGTTCCCTCTGTGTGACGATTATGATCCTGGATATTAAGTCAAGAATTCTCAGTCACAAGCCATTAAGGATATGGAAGAAAACTTTTATTAGTACAGTGACCAGTTCGATTCAAAGATCAGACTGAAGGAAAGCCCGCCAAACCATTAGTGCAAAAGCTACTTTGCTCCTCCCTCCCTTCTAGTACCTTTCCCATAAAATGCAGTTAGGTATACATGTCTTCTAACTGTTACTGATAAGGTGTGTTAATTTGGCCTTGAAGCATAAGCAGTCCTGTCTCCTAATCTACTAGCTACATTCCTCACTTCTAATGCAAGCAGGCTAGCTGCTCTAATTACTACACATCCAATCCTGAAATGGCTGGATTCACTATCCTGACACTCTGACACTGGGCCCACCCTGAGATTCTTCCCCTATCTGATTATTTATTCAGCAAGACTAGAGTCCAGATGTGTGGGCTTGGATAGATAACTTTCTTCTCCCTCCCCTTTTCTATGGGGAGGAAAACCTGGGTCACAGCAATGGACTATATGCTCCTCCTTTTCTTGAAGGAAGAAGCTTATGACAGACAGGCAGCTGGACATTTTCTGTACTCAAATGACCCATCTCCTTCTCTGGGCCTTCTGCAGCTCCACATTATGGAAGATATCAAAGCCTCTGTTTTTTTCTTGCCACAGTTGTCTTCTCGCCAAGCCTCTCATCAGAGAGCCAGATGGACCATTGCATCTTTTCCCCTCCCCACAGGGGTCTTGGGACACAATTTCCTTGGACCAATTACTGACCTACCAAGAGCCAAAGGCCTGGATGTCACCTGGTAGTGAGCCCCATTTCCCCCCCCCAAGATGGCTCACTTTATTTCCTATCCAGAGACAGCATGTCTATTTATGCAACAAGTTTTCCAAAATCACCTCACGTCTGACAGAGCCACATAAAATTGGCACATTTGTAGAAAGCTCTGTTTCAACTACTGTAGCTCGACCTGTCCTTTGCTTATCGCCCATAGTCAGGTGAAGAAACAGAAAGGACACATGCTACCTTAAACAGTGCCTTTGTTGCTGCATAAAATACCAGCAAGACAACTGGCCTTGTATTTTACTTATCACCAAGTTTACTTGTAATAATTGAATTCATGCTTCTATTCAGATGTCCCTGTTTCAGGCCATGTACAGTTACCATTCATATCTGCTGTCCAATACATCCTGGCATTGCTTCCATTCCGGAAGCTCCCTGTTTCCTTCTGGAAAAGCAAGCTACTCAGGAATTAACTGAATCATGACGAAGCCTTATGTAATCACTCTGCTGATCATCATCACCGGGAAGCCCCATCTATTTCTCTTAGCGGTAAGAGACAACACCTGGTTTCCTACCAAAATTATCCCCTCTATACAGCCATTTTTAAAAGATCATTGTATCGCCTATTGGATTTTATATTTAACTTATTGATAATAATGATTATAGATTGTATTATTTTATATCTATTTATAGTATAAATTTTAATTGTTATGTTTGTAAACCGCCCAGAGTCCCCTTTGGGGGAGATGGTGCAGTGATAGAAGTTGAAGGATAAATAAATGAAATAAAGTCTAAAAAGTTGGATGCTCTGTTTCTTGAATTATTTCCTGTTCTTACACAGATCAATCCTGTAATACCCTCTCAAGCCCAAATCACACCTGTGGCTTCAGCACCAACTAGCAGTTCTGAGTGAAGGAGAGGGATATTAGCTTGGGGAATGGGAGGGAGACAGTTGTATGACTAATGAATAGGCTGACCATATGTCCCATTTTGAACGGGACAGTCCCATTTTTTAAGCATTTTTCAACTGTCCCATCGTTTTCATCAAAATCTCAATTTTGTCCCATTTTTCAAACCCGGCGGGAATGGCGCAGAAGCAGGATCCGAGCCGGAGCATGGACCAGGGGGCAGGGTTTGCAGGCAGGAGCCAATCGCGTGGACCGGGGGGCAGGGTTTGCAGGCGGGAGCTAATCGTGTGGACCAGGGGGCAGGGTTTGCAGGCGGGAGCCAATCGTACAGACCGGGGGTGGGGTTTGCAGGCGGGAGCCAATCGCGCAGACCGGGGGGTGGGGTTTGCAGGTGGGAACCAATCGCATGGACCGGGGGGTGGGGATCCCTGTCTTTTTCATGAATATGGAATATTACATAAGACCCCGTCCTGTTTTGCCATCCTGAAGAGAGGCTAATGAGAAGCCAGACCTGAGAGAGTGAGTTCTGGAATTCATGATGGAAACCTCCCCATTCCTACAGTCTGATTTCAGGGCGGGGGGTGGAGATAGAAGGGCTTGAAAGAGAGGAGCCTCTCTATCTTCAGCCAATGGAGAAATGGAAAGTCCCTCTCCTTCTGAGATCTCTAGGTAAGTAGAGTAAGTGTAAAGAAGTTGGAATAGAACTCTCTGGAGCGATGAGATGTATTGCCAGGTTTGATGTGAGGTTTGGCCCTCACCTAAAGTATCACCTAAAGAGGGTTTCTCAAACAGGGTCCTGTGGAACCCTCGGGTTCCGCGAGAGGTCACTAGGGGTTCCCTGGGAGATTACAATTTATTTTAAAAATTATTTCAAATTCGGGCAACTTCACATTAAAGAGGTAAGTTTCATTCTTTATTTTTAGTTTAAAAACACTGTTAATGCTTATATACAGACCTACCCATGAAACGAGTATAATAATTTTGTAACGTCCGGCCTATATTTGAGCCTGAATGTGCAGGGGTTCCCTGAGGCCTGAAAAATATTTCAAGGGTTCCTCCAGGGTCAAAAAGTTGAGAAAGGCTGACCTAAAGTATCAATCCTGAGCATGAAGTCAAGGTCAAAGCTGACCTCCTCCACATCGTCAGAGCCTGTAACTTACTGTAGATAGCTGGCTCTGAAGATAGACTGCAGCCTCTGAAGCCATAAGGATGGTAGCACCATGAAATAGGGGACAACTTATTGAATAAACTGCGCTCTCCCTGAGAATACATGGTCAGGAATTTCTCCTAAGGAGACCATTCTTCCTTAGGAGGCTGAGTGTGAATAGACTCTTCTGCTACCTCTGCCTAAAACTCTTGAACAGAAGCAAGTAAATGCTGGAAATCAGGTTTCTATGGCTCATCCTACCCCACCCTTCTTCTTATGCATCTTAAAGCTAATTTAGAAACCATAAATCCAGCGAACAAAACCCAGTCTAGCTAAAATCAGTTTAGGACTTTGTCATCCAAACTTGCCTGCTCACCCAAACAAAACATCTGAACAGTGGGCACATTTCCTTCTTAATAATAAAACAGTACAGAGATGGTACAGCCTGCTTCACCCCCAGGGCATTGCAAAGTCTGGATGCTGTTGAAGAGAAGGTCTTGTATTTCTTAGATGTGTGATATATTTCTACCAAGTATGCCAATGAGGACTTCTTTAGGCAAATTCTTTAGCCATTAATATCTTGCCGCCTTTTACTTATTCCAAGTAATGAGTACTGACTGACTGAGGATATTAGCATGATCAAAGTTTGGTCCTCTGATATGGAGGAACTATAGAAACAAAAGTCATTCCCAACTCTGCCAGACTTCCATATAAATAAATAGCTTATCTGGTGCAAAAAATTGCCACTCCAACAGTGTCCTGTTTAGAAGAAGGGCTGATCTTATTAGTTCTAAAGGATATCATTTATTTTCATTATCAAAAAATATTGTATTTTGCCTGAAACCGGTTTTCTGTGTCCTTCCACTAATCATAAATAAGTATAAAGATGTAAAGAAATTATAAAGGCAAAATGGGGGGGGGATACCCATTTAAGACAACAACATATTCATGAAAATCTAGATTACTACTAAAATGCAAGTACGATATCATCACTTCTTTAGGAATGATTTTAATTAAAATATTCAATAAATGCAGTATATCCTGACTAATATAAGTATGCACTGTTGAAAGGCTGAAAGACCAATTTCTCAAGTTGTAATTTTTTTTTTCCAGGACATTTTAAATTATTTATATTCTCACTTCAAAACACCAAACGATGTCTTTTTAATCTCCCTGTATTTTAATGATTTACTGAGATCTTCACTGCAAATAACCACAGATGGGTCTCAGGTTCAACATTTAAATGCTTCATTTAAATGTTCAAAGCTGGAATTCTCAGAGGCAGTTCAGTTCTATTACCATAGAATGATGGTATTACGAGTTTGGCTACTTTGATGATTATTAATTGGTCTGTTACTATGGTTTTGCATAACCTGGCAAGTTGAAGCAAAGAGCTTAATGGATATGAATGGCAATGGAAATATCCTTTAACATATGAAATGGTATAGTAGACACTTCAGCTAGTGAAAGTGGCAGAGGAAAAATGAGTTGCAAAGGGATGTAATAAAACTGAGCTATAGTCGCTTGGGAATGGATTCTCTAGCTTTTTCCAACTGGCACATTCTAAATGAATAGAAGAATTGTGAGAGTGGAAATTCAACAGGTCTAAAAGAAACTTGGACAAGGAGAGCTTATAACTGTGGCTTTGGGGGGTTCTGTTCCATTCTTTTATCATTTTCTGGTGGGGGTTTTTTTTTGTCTCCAAAAAATGATGTGTGCCTTGTGTACGTGTGCAAAATGGACTTGCGTGGAACATCTGGCCAACCTTGTCTGGTCGCAGAAGGATAGGGCCTGGGTGGTGCATAGATGGGAGACATCAAAGGAATCCCAGAGCATTAGACTAGAATGAGAAAGAAAAATATCTTAAAAGAAGGCAAATGCGAACCAATTCTGTATTGTTGCCAAGAAAACATAATTGATGCATCTGTACAGTCACTAGGAGGTGAACGTGACTCAAGGCATCTTTTATGGAGAAACTTTGACTAAGATAACACATGCTTCCAGATGTTCTGTTTGAAGGGGGAAAGACCCATTGAAAGAAGCCTACAATGGTGGGATATATCCTTTTTCAATAGTAGGCATACTAGGTTAAAGGTAAACGTTCCTCCCGCACATTTGTGCAGTCATGTCCGATTCTAGGGGGCGGTGCTCATCTCCGTTTCTTAGCCGAAGAGCCTGAACTGTCCGAAGACGCTTCTGCGGTCATGTGGCCGTATGACGTGCACAGAACGCTCTTACCTTCCCACCGAAGTGGTACCTATTCATCTACTTGCGTTTGCATGCTTTCGAATTTCTAGGTTGGCAAGAGCTGGGGCGAGTGCGGGAGCTCACTCCGTCACGCGGGGCTAGGGATTCGAACCTCCGAACTTGCGACCTTCCGATCAACAAGCCTGGCGTCTTACCCACTGAGCCACCACGCCCCTTTTAGGCATACTAGGTTACTAAGCAATTAAATAATTCTTGATCGGTTACATTAATTTAAATTTTAAATTGCCTTTTTATATCTTTAGAGTGAGACAGGTGATATATATCTGTGTGCACGTCTCAAATCACTGGAAGAATCTACTTCCAGAGAGTGCCTTTATTCAGTCATGGAATTGAGGAGATCTCCTTCATCAGAAGGTCTGGTGGAAAGGTCTTCTATGTATGCACACGGTAGAAGAGAAAGCCAGTGGAAAAAACATTAAGGGAAATTACAGTAGGGGTGTGTGTGTGTGTGTGTGTGTACATAAATACATACAATTAATACATAAATGCATACAATTCATTGATTTTTCTGTCAAAGAATAAGTAAAGTAAAATAATTCTGTACCTAGCAAGTGGGAGTTTTTAATTTCTTTGGTAGGTAAAGGCAAGCAATATCTGAACATGTGCAGAGTCAGTCCTTTGACTGCAAACCATTCAACCTATTTACAGATGGCTATGAGAAAGAAAGAAAGAAAGAAAGAAAGAAAGAAAGAAAGAAAGAAAGAAAGAAAGAAAGAAAGAAAGAAAGAAAGAAATCTATCTATCTTGGTTTCTGAGAGGACCAATTAGCCCTGGATGGACTTATATAATAATGGACTGCAAGGAGGTCAAATCAGTCAATCCTAAAGGAAATCAACCTTGACAGCTCATTGGAAGGACAGATACTGAAGCTGAAGCTCAAATACTTTGGCCACCTAACGTGAAGAGAGGACTCACTGGAAAAGACCCTGATGCTGGGAAAGACTGAAGGCAAAAGGAGAAGGGGACGGCAGAGGATGAGATGGTTAGATAGCATCACCGATGTAATGAACATGAATTTGAGTAAACTCTGTGAGACAGTGGAGGACAGGAAGGCCTGGCGTTCTATGGTCCATGAGGTCACGAAGAGTCGGACACAACTAAACGACTAAACAACAACAACAACAAAAATCTTGTTGTATAATAAACCCTAAGTTTGATGCAGTGGGAAATTAAAAACATGCTAGATTCAACCTATCAACTGGCCAATTAATCAATTTTGGTAATATTTCTCAAGGGTCCATTAGTGGTAGAAAGATTACACCTAACTTGTGGGACCTACCTACACAGAAAACCAGGAATGCAGAAATGTAAGCATGCAACCATCTCCCACATAAGGAATGAGACTGAAAAAGGAAAGGAAAATCCAAAACTTCTCTTCATACTATAAAAAAGCATGACTGGGTATCTGAATCTCCCAACTAGTCAGAGGCCATCCAATGCCTAATATAGCTGCTGAATCCAATGTACAATAAATTAATGTTTCCTAGCTGAGTAGTCCCTTGTTCCTAGAAAAAGCATGACAGTATAGTCTCTCCAATGAATAGAATTCAGTCTAATTTTCTCTAACATTAATGTGTTGAGTTCTAATAGCACTGCAATTCATTCTCTTAAACATTTTATTGACTTTTCCCTAGTATAGTGTATTCCAGGTGTGAGCATACTTCAATACTTTCTACCGTTATTTGCAGTCCATGAAACCTCCTTTGATGACAATTATTGAAGGTTGTGGAACAATTTCTTGCCACTTTGTGGCAAGGAACATACTAAAAGTTTGGTAGACGTCATACAATCTTGGGTTTAAAAACTAAGATTCCCCCTCAAAAGTAACCCCTCCAAAGCAAATTAGCTCAATACCTTTTGCATAATCATCACACCAATGTGGCCTTTTGGAAAGAAGAAAGAAAGAAAGAAAGAAAGAAAGAAAGAAAGAAAGAAAGAAAGAAAGAAAGAAAGAAAGAAAGAAAGAAAGAAAGAAGAGAGAGAGAGAGAAAGAAAGAAAGAAGAAAGAAAGAAAGAAAGAAAGAAAGAAAGAAAGAAAGAAAGAAAGAAAGAAAGAAAGAAAGAAAGAAAGAAAGAAAGAAATGTGTTGCCCCATCACTACAAGGTTGCTCACCCCTGGTATTTTGGCTGGCTGCAGTGTTTCCTTTTCTATATAGATTTTCTTCCTCTTTCATTTTGAGATCAACCCACAGATTTTCTAACATGGTTTTGATGTTACTTACAATCAAAAGCACCTGGGTGTCAAAGAAGATTCATATCAAACTAACAGCCAAGTCCATTTGGGCTATTAGAGACTCAGCAGGCTTCTCAGTGAGTCACTGAGATTTATTTTCAGACAAGTTCAGTTTTGACAAGGATTTAACACAACCTCAACACTTACCAAAGCCAGCAGTGCATTTTCAAAACCTTGTGTGAAAATGGGTTGAGTGAAGTTGATCTATTTGGAAAGGCAATAGTTAAACTAAATGGTGAATATAAGTTTTATGCTGGTTGATTAGAAGGATTTTGGTTAGGTTTTTTTTTACAGCTTTGGCACATGAAGCTTTTTAAAAGACATATAAAAAGATATGACATAATCCTTCACATTCATAGAAATGCATGGATTACAAAAAAAATGGCCTATTATTTTCATTTCCCTAGTTGGAAAACCACTCACTGAAATGTTTATCCAGTCAAAATATTTTCTTCCTCTCCTCTCCTCTCCTCTCCTCTCCTCTCCTCTCCTCTCCTCTCCTTTCCTTTCCTTTCCTTTCCTTTCCTTCATGATTATGTGACATGTAGCCATCTAAAAAGTTATACTGTATCATACAAGACATAATCAAATGAATGTATTTCTACTGGGCTTCAGTATAAATTTATATATACTGTGCATATTCCTTAATATAAATGGATTCAGAAGCTAAAATAAGAAAAATACCTGAAGTATTTTTAAGCTGCCATCTTTTAAGCTCCCACTTATCTTAAGCTAAGCAGGGCTGGGTTTAGTTAGGCCTTGGATGGGAGACCTTCAGGTGATACCAGAGCTTTAGGCTGAACTGGAAAGCACCAAAATATAGGAAAAGATGGCAATGGGTAATCACTTCCAAACTGCTGCAAAGAAAACTGTATGATTATTTTCTCTGCAGTCAGCAGAAGTTGAGCATAGTTTGTGACGATCTCTTTTTCCCATCCCAGAATATACTCCTGCACTGTTAAGTCTCATTTACGTATATGGAAATATGGAAGCATATGCAAACTCTCACTGAAACCAGTGAGATGTAAAATACTTAATTTTGACTTGATGGAACTCCTTAGAATCTATTGCAACAGGATGCAGTTTTACAGTGATGATGAAACAAACCCTGGAAGTCAGGGCTCTGATCCAGCTATGAGCCCTTTCACAAAACCTTCTGGGTGACTTTGGGTCTGTCACTCTGTCTTAGCCTTAGACTGGGAAATCGAAAAACATCTATCTACCAATTTGTGCTTGGACCAGCACGGAGGATTACAATCCATAATGTAAAATGAAGACACTTTCATCCTGCAGTATGTTGATCCTTAGCTTAAGTCAAGCAATATTTTTGCAATTGGAGAAGGGGATCAAGGGATAATATTTTTGTCCCCAAAGCACAGGTCAGAATTTTCAGTACCCCTTTTAATTTTGGGGGTCCTTCTGTTGCTATTTTTCTTATCGGAGTCTCAAGGCACTCAGTGCTTTGAAAAAGAAAGTGACTCTGCAGATATAATAGTATTAACAATATATATATATTATATATATTAACAATATATATATTGTTAATATATTAAATATATTGCTATTTTGTAAACCGCCCAGAGTCCCCTATTCGGGGAGATGGGCGGGGATAAATTGAATAAATAAATAAATATATATTTTTAAGTCCATTCAATCATGTCGGATTCTCAGAGACTGCCTGGACAAGTCCCTGCAGTTTTCTTGGCAGGGTTTTTCGGAAGTGGTTTGCCATTGCCTTCTTCCTAGGGCTGAGAGAGAGTGACTGGCCCACAACCTTAAAATTAATAATCATGGTTATAAAAAGGCTGGATAACTATGTTGTAAACAGATTTATTCTGGTAGGAGTATCTTTAATGGGATTTTGAACTTTTGCCCACTTTTAGAACACGTCCTTTTTTATTAAAAATCTACATCTTTCTCTTCAGTTACTTAAGGTAAAGTTAAAGGTTCCCCCCGCACATTTGTGCACTCGTGTCTGACTCTAGGGGCCGGTGCTCATCTCCGTTTGTTAGCCGAAGAGCCAGCATTGTCCGAAGACGCTTCCGCAGTCATGTGGCCGGCAAGATGCACACGGAAAGCTGTTACCTACCCACCGAAGTGGTACCTATTCATCTACTTGCATTTGCATGCTTTCAAATTGCTAGGCTGGCAAGAGCTGGGGTGAGTGTGGGAGCTCACTCCGTCACGCAGGGCTAGGGATTTGAACCTCTGAACTTGCGATCTTCCGATTGACAAGCCTGGCGTCTTACCCGCTGAGCCACCACGCCCCTTCCTCAGTTACTTAGGAACACTGAAATTTGTGGTTGATTAGTAAGACTTTGGCTGATGAGTGCTGTTTTGGCTTTCAGAATGGGTTATGTAGATATAACCCATCTGTTACACAAACCATTTTCTTGGGCTGGAAATAGATGATAGATCCATGTATCAGATTGAAATCATCATTTCTGTAATGATATCATATTCTTAATAGGATTCTCCTAGGTTAAAGTGACAGGGCAAGTCATCAAAAGCATATTATGTAAACATACAAGATTTCTTCTCCTTTGGGAAAAAAAAAAGAAAACATTATTATGGAGGAATAAGAAGGACTTCCTTCTGAATTACTCACTGTATTTTGAAGTACTTGCTTAAAAGAATACATTGACATTATCCTGTTCCTTCTGGGCTTGAAAAGCTGATTTATGAGGGCAGAAAGGACTTTGTACAAAACACTTTTAAAACAATAACAACCTTACTAAGCAATGTTCTTATTTAAGAATTGCTATGAAGTGCCAGCTCTGAGTTGGAATGATGATGAAATGTCTGTATCTTCTGCATTAGAAATCAAGTAGCATTGAATCTCGGGGCAACTGGCTTGATTTGTTTTTCCTCTTAGCTATTTGGTAACTAGTTTATTTATTTTATTTATTTATTTATCAAATTTCTATCACCATCCATCTCCCTCCACAGGAGGGACTCTGGGCAGTTTACAATAAGATAATTTATTAAAACAAGAAGGATAAAATATAAATAAAATATACAATTATTAATAATTATAAAATCAGAATAAAATCCATTTTATTTAATTAGTTTAATTAGGAAAAGCCAGGTTTTAACAATGCCATCATTAATAGATGTAGTTCTCAGTTTGTTTCAACACAATCAGATTGGGAATAAGCTAATGGTTATTAATGGTAATTAATATTAATATTAATTAACCATTAATTAATATTAATTAATGGTTACCATTAGAAGATCTGAAAGACCAGGTTAGGAACAGATTATCAGAGAAAAAAATCTATCTATGTGGTCAGTAAGAGTTGACAACTTGATGGTACATAATCAATGAATCAATCAATCAGTCATCTATTAGGGGAAATGTTCTTGTGTACTTGGTAGAAATTGGGGCAGGCAGAAGTTGTTTGCCTTTAAAGATTAGTGCAATATCAGAAATAAAGGGATTTTATGTATTGTCGAAGGCTCTACCTGGGCACAGAGATTTCGCTTCTGTCTGTGCTCCTGCCCTCTGAAGATGCCGGCCACAGATGCTGGCGAAACGTTAAGAACCACAACTTCCAGAACACGGCCAAACAGCCCGGAAGACCCACAACAGCCATAAAGGGATCTTCATCAAAGAAAAGGCTTAATGTGGTATTCAGCTTGCCATTTAAACAAGTTTTCCCCCAATCTTAATATATGATTGTGTGAGAAAACAACACTGAATGTGAGAAGAGGGTATGTATTGAACTGAACAAATATCATTGTGACTAACAGGAAATCAAGTAGAGTACAAAGAAAGATTGGTGTGCAATCTGAGAGTCATCTTGGACTCAGACCTCCTGCTCAAGTCGCAGGTGGCAGCTGTGGTCAGGAGGGCCTTTGCACAACTCCTTCTTCTGTACCTGTTGCACTTTCCTGGACTGGGAGGCCCTTCACACACTCATGCCTTAATCCACTCACAAATGGACTACTGTAACATGCCCTACATTGGACTACCCTTGAAAACTCTGCAACAGCGCCCACCCTTTGGAACATCTTGCCCACAGAGCTAAGGCAGGTCTCCTCACTCCCGACCTTCCGGAAAAATTTAAAGACCTGGTTCTGCCGCCTTGCATGGGAGGGGGATGCTAACAGTTCCTCCTGGGGCTGGTTGATCCTATGAAACCCTTTTTAGTATTAACAACTTTGCACTTGGATTTTATATTTATTTATTGATGTTCTGATTACTATTGTGTTTTATCATGGTTTTTATTGTGAACTGCCCAGAGTCCTCCATTCGAGGAGATGGGCGGTAATATAAATCTAAATAAATAAATAAATAAAACCACTCGGAAGCTGCAGCTGGTCCAAAATGTAGCAGTACAGGGAGGGGTGGAGATGGCTCATTGTGCCTATGTGACCTCACTGCTCTGTGAACTGCACTGGTTACCAGCTGGCTTCTGGATGCAATTCAAGGTGCTGGTTATTATATAGTATATAAAGCCATTTATGACTTAGTGCCAGGTTATTTGAGGTTATAGGTGGTCACCTATCACTGTCCATCCAGTGAGATAAGTGGAGAGGGGAGGTTTTGGGTCCCATTGTTTAAGCAGTGTCATCTAACGGGATCTAAGAAGTGTGCCTCCTCTGTTGTGGCATCTGCACTATGGTCTGGGACCACTCCAGAGATCTAGATGGCTCCCGTCCTGATGACATTTAGGAAGCTATTAAAGACCTGACTATTGTCCCAGGCCTTGGAGCAGGTTGATGGTTGAACCACTGCTGGATAATCATTTTGTTTCTATGTCTCTCTTTGGGATTCTCTCTTCCCTTAATGTTGCTGGGAAGAAATGTTATCCTGTTTTAATGGAAGAGACTCAGGAACCCCCTTATTTCACCCAATGACATTAAGGGTGCCTAATATTTTCTTTGGATCCTTATTATGATTTTGGATCTTATTCATGTCCTTTTCAGCAAAAAGTTTTGGTGATGATGATTATTCCAACTGTGATAATCGTGTGCTAGGAAATGAAGATAGAATTTAATTTAGCCCTCCACTAAAACCAAACCACAGCTATCTCAGAATTCAGAGTATTCTTGGGCAAGTCCATGTTTCCAGTCCTTACAATTTCCATTATTTGTTTCTCTTCACCAATACCATCTCTGGAATTTGCAACAGTGTCAGTGGGATCTTTGAACAGCAGTTCAGCTCATCACAATTTATATTTCACAGTTGACCTCTCAAGTGCATTAATTTGTTTTGAATTAAAATAACTGACAATGGCAAATTCTCTGTATCTTTCTCAACATGTGCTGTGGTGTGCAAACCAAACTATAAATACAACATTCTCCAAAATCATAAATAAATTTAGTGCATTCACACATCAGATTCCGGATGCGGAGTGTTTTTAAAACGTATTGACAAGTCTTCTTGTTCCTTAAACTGTTCCTTCCTTTGCAAAGGAGTTGCTGGAAACAGCTTTTGTTGTGGTTTCACTCCAAAAGGCACAGAAAAAGAAGTAAAAAGAACCAAAGAGGTCTGTATTTAATTTCTGGAAACGGTTAGATAACTATTTTGTAAAATGGATTCCTTGGGGCCTTCCGTAACCAGTGGGCCAATTCTGTGTAGAAACAATGCACAGCAGATATAAAGGGAACAAACTCCTTTGAACCAGCAGCTGCTTTGCCTGCTGCTCTCCATGACAAGCAGACCAATTCCAGGCAGAAACAGAATGAGCACAAGATATAAAAAGATCCACATTGTTTGAAATAGCAACTGTGCTACCTGCAGTACTTAATCTTTCCTGGCAATCTGTTTGAGACACACGTTCCTTAGGCAAAAAGGACTAAGAGGCTTTTGCTGACTGCTGATCCTGCCCTCTCCATAGTTATTGGAATGCTTAAATGGAAGACTCCATAGAATTCCATAGGAAAAGAGTGAGAAATAACTTTTATTTGGCCTTGGATGAAACTGGAAAAGCATTGGGGCATTGGAATTTCTCTCAAACGCAATTGCGAAAGACTTCCTTCTGTCTATTGTAGGATTCTGAAATTGTGCACTATACGCTTTGCCAACATTCTGCTAGACTTCTGCAATGTGTTATACTGTACTGTATGTGACAAGATAAGGAAGATAGATGCTTTTGAACTGTGGTGTTGGGGGGAAATTCTGAGAGTGCCTTGGACTGCAAGAAGATCAAACCAGTCCATACTCCAGGAAATAAAGCCAGACTGCTCACTTGAGGGAATTATATTAAAGGCAAAACTGAAGTACTTTGGCCACATAATGAGAAAACATGATACCCTGGAGAAGATGCTGATGCTGGGAAAGGGGAAGGCCAAAGGAAGAGGGGCCGACCAAGGGCAAGACGGATGGATGATATTCTGGAGGTGACGGACTTGACCGTGGGGGAGCTGGGGGTGGCGACGGCCAACAGGAAGCTCTGGCGTGGACTGGTCCATGAAGTCACGAAGAGTTGGAAGCGACTGAACGAATAAACAACAACATGTGACAAGCTTCAATCTGGAGGCAATTTGATAGAATCCTCCATTGGAATCAAATCTTGGAGTCAAATTCAAACCGACTGGAGATTCAGTGGACATCAGCACATGGGCACAAAAGTTTTATCACACTGAATCTTCAAACTGAGTTGGTTTGACAATCCAAAACAAGGATTCAAACTGAATCCACACATCAAATGTAATTGCAAATTTGAATTGGATTTTGGGAGATTTGTGTATCCCTAACATGGAGTGTGTAGAAAAAGTTCAGAAGATGCAGGTAGAGCGGAATGCAGCAGCCTGGGTTCACATGTTTAAATGTTCGCATGACCGGTTTTGCATGTTTAAATTGTAGCTTATCAGACTTAAAAGCACTACACCCGCAATCTTTTCCAATTCATTCTCCTTCAGTGTTTACCTTCCAAGCCACAAATGGCTCAGGATATAACTAGTTCAAGAAGCACCTCCTCTTACATCAGTTGGGGCACATGATAACATCAACAAATGATGCTCTTCTCCAAATGTAACTTCCTTCAATGGCTAAACTGACTTCTTTAATCAGAGAAATGACAATATCTATGTTTCTTGCTGACTGGCAACCCCTTATGGACTTTTTGTGTAAAACAGAAAAAAATGAACTTATGATTTATGGTTTTGATGATTAAACAGGACAGATTATAGAAAGAAGAGAGTTATGTTGTAACCATAGAGTATGAGGTAAATTAATAATGGTACTTATAACTGCTGTAAAGAAGATCAGAAGCTACTTCTTTGTATCTTTTTTCTTTGGAGTCCTTGGTGCTCTCTGAGCCTTGTTGTTTACTTGCAGTCGTTTCATTGCCAGGCTAGGCAACATCTTCAGTGCGAAAAGGGAGTGGGACTTGCTCTCTGTTTATATACCCTGGCTTGTCCTGCCTGTGTTGGTGGGGGTGTTGAACTCTCCTTGGTGGTACCTTGATTGGGTTGTTGTGTGCTGCTTGGTTGATTGACTGAGTTAATAGTTCCTTGATTAGGGTCTATTGTGTTGTTTGATTGCTCCTCTGTTGCTAATCTTGCTGTTAATCTTTGCATATCTTGTTGCTGATTGCTGGCCAAGAGGTGTTCTGGTCTTCTGGCTTTTCTATTGTCTCTTATGAATGGTATGTAAATGTTGTTTACCTCTATGTGTCTGCTGATGGCTGCTTTGTCTGAGTGCCAAGCTTCCAGGAATTCTCTAGCATTTTTGGATTTGGCTTGGTTTAAGATGCTCACAGTTTCCCAGTTGAAAGTATGGTTGAGTCTGTCCATGTGTTGTGAGATTGAGGAGTTTTCATTGTGTCTTCTGACTGCTAGTTGGTGTTCGTGGATGCGTTCTGCTAGTCTTCTGCCGGTCTGTCCTACATAGTGGCTGTTACAGTCCTTACACTGTATGTTGTGGATAACTCCTGTTTCTTCTTCTTGGGCTACTGGGTATTTTGGGTTACTTACGATGTTCTGAACGGTTTTGGTTGGTTTGTGTGCTACAGTGATGCCGTGTGGTTGTAACAGTCTATTAGTAATTTCTGAGATGTTTCTGATGTATGGCAGTGTAATCCTTTTCATAGCTTCTGTTGGTTTTGCTGTGGTGGGTTGAGTGGTCAGGCACTTTTTGATAAAGTTGCGTGGATATCCATTTTGCTGGAAGATGCTATATAAGTGGTCTGTTTCCTTTTTCTGGTGTTCTGGGTTGCTGCAGTGTGTTTGTGCTCGTCTGAATAGTGTTCTTACACAGCTCCTCTTGTGTGAGGTAGGGTTATTGCTTTGGTAGTGGAGCACTTGGTTAGTGTGGGTAGATTTCGGGTAGACTTGTGTTTCTAGAATGCCATCATTTCCTCTACTGATGAGGATGTCCAAGAAGGGTAGTGTGTTGTTGTTTTCTTCTTCCCTTGTGAATTTTATTCCTTTGAATGTGTTGTTGATGGCTTCATGTGTTTCCTCCAGTTCATCCTTTTTTATTATGACGAAGGTGTCATCTACATACTGGATCCATACTTTGGGTTGTATGTGTGGGAGTGCTATCCCTCCTAGACATTGCATTACTATCTCTGCTATGAGTCCTGAGAGTGGTGATACCATAGGTGTTCCTTTGATTTGTTGGTATATTTGTCCATCAAACTGAAAGTATGTAGTGAGGCAGAGGTTGATGAGGTCCATGATTCTGCGTATTTTGATTATCTTTTTTCTTTCTTTTCTATTTTTCTCTTTCTTTTTTCCTTTCTTGCACTTTTTGCTTTCCCTTTGCTTGCTTTCTTTTTCTTACTTCATATTTATTTATTTATTTTATTTTCTATCCCGCCTTTATTATTTTATAAATAACTCAAGGCAGCGAACATACCTAATACTCCTTCCTCCTCCTATTTTCCCCACAACAACCACCTTGTGAGGTGAGTTGGGCTGAGAGTGAGTGACTGGCCCAAAGTCATCCAGCCAGCTTTTCATGCCTAAGGCAGGACTAGAACTCTCAGTCTCCTGGTTTGCATTGGCTCCTTCCTAGGGCTGAGAGACAGGGACTGGCCCAAGGTCACCCAGCCGGCTTTCATGCCTAAGGTGGGACTAGAACTCACAGACTCCTGGCTTCTAGCCCAGCACCTTAACCACTAGACCAAACTGGCTCTTTATCAGTTTGTATTAGTTTTTATCTTCCTTTCAAAAAAATCTATATATCTATATCTATGCACACACACACACACACAAACATGTAACTCCCTTGGAAAAAGACTCTTATTTCTACAAGGAAGAGGGATTTTTCTGGAGGAGAAGTGTTCCTGGATTCCAATCTGCTGTCTCTTAAATGCAGCCTCCCTTTTCATTTGTGCTAGGCATGTGAGACATGCACTACCTTCAACATTTTAATCACTTGTACTGTGAGTTTCATTTTTGCAATATTTTTGTCCATTTTACTGGTATTGCCAGTTGTGGTATGACTCTGCATGCTTTCAATCCATGGGTAAAAGATGTTTTAAACAAGCAAAAGATCATGACTATCACCCCTGAATAAAAGAAGTCTCCACAGAAATGAAAAACCAGGGAGGTAGGGGAATTGAAGGGATAACTTGTAAATGATTGCACTTTTGTCTTTCAAGGGGAAAGGATTTGATCTAGGGAAATCTCCTGATTTTCACTGTATGGGAATTTTTTAAAAAAATCTGCAAGTTTGAGAATAATATTTATAGTCCAAACTCCCTATCTTGCAGAAAAGTAAACGATGTTGGAATTTATCCCCGTCCAGCAAGGGGATCTTCTTCCTTATTCAAAATATTGATTTTGGCTGAATAGGCAGTCAGTAAAACGCATTATGTACTTCCCTTAGTAATTCTACTATGTTTGGTATTCTCTGTGACTTAGATACAATTATGCCCAAAAGAAAAGAATAAAGGTAATTCTATCTGACTGCATCTTGGAGAGCTGCCAATAATAGTATTATCTTCATTACCTACAATACCAAGAGTGCCTTAAGTTTTGGCTTTGGGAATTGGTGAAGTGCTAACCTTACATTATTGGATCTGCAGTTAAACTGGTGTTGAGATGCAATATTTAACCGTTTCCTTTAAAAATAGGACATTTATATAGTGCTTCCTTTTTCTCTTGAAATAAAGCCGGTACGGTTTGAAGTTCTCACCTGTTCCTCAGGCCCTTATGTGAACTACAGCTGTCCAGTTGACCTTTAGATCACAGGAAAGAGACAAAGAAAACACTAACTCTTTGCTGCTGTTTAGTGATCAAATTTGTTGTACCTGTTACTTCATTTCTAATAACCTCCAATAATGCTAACAAGCTAGAACATTCAAATGAACAAAAACGGTATCCGTATATTGCTAACGAAGGCACCTTTCTGCAACTTCCACAATGCCCTGCGGGTTATGATAATTCAGTAACAATGATGACCAAACACATCCAGAAACACCCATTGTTGGAGAAAGGTACCTCCTTTTTTCAAGGGGATGAAAGAAAATGAAAATGTAGGATTGTTTTGCGTAAGGGGGGGGGGAAAGTGGGGAATACCTAACTGTTATCAATACATTGAATAGTTTCCTAACAACACACAGCTTGCTGAAGGATACCTTATATTAAGGTATTTCCATGGCTATCAGCAATGAGCAGGGTTTTTCCAGAAAAGGCAAGAATTCTAGGTCTTATATTGTGAAACAATGTTGACCTGGCATTGGGAAGGGAAAAGGGAACAACGAACCATTAACAGAAGAAGAAAGATTACTCATTCCTGGGAACGAGGAAAGTGTGAGAAAGAAACTCAAAATTACCCCACTTTGATGTTGTTTGGTGTAAGAAAAGGTAGAGAGAAACTCTGACAGACTTTCAAGATCTGGTTATGCTACCCTGCAACAATAAAGAGCATTTCTGAATCCCTGATGCTTCGGTTTCTTGACTTGGCCTACCTCAAACGCTTAACACGTATGTAGGAAAGGCCTCATTCAAAGTATGAGTTGAAGTGAGGTTGGCTTCATCCTGTTAATTTTTCAGAAGTCCCTCAAAACGTGGTTCTGCCATCAGGCGTGGAGGCCCCAAGGAAACAGTGAGTTTCTGAAGTGGCTTCATTGCTGTTAATATCTGCTGCCCTCTCTTTGCCTTTTAATCACAATTTTTTTTTAATTCTCTGGATTTGTTAATTGTTTTTATAACACTGTTTTATACTTTTAGGGCCGTGGTGGCTCAGCGGGTCAGACGCCAGGCTTGTCGATCGGAAGATTGCAAGTTCGGACGTTCGAATCCCTAGCCCTGCGTTCGGAGTGAGCTCCCGCACTAGCCCCAGCTCTTGCCAACCTAGCAATTCGAAAGCATGCAAATGCAAGTAGATTAATAGGTACCACTTCTGTGGGTATGTAACAGCGTTCCATGCGCGTCATGCCGGCCACATGACTGTGGAAGCGTCTTCGGACAACGCTGGCTCTTCAGCTAACAAACGGAGATGAGCACTGGCCCCTAGAGTCGGACACGACTGCACAAATGTCCAGGGGAACCTTTACCTTTACTTTATACTTTTTTACTGTACGCCACCCAGTCATGTTTTTCGTGAGATGGGTGGCCATATGATGAATAAATAAATATTATGTGACAAGATACCAAGGGCTGATCTTTTCAAATAATGAATTAAAATATAATTTCAAGAGTTAATCTTGAATTTCTTACACCATTCCCCTTACTGTGGCACTAAATTTCAGTGGACAAAAGAACTGTGGAGGAAAACAGACACTGATACGGAATGCAGAGAGAAATATGAGAATATGTTGTCCCTAGGCCTCTCAGAGTCTTAAAAACGCCTAGGATATGAGAGCAATGTAGCCTGTTTTGGGGCCTGTTGAGCAAAGTTTTTCTCCATCACTCCAAATCAGTGGAATGGTTTATATACTTGAGAACATGAAGGATAGAGAGTGGAAAATCTAATATGTTGAATATTTGCAGGGATGCAGTAAGGCATACAGTAAGTTAACAAAGGGAACTTATTGATTCAGGAAAAGAAACTGTGCCTGGGAGACTGACCTAAATCCCAGAAGGGTGCAGCTTGGGAAAACTTGCTTCTTAAACCACCATACATTCTGCAAATGAAAGGAAACCCCAAAGGGTTGAGATAACAAAATGATCTATAGAATATAAATGTTTAGATGGTTAAGATAGATACAGAGTAACACTAATGGAGCTTTGCCAGGAGAGGCACTTCCTCTATTGTATTTGCTATAAATACCTCTGCCTACAATTGGAGCATTAAAAGGAGTGATGCTAATTTGCTTGAATATTTGTAAGGCCATAATATCAGAGGATTATCAAGTTTCTAAATCAGTTTTCAACTGCAGGGAGAACAGTAATTACTGTAATTATGAACTGCAGATAAATGCCACATTTTCATTTAAATAGTTCAAACTCACTGAGGTAATCTGCATGCATAATTCGACCTCATAAACACCTGTATTTGTTTCTGATTAACTGAGAACAGTGATTATATATATATATATATATATATATATATATATATATATATATACATACACACACACACACACACACACACACACACACACACACACATAAAACAAATATATATATGACATACATACATACATACATACATATATATATATATAGTATATACATACTCTGTGTGTTTGTGTATGTGTGTGTATGTGTGTGTGTGTAAATAGAGATAGATAGCCTGGGAAAATGTACCTTGTGTATCATACTACACTACAGAAAGGAGGAAAACAATGAAACTAAGCTTAAATTATGGTTGAAATCCCAAATGGTAAGAGAATGAATTTGATTAAGCGGTGAAGTACTACTTCCCCCCCCCTTTTTTTCCCCATGTAAGCATTTTTTTTCCAAAAACGAAATACTTGTATTGATCCATTTTCAGACAGTTGTTGTTGTTCTTGTTCAGTCGTTTAGTCGTGTCCGACTCTTCATGACCTCATGGACCATAGCACGCCAGGCCTTCCTGTCCTCTACTGTCTCCCGGAGTTTACTCAAATTCATGTTCATTATGTTGGTGATGCTATCTAACCATCTCATCCTCTGCCGTCCCCTTCTCCTTTTGCCCTCAGTCTTTCCCAGCATCAGGGTATTTTCCAGTGAGTCCTCTCTCCGCACAGACGTACATAAAATAACATATAATAAAAATAAAGATTTTACCACAAAGCAAAAGGAAAGAAAATCTGTAAACAAGAAAATCATCATCAAGAAAATACATAAGAACACACAAACAAAAATACTGTAATATATATCCCAAGTTCACCTGATTTTGTAAATCTTTAAAAAGAAAAAAAAAACTAAACTTTTAATGTTGACCAAGCCTGTTCAACTTTTTCCCCTAAACTAACAAACTTAAGTCACAATATTGGGAATGGAAATACCAAATGGTCCCCTAGAATTAACCAAATATATAATTTTCTCAAAAACTGCTAAATCACACATCTTTGAAATCCAGTCCTTTATGTCTAGAATTACAGTATTTTTCCATCTCCTAGGGATTATTCTTTTTGCTATTGTTAGAGCACAGGAAAAAAAACACCTTTGTTAAATTCCAAGTTGGCATATAATTCAGTATAATATACATGTCTTTAAAAACCAGAGTTTTCTCAATAATTCTATCATGGCCAAAGTAGGCCACTCTACATGGCTTAGCCCGATATGCACAAAGATGGAAGACTATAGAAATATCAATAATGGAGGAATGGATTGTGAAGATGGCTGAGTTTGCAGAAATGGCTAAATTGAATTGTTTGATCAAGGAGGGAACTAAAATTACTTTTATAAAAGACTGGAAACCCTTTATAGACTTTTTGCTGAAAATGGATAAAAATCAACTGTAGATTTCAGGATTTATTGATTAAAAAGGTTTGTTTGTGGGAAGGTAACTATGATATGCAATATGGGAGTGTGGAGATAGTGATTGTTATGTTTGTAATAGCTGCAAAGAAGATTGGAAGTCATTTCTTTAGATAACTTTATTTTTCTTGCTTTTGTGTTATTCTTCACTTTTTCTTTTACCCTTTTATAATCTTTTTTTCTTTTTCTATTTCTTCTATGTTTCTGTTGTTTTTTAACTCTTTGTAAAATCTTCTTTTAATAAAAAATATTTTTTTTAAAAAAAATTAGTTATTCAAATCAAATCTTTATTATGGTCATAGACCAGTATAAGGAGGGTGGGGTACAGTCAAGTAAAAAATGTAGAAGATACACCAAATCTAAAAAAAAATATTGAAAGCTAGAAGATATAAAAATATGTATTAAAACAGAAAGTATATATAAAAACAAGAGTCTGAAAGAATCTAAAAGGAGGAGTAGGAGCATTAGATGGGTGTAGGGGAGCATAAGACTATATCTGTCAAATTACACAGCACTCTAGTACGGTGAACTAGATGCTCATTAAGTCTAGTTTATGGCACAGGTCATCATCTGGCGAATTTTAAGCGCTGCTGCACAGACCCTGGCAACATTGTGTGGTGTCGCAGGGCTGAAAGCAGCAGGGAGGTGTAAAATTGTCCTGCGCACCCTGGGTACTTATGCAGTAATGGTGAGATGAGGCTAGACGAATGGCTCTGTAATGCAGGCACTGGAGAAGCACGTGCTCTGTTGTTCCTGTGTGTCCAGAGTCACGGGGGCATTGTCTCTGGGTAAGGAATCTTCCTGTATTGGCCTTCAAGGACAGCTGAGGGGAGGGCGTGACATCGTGCCAGAGTAAAGACCCTCCGTTGGTTAGGTACTTGGAGCTTACTTAAGTATGCCATAGGGGAGGCAGAGTACCTGTTGGATTCACTGGCAATAAAGGTTGGGGTCCTGGCTAGATCCAGTTGTTGCTCCGTATCTGCTACATTCTGTTTAGTGAGTGCTTTGGCCTGATTGTATCCCATGCTGAGTAGAAGACCTGGAGCTCAGGCTTAATATGGCACGAAGAGTAGTGGAGACTAGGACCCGCAGGCCCCATTTTGCTCTTCCGTGCTTTATCCCTGGTTCTGCCCCAATTGAAAATGAATGAGATACATTTACTAGCTGTCCGTGTCTCCTGAACCAATATGATGTCAGGGGAGGAGGTGAAGTCACTGAAACAAGGATCTCTGGTGGATACAATTCCAGGTTAGAAGAGTGACCTTATGCTGGTCATTTAGAAGTCAAGCAGTTGCACTGCAAGCCGGGGGCTGGCTGGGTAATTTTTGCAGAGGCAGTAGCTTCGCATTAGCTGATGGTGGAGATGGTTATACTTGTGTCTCCCTCTGTGTGGGGGGGGGGGAAGCTGGGATACCCTCAAGTTCCTGCTCTCCCTTCTCTGCCATCTGTTTGGCTGCCGAGCCTCTCTTCTCTTCCTGAGGGGCAGGGGAGCTTGTAGTTCTGGCAAGGAGACTGGGAGAATCAGTGCAGCCCAGTCAGCTAAAGGTGGATCTCTGGCAAGCAGGGACCCCAACCCTTTAGCAGGGGGAGCATCCTTTGGCTTGTCCAGTGAAAGGAGACATCTCCCCGTATTGGCCTTCAAGGATAGCTGAGGGGAGGGTTAGGGTTAGGGTTAGGGTTAGGGTCATTCATTGTCCCCGTGGGCTTTCCTACTGGTGGCAGGTATTGGCTTCCAGGTATTTGAAACAGGAGACCTTCTCAATCTTGTGGCCGTCTATGCTCCAGGAGTGGCTCTTGGACCTTTTGGCAAAGGCCATGATTTATTTTTTTTGATAATTGAGTTCTAGTTGGTCTTCCTTGCAGTACTGGGTTAGTGCTCCCGGTGCTCTTCTAACGCCAATAGGTGTTCTTGAAAGTATTGCTGCATCGTCTTCATAGAGCTATTAAATACGTATCTACTCCCCTGAGCAACTTTTTTGAGCTTCCCCAAAGTCACTCCCTCCTCCTCCTCTTTTAAAAATACTGTAATAATAAAAGAGCTTATAATCAAATGCCACCCCCAGGGTCACTTGCAACAGGGATAATTTGATGTTATTTACTTATCGGAGCCTTTGTATTGTAGTGGTTAAGGTAGTAGACTATGATTGGGGAGACCCAGGTTCAGTCCACCTACACCGTGGTGGCTCAGTGGGAGACTTTAATCCCGTCATTATCTCTTAGATTGACCTGCCTGGCCAATCCCAGGGGGGATAAATAAATAAAGGCAGGAAAACTATGTACATCCTGCAGGTAAGATGGGGTATAAGCCAACAAATAAATAAACATTCAAGGTGCATGTTATTGGAGCCGTTTCCTATGCCCTCACTCACAAGTGTGTGCAAACTGACATTTGAACATGCATCATAGATGCAAAAGCTGGTTGGACAGCTTGTTTTTCTTCTGCAGCCCCTTGAATGGGTAGAGCCAACATGTGTTCTTGAAATGACTCTAAATCAATATCAGTATCAGTATTGGCAGCTTTCTAACCTTTCTGTTGGAACAATGATTTAACTATACTGGTTTCTTTACTGAGATCATCCCCCCAGATTGCCTCTTGGAGCTAGTTTAAAACTGCAGTTGGATCTCTTGTGCTATTATCTTATAAGTTTTAAGAAATCTCCTTGATTAACCAAACCTATATAACCCATTTTAGCAGACTAAATAGCCTTCTCTTTCAAAAGAAACGGCACAGCTCTTTTGTCCTTCTTACAAAGCATTCACAGCATGATCCATTTGTCTAGTCACTGCACCAGCCTCTTAAGCCTAAAAGGTGTAATCTTCAAACAGCTAACAAATCTCCCCAAAGCATTAAAAATATAGAGCAGGCTTGAACAATTTTGACTGTTCAAGTCTCACTTTTAGTTTTTCCTCAACTATTTAAATTACAAGGTACCTTTCTCTTTTAAAAATGCTCCAGGATCATTTTTGGTGAAAGGAAGAATTCAAATTTCATAAATAAACATCTCTGTTGTAAAGGGTATACTTTACAACAGCTATGTGTTCCACAGCCTTTTAAAAAAAATATTTTGTTGTTGTTGTGTGTTAGTTTGAACTTAGCCTCTGTTTTAAGGTTATTTTATTCATGCATTCCATCTGGGTTTCATTAATAAATGAAAAAGTAAACAGAAAAGAGCAAATTGATAGTAAACATTGACTGCAACATTACCAAATGTTTCAGAAAAAGTTATAACAGTTATTGGTGATTGTTTAATCTCCTCCTGAATATTTTAGCCATTTTTCTGTGTAATAGCTAATACCACTTCACCCCAATGCATCTTCTCTCTCTGCCATTTACATCATTAGCATTCCCAAGTGAGCAGAACGAGAGGAGAGAGAGACAGAAAACAAGATGTGATAGACCATAAAATCTAATTTTGAAAGGGCTTAATGCAGAGTATCATAGCTTGCATTATCTGGTGTCTGGAATTTTGCTTCCTCAAATCCTCCAACGGTCCAACTGTTGTCTCTTTTTCTAACAGTGTCATTGTCTCTGTGTTTTGCTTCCAGAGGACACAGATGGATACTTTTTTTTCCCCAAAATCATTTTAATGGAAGTTCTTACAATTGCCTTTCTTCAATTTGGGGTCATAAAATTGTGGAACTTTAGTGTCAAAAGGAATCACTGAGGCTCTCAAGAACAGTCCACTGCTCAACATGGGGATCTCACAACTGCAAAACTGCTGACATATGATCATCTCACATCTGTTTAATATCTCCAGTGAAGAAGTCCTGTTCACCTCTTGAGGCAATTTGTCTTAACAGTTAAGACAATTTTCCTAATGCTTCGTCAGAACCCGTAGCCTTGCAATGGACATTTGCCATGACAGCCCTTTGGATATTTAAAGACAGATCTCATGCTGCACTTCTTCTTCCCTCCATGCTTAACAATCCCGGTTCTCCAGAAGTTAAACAACTTTTTGAAATTGAGAGATAAAAGAGGGGGAGATGGGGAAATGGTGGCTTTGAATGCTTATTCAGAATGAACTTTGGTTGCCTGCAAAAACATTTCACTAAATTAGATATGTGATTCTGGGGAGAGTCAAAATAATGCCTTTCACATTGCTTTGGTGCCATTACTACTATCAAAGTAGGCCCAAAAAGGAATTTATATTTCTGCTTGTTCATATTCACAGTGGGATTTGTACTACTTGCATTCTAGCTATCCTTCTTCTATTGGCCTCCAACTCTGTAGTACAGAGCTTTCCAAACTTTTCATGTCAGTGACACACTTTTTAGACGTGCATCATTTCGCGACACACTCTTACGGCAGGGCACAAGGCAGGCACTAGGACCTGCGTGGAATCACAGCAGGTTTGGAGGCAGCAAGGGACAAGGCAGGCACTAGGACCTGCGCGGAATCCTGGCAGGGCAGGTGTGGAGGCAGCCAGGCACAAGGCAGGCACTAGGACCTGCGCAGAATCCTGGCAGGGCAGGTGTGGAGGCAGCCAGGCACAAGGCAGGCACTAGGACCTGCGCGAAATCCTGGCAGGGCAGGTGTGCAGGCAGCAAGGCACAAGGCAGGCACTAGGACCTGTGCAGAATCACAGCAGGTTTGGAGGCAGCAAGGGACAAGGCAGGCACTAGGACCTGCGCAGAATCACAGCAGGTTTGGAGGCAGCAAGGGACAAGGCAGGCACTAGGACCTGCGTGGAATCACAGCAGGTTTGGAGGCAGCAAGGGACAAGGCAGGCACTAGGACCTGCGCAGAATCCTGGCAGGGCTCAGAGGTAGCAGCAGCCGCGACACACCCAGACACTGCAGCCGACACACTAACGTGTCGCGACACACAGTTTGGAAAGCTCTGCTGTAGTAAATTATACTAGACTAGGCAATACACTGAGACAGGGCTTCAACAGGAATGTCATTTGAAGCAGAACTTTCTTAAAATTTCGTAAAACTTTTGGGACCAAAATCAAGGTTCTACTACTTATGAGTTCCACCACTTATGAATGGTGGCTGTCAATTTAAACTTCACCGTAATCCAATCAGGACCATTTATTTCTTTGTCCTTATTGTCCACAACTTCATTGGCCCAAGCCCACTTCAAACCCGCCTGTGATATTAGTAAATATTAGTAAATATTTCCTATACCTTTCTATTGCACAGCTGTATAATGGAGGCCTCTTCCATTTTAATTGCTTACAAAGCACCTCAGAAAGCATAGATTTTGACAGTGAATTTGAAGCACCAAACAGCTTTTTTACAGAAGTCAAGGACAAGGAATGCTCTTTAAGCTAGACGTGTTCTCCTATTTAATGGAGGAGATGTCATCTCCCGGACTTGGCTCTTAATTCCTGAGAGAGTAGGATGTGACTTGGCCGTAGGAACAGGTTTATGCACGTTAGTTTTTCCCCCCTTCGATCACCTACAGCTGACCTAGCAAAATGAGGAACAGACACAACTAGGAGCAGTAGATTTTACGCAGCTTAGCTTTATTCCTCCTGAAAGCATTTTGGCAAGATCACAATGAATATCTGAAACCTCTTTGCATCTCGATTGTAGACTTGGGCCATTTTAAAGCAACTCTTGAAAATCGTGCCTACAATTGTTACCCTCATCCAAGTGGCAGCCCCGAGCCAACTTTGTCTGAACTTGACAAATGCTAAGCATGGTTGAACCTAGTTGGTACTCGGATGGGAGACCATTAGCACACCCCACATCTAGTGGAATAGACAGGGAAGTTGCAAAGATCCCCAAGTGGCAAACCAGTTCCATACTGGTGCCAAGAAAGCAATATGGACTTGCTTGATTCAGAGAAGATTCCTCTTACTACTAGCAGCACAGAGCAAACATATAACTGAAGTTTGGATACCCATAGCTCCCTCTCCACCCTATGTTAGTGGCAAGCAAGCAGAAAGCAAAATGGTTCTGGAAAAGCCATGGAATGCCCAAACAATGGTTTGAAAGAGAGAATATTTATTTATTTATTTTCTATCCCACCTTTATTATTTTTTATAAATAACTCAAGGCAGCGAACATACCAAATACTCCTTCCTCCTCCTATTTTCCCCACAACAACAACCCTGTGAGGTGAGTTGGGCTGAGAGAGAGTGACTGGCCCAAAGTCACCCAGCCGGCTTTCGTGCCTAAGGCGGGACTAGAACTCTCAGTCTCCTGCTTTGCTATTGGCTCCTTCCTAGGGCTGAGAGACAGGGATTGGCCCAAGGTCACCCAGCCGGCTTTCATGCCTAAGGCGGGACTAGAACTCTCAGTCTCCCGCTTTGCTATTGGCTCCTTCCTAGGCCTGAGAGACAGGGATTGGCCCAAGGTCACCCAGCCGGCTTTCATGCCTCAGGCGGGACTAGAACTCACAGTCCCCTGGTTTCTAGCCCAGCACCTTAACCACTAGACCAAACTGACTCTCTAGTCCCAATTACAAATGAATAATAGCTAACCAATATTTATTTATTTATTTATTTGTTTGTTTGTTTGTTTATTTATTTATTAAATTTATATGACCGCCCAACTCCCCCAATGGGAGTAATAAATAAAATATTGCAATTTTATTGAAAGATGGGCACCTGGGAACAGGATATAAATAAAGAGTTGATACCAAAGCAGCTGGTTGGGTGATTAGCATGCATATAGACATATAATCTCTGTAGCCCATAAGGGCCAGGAACCATTTGGGGACTTTCAGTAGACCTCAAGGAATGTCATCCACTCTAATGGGAAGGAGGTAGAAGTCTCCCTTCTAGAACCAAAATAAGCAGATAAAGCATATGTTTAACAGCCTTGCAAAGCTCCACCAATACCACAGAGAGGATGGAATTGGAAAGTACAACTTGTAGAAAATGATTTGGGAAGGAAACGTAAAACTCCATTACTGTTGGAGGCTTTCTTGTAATTAGTACAAGTCAGTCCTCCCGAAACTAGAGAGATTTGTTCCTGTGATAGCATATTTAGGAGCTTGTCAAATCCTATTCAACACCATAGTGGAGCCCTAGAGAAACTTCTCCTGACTTTAGGCTTTATAATATTCAGTTCTTATCATATCTTATTATGTGGATCCTTGAGAATTGCTTTCTGTATTCTGTGTGGGCCATGTTATTGTTTTGTTATTTCTTACACACACCTAATGCAATTTCAGATCCAACAAAGAAAGCATTTGCATTTTCTCAGTATTATAGAATTCATGTTTGAAACACCACATCATGATTGTAAACATTGGATTATCTTATCTCCTAATTAATTTGGCATTGAACAGACATAGTTGATCAAATATGCTGTAGGAGCTAAAGTTGTTGTTGTTGTTGTTCAGTCGTTAAGTCGTGTCCGACTCTTCGTGACCCCATGGACCATAGCACGCCAAGGAGCTAAAGTAGATATTCATTAGTCTGTTGCTAGAATGTTGACTGTGATATTCCACATTTGAATTTGCATGTTGAAAGTCAAATTTCAGTCTGAAAGGCTCAAATCTTCATTGTTTTGATTAGTATCAGATATGAAACATGTCACCTGCCAAAGATTAGATGCTAGTTGTTGTCAGATACTATGTCAGTCATCAAATAAAGTTAAATATTGAATATGGGCATATGTCAGCTCTCATCTGCTCTCATCTGCCATCAGACATTCAAACCATATATGTCCATTATTACATAGTCAGTTTATAACACAGTGCTATCTATGTTTCCTTGAAGAGAAGTCCCATAGAATTCAATGGGATTGATATCTAGTTATGGTAATGATACCTAGTATTTGGCAAATAGTTTGGTATTTACCAAATTAAAAAAAATACAGAGGATAATTTAAAGAACAATTATGTTTGAATTGTCCTTTTGGACTATTATAGTCCACTCTTCACTCATACTTTTTTTTATGATAAAAAAAATTGTATCCAATTCAGAAGCTTCTTTACACTGAAATATCATCATATGAAACCTGCAGTTATTTCTCTTGTTTTCAATGTTGGTGTGCCCACTCATATCTATTATATTTCCTATCATCCATGTTCATTGTCCATACTGGTTGAGATTAAGGAGAAACATCATTCTCCACAGTTTTGAGTAAGTCAAGTTGAAGAACTATCACTGAAACTTCAGCAGATCCAGAATAGGTCACAAATACTCGTTTACCAGTGTTTCCTACAAGGAAGTAGCATTACAGTATTCCTACAGTGGCTGGGCTCTGGTATCTTCCTCTCTAAGTGGGGTGCAATGGCTCAGTGGTTAAGATGCCAGGCTTGTCAATCGGAAGGTTGGCGGTTCGAAACCCGAGTGCCGCATGACAGAATGAGCTCCCGCACTCACCCCAGCTCTTGCCAACCTAGCAATTTGAAAGCATGCAAATGCAAGTAGATAAATAGGCACCACTTTGGTGGGTAGGTAACAGCGTTCCGCATGCGTTATGCCGGCCACCTGACCACAGAAGCATCTTCGGACAGCGCTGGTTCTTTGGCTAACAAACAGAGATGAGCACCGACCCCTAGAATCGGACATGACTGTGCAGGGGAAAACCTTTACTTTTTTTTTTTTTTATCTTCCTCTCTGGATTACTGTACATGTAATGTACAGTATATGCAGGACTTGAAGATGACTTGAAACTTGCAGCTAATGAAGAATGTAGGATCAAGACTGTGATCTGAAATGTGTTTCAAAAACTGCATGACATCAGTTCAGAAAGAATTGCACAAGCTACCTATAAGTTACCAATGGAATGTTAAGGTTTTGGTAGTTGCACTTAACGATATTAATTGTTTAGGATCCCAAGTGTTTGACAGCTGAGAGATGCATCTAATGAGAGATACAAAAGCAAGCCTTCTATAGCACTACCATCTTCATCATCATGATCATGATCATCATCAGCAGCAGCATGTTATTCAAGTACAAATCATAACAATAGAAAATGACACTTATTCAAAAAAGCTGCCTACCTAAAAAGACTAAATAATGCCAACGAAACAGAAAAGATAAAGGAATTTTAAAAATACATAATACTATAATATTACTTTTCTACATTTCAGGCCCTTCTCTATTGTAACTTGCTCAGTTTTGGAATGCCTGGAAGCCAAGCCAGCATCAGATTTATCTCCTTGTTGACATCAAGTGAAAGTCCAGCTTTTAACTCTCACATTGGACTTTCACCTAGTGTCCACAGCCAGTCTATGCCCTTTGTCCCTTAAATTCCACTCTGTCAGTAATATGGTCATTATTAAAAGGTAATGGTTCCCCCACACAGTTGTGTCTGACTCAAGGGGCCGGTGCTCATCTCTTTTTGTTAGCTGAAGAGCCAGCGTTGTCCGAAGATGCTTCCACGGTCATGTGGCCAGCATGACGCACATGGAACGCTGTTACCTTCCCACCGAAGTGGTACCTATTTATCTACTTGCATTTGCATGCTTTCAAATTGCTAGGTTGGCAAGAGCTGGGGCGAGTGTGGGAGCTCACTCCGTCATGTGGGGCTAGGGTCTCAAACCTCTGAACTTGCGATCTTCTGATCGACAAGCCTGGTGTCTTACCCGCTGAGCCATTGCACCCCCTGGTCATTATCAGAGTGTGATTTAAAGTAATGCATTATTATTTTACTCAGTTTTATTGTTTTAACTTGCTTTTTATGACCTGTAAACTGCCACAGTGAGGGTGAACTATAAAGACTTAGTTACTAAAACAGATAATCACACCCTCTTCCTAATAACTTAAGTTTGATGCTGGTTACTAGTTCATTTCCAGATATTTCAGACTCTGTTAAACCTATAGACTCTGGATTTTGGACACTGAAAAAAACTTTTTGACTTATATCACTTCCCACTTTTTTCTGAAGTTAGCCCCATGATAAGTACCCTTGGGCATCAGCCTATCAAAAGTATAATTATTCTCAACAACTAGTAGAGTTTTTTCAATGGTGGGAGGTTCTTCCCTGCTTTAGGATTAATTTAAGTTATTAAGGCCTTCTTCTTTGAACTTCATTGTGATGGGCAGATGATTTAGAGATCAAAGGTTTTCTACTGTTGAATGAAAATTATTAGTTTCCATTTGTCTAAATTCTTCAAGTAGAGAAAATGCCCTTCTCCCACATACACACTTTTTAAAATGCAATCTTTTATCTTAAATAAGTATATTTTCTCCACTGGATGAATTCAGATACAGTGAAAAATAGGCTATATAGTCTTTGTAGAAAATACATTTCCTTAAATACATCCATCCATACACACATAGGATGAAATACAGATTAAAAACTCATTCTGATTCTGGACTCTGAATTATTTATAGTTTTAGGCTACTATCTTATGGATTCATTCCCTGGAGTAAACCCAATTAACATAACAGGGTTTACTTTTCAGTAAATACACAAAGAAATGCAGGGTTATAAAATTATATTATGTCTCTGTTAATGTCACATTCTATATTCACTTACCTAGCATAAATCCCGTTCAGCTTAGAGGGGTTTCTGAGTAATATATTTTTTTTCTTCATCACCTTCCAAGCTTTTCAACATGTGATAGAGGGCAGAATTTCAAAAAGGGACATATTTCTCTTTAGATCATAGGAGGAAGAAAGCAGTATTATATAGGCTTTTTTGAGGATGAAAATCTAAGGACAGAAAGAGAGATTGATAGTGACCAGATTAGATATTTTCATTAAAGGACTAGGAAAAAAATGCAGGAACCTACTGTATTTCCCTTTCTATTGGTCTCAACTATGCAATTTCCACTTCCAGAGATAATATGCATCACTATCAGAAGTTATTTAATACAACTACTAACATCATCATCATCATCATCATCATCATCATCATCATCATCATCATGCAGCATTGAGATTCAAGGCAAAAGGTGCTTTGGAGCACACAAGGTGAACACAACACCTATCTGCAACTCCTTAAACCAATTTGAATGGCAACTATGAAAGGCAACCACACAGTCCTTGGAAAAGGTGTGTCTGCTTTAAGGAATCACAGGTAGCTGCTTCATTTACAACATCCTATATTCCAATATATATTCCAATTCCAATAACAGCGTTCCGCGTGCGTCATGCCGGCCACATGACCGTGGAAGCGTCTTCGGACAACGCTGGCTCTTCGGCAAACAAACGGAGATGAGCACCGGCCCCTAGAGTCGGATACGACTGCACAAATGTGCGGGGGGGACCTTTACCTTTACCTTTATATTCAAATTATCTTTGTGCCTTTGAATTCCAAGCACCGCACAGCCCTAATAATAATTTTAGAACTTGTTCACAGATTAATACAAGAGCATAGAATCTACCTGAAATCTTACATTTAAATTGTCTGCAAATCAAGTGATGCCAACCTTAACTTTAAAAAATGCCAAAGATAGTTACAGTGTATAATGTTCTCAGATTTCCTGGTCTGTTTAGTTTCCTGGTAGCCTGAGTGGTTGATGTATGTCATGAAGCCTTCTGCTGTTAAACTCTCTCTCTCTCTCCAAATGTTCCTTTCCGTTTCCCCATGCACCATCTGTTTCCTTGCCTTCACAACATGTCCTTTCAGCATTCAAAGCTTAAATGCTGCACCCCAAAGAGCAAGGGAACCAAGAAGAGAAGATTTGAAAACATAAGGAGTTTCTTGTTTCTTTGAAGGGTCCCCATGGAGGCATGTGTAAGAGAGCTCCCCAATGGAGAACTTCATCAGAAAGGCACACCTCCATTTCAAAGCTCTCTCTGCAAACATAAACAGGTGGAACACATGACATTCTTTCATCAGTGACAGATGAAAGTCATTGCTGAATACAAAAAGAAGATACATATTTGACTAAGGGAACTAAATCGTAAATAAGCAGCTGAATGTACGCTAAAATGTAGCCAAAGAAGTCATAGCTGTTCAACAAGACTTAAAGTCTTTTCTCCCTGGCATTGAATTCTAGCCCAAGCATGTCCTGGCAATTTCTTTTTTACTGATGGGTCCTCATGATGATTCCTTTATTGGATCCCATACCTGAGGCCTCCTTAAGTTATCCTTAGCTATACAAGTGTTAACATAGACCTTTCCCTGTCATCTCTGCACAGGTTTTTTGAAGCATACAATCCGACACATTTCACTAACCACTCTTTAGGCTGCGGCATGAACAAGAGACCTCAGCCTGGCATCTGCAACCCATTTTAGATTGGTGGAGCCATTCCTCTCCTCCGAGTCCTCAGAGACCTGGATCAGCTTGAACAGCAATTGATCAGCAGTGGAGATGGATGGGTGGGGGCTGGAGGTATGAGACAGAGAAGCATGGAGAAGCATGAGCTCAGATGCTTCAGATTCAACTCTTCTGTACCTGGTAGCGGAGAGTTGGGCTCCTTATGCACACCAATTTACAGTATTCTGGAAAAGCACCAAAGGAGCTCAAGTATCAATAGGTATTACCTGTGAATGCACCCACATAAAATGTTTGCATGAAAAGAGAGCAAGTTTTGACACATGGCTAAACCTGCTGGTCGAACCGTCTGCTAAAACTCAGTTCCTCCCTGGCTCCAGCAATATTGCCCATTAAGGAGAGTGTCTCCTGGATGCTTTCCCTCTGGCTGTTGGCTACAACTTTCATTACTACTAACTACTAACTGGACTGCTGATTCTGGGTGCGTGCTAAATTGGGGAAGATTGCCCAAACTGGGGGGGGGACTCATTTTATTTGGGCAAGCAATCCAATTAGATGAAAAAAATAAATTTGAGGGACAGAAAGAGCATTTCTGCCTCCAAAGGAAATTAATAAGTACATTAGATGAATCTGAAATGTGCTTGTACTTTCTGAATATGAAAGAAAAGTGGATGCCTCTTCATATGCAAATCAATGGCAATTTAGCTAATGTTACTGAATGGGAACTCAAGTACAGCAAAACACTATATGTATAATCCATTGAGGAATTATTTTGCACAATCTATTCTGATAAAAGGGAGATTGGCCCAACCAGCTGATTGGAATGTCATGAAAAGAAAAGAGAATGTTAGCTATAGTACTTACTGTTAAATTTTTTTAAACTTCCAGGACTAAAAGGCAGGAATTTATCTCTGGCTAGACAGCACAGTTACGTAAACATGAATATGCTTACCGCCCAGAGTCCCCTTCGGGGGAGATGGGGTGGTGATAGAAATCGAAAGAATGAATGAATGAATGAATGAATGAATGAATGAATAAATTCCAAATCTCAAGGCTGGAAAAAGAAGGAACAAAGGTTCATTGACTCGAAAGGGTGGGAGAAAAGAGGCCAAGGATTTAAACACAGGGGCTGACTCATCCAGGTGATATAAATGCATATGTCTTGATTCCTATGTGCTTCAGTAGGTGGTGCTTCTCCGCATGCATTACTTTTTTTTCTTGTCTGCAGTAAAGCAACTTCTCCACCTGTATCAAATTGGCAAAGCTTCTTATGTTACTGAGTGCAGGGTTGAATTTCGAAATAACTGATACCTAGTGCATAGTGCAGGGCTTTCCAAAGTTTTTCCTGCGGCGACACACTAACTGGCGTTGGTGCGTCGCCGTGGGAAAACCCGGAAGTGCGGCAGCTTCCGGGTTTTTTGCGCTGCAGTTGGTGTGTCGCCGTGGGAAAACCCGGAAGCGCTGATGATGATCAGCGCTTCCGGGTTGTGTGGCGACACACCAGACTGTTTGGAAAGCTCTGAGTCAAGAGGACATTAGCTTGTCTTTAGTATTTGGAATAGCAAATAACCCTGATTCAAACAAGGGTGTTTCTAAGGCAGGGCTTTCCAAAGTTTTCCCACGGTGACACACCAACCGCTGTTGGTGTGTCGCCGCGGGAAAACCCGGAAGTGCCACCGTTGTGGCAGCGCGCAAAACCCCGGAAGCGCTGCTGCGCTTTTGGGTTTTGCGTGCCGCCGTTGGTGTGTCGCTGCGGGAAAACCCGGAAGCGCTGATGATGATCAGCGCTTCCGGGTTGTGTGGCGACACACCAGACTGTGTGTGGCGACACACTTTTGTGTCGCGACACACAGTTTGGAAAGCTCTGGCATAGTGAAATCTGACAGAGAAGAGCTTCTTGAATATTCTGCTTCAAGTTACACCTCAAATTATGCCTTTGGTTTGCTATTCTCTTCCACCCCAACCCCTCGTTTTATTTCTAGACACATTTGTTTTCCTTATTGTGTACTTTTGTCTTTATCTCCTAAATTATCATTCTTCATAACTGTTCCTTTTCCAAATCTAGACAGTGCCATCAATCATCTGAAGACCTCCTGCCCATGTAAATATCTACTATCTCTTGTTTTCTTCTTAGAGCTTCCCTTGCCTACTGCATTGATATTTCTAGTCTAGGTTTGCTGGAGACATGGTTTCCAAGAGGTGGGTACAGAGAGTACATGCTTCCTAAACAAAAAGGCCAAAAAGTAGTAGTCCAGTTGTCAATCTAATCCCTCCTACTACAAACTCACTCCTTTGATGCTACCTCCATGGCTCTAGAGAAGTCCCATTCTCCAAACCAGCAGCTGAGCACTGTCAGATTCTCAAACAATGGAAGTCATTTTTATTTTTTTGTTTCTTCGAGTCAGTGTTGACTCCTGGCAGCTGCCTGGACAAGTTCCTGAAGTTTTCTTGGCAAGGTTTTTCAGAAGTGGCTTGCCATTCCCTTCTTCCCAGGGCTGAGATAAACCAACTGGCCCAAGTTCACCCAGCTGGCTTTGTGCCTAAGGTGGGACTAGAACTCATGGTCTCCCAGTTTCTAGCCTGATGCCTTAACCACTACACCAAAATGGAAGTCATTATGAAAAAAGTAACTGGTATGATCTTGATCTCCATCAGAAATGTACTGTAGTTTGTGCAAGGGCAGCATTAGCAAAGCATCATTAGTCACAGGTCAAAGGACGAAGCAGGAATCCCAGAGCATCATTTTCAGAAACCACCTATCCGAAAGGAAGGCAGAAGAACTTCTAAAGTTGCTTTCTCTTCAAAGTCCATGTTTTTAGGTAAGGAGAATTGGCAGTGCTCCCTGCATTACAAAGCTGGCAGTTATTGATTTACGATTTCACAAGTACTGATCAGCAGTCCCGTGGAGTATTTTATAGAGTTCAAGGAAAAGTATTTAACAGCAGGTATATTCATGGAGGTGGGCAGGAGGGGGGTCGGGGAATATACCAGCTACAGATCCATAAATCAGAATGGTTTATAAACTCTTAAAATAGAGTTTAAGAAGTAGCAAATACATGGCAATCAAGATGTCTGGTAAAACTTTCAATGTCCCAAGCCTTTGCCAAGATGGTTCTTTAAGATCACCCTTGTGCTTTTCCTTCTGTGAATGAGTACAGCAGAAGGTATTATAATGAGCCTTAATAGTATTAATATTAATCATTTGGCAGATATATTTTGTTGCATGCAAACTCTTCCTATAAAGGTGAATTTACTTTGCATGTTGTTTAATACCCTGTTCTTTGGCATTTCCATCCATTCCAAAGAAGGTCTCTCTTTCATATTCATTACATCAATATTGTCATTTGAAGTACCAAGGAAGCCATCTGCTCTCCACCAACACTGACAGGTGCCCCATCTCTTTACATTACAGAAGATCTACTGGGAACGTGTTTCATTCATTCCCATGGGACGACGATGAGCTCATTTAAGCGTGTAGGCTAGACTGGAAAGGGAAAGAGAAATCCTGAAAGAAGGCAATGAGAAAACACTTCCCCGTTGTTGTCAAGAGCAAAGATGTGTTTGTGGCAGTTGCCAAGAATTAAGAAAATTCAGAGATTTTATTTTTTATGTTACATTGTTTCTCCCCAAAATCCTGATACTTGATTTTTTTCGCCTAATATTGAGAGAAAGTTATAATTGGGAGAAAGATAAGCAGGGTCAGATCTGGTTAGTATTTTGATGGGGAGTTGGGAAAATATCCTGGAAGGAGGCAATAGCAAACCACCTCTATACTGTTGCTAAGAAAATTAAGTCACTTGAGCTTCACTTAAAGGAAACTTTTTAAAAAGTCCTTGAGTTTCACAAAAAATCTATACAGGGAAAATTATTAGAAGAGCTGCCAAATTGTTCATTCCATGAATTGTGACAAATATAACATTTTTCATGACAGAAACCCCATCTTTCATCAAGCATAGGGCTGATTCATATACATCTGCATGGGCACCCATCACCTCAAAGTTTCAATGAGCACATCAAGTGCCACTCAAGGCCTTGGATTCCACCATGTATGTGATGCTGTTTTCTGTTGTGGCTCATTGGGTTTTATTAATTATTTTATTGTACAGGCAATGAAGTGGGCTGAGAAGAAGCAAGAGCAGAGGGGGGAGGATGGAAAACAAAGCATTACAGGCAAACCAAGCTGAAGAGGAGAGCTTTCTAGAGAAAAAGAAGGTCTCGTGTCAACAGCCTTAGTGTGCTACGTAGGAAATGGAAGAAGGAAATACTAGGACCCGGTGTGCATAGGGTCCACATCTGTTCTTCTGCCAACCTCTGTCCTCTGGAATCAGCAGGACAGCTTGCTTCATCCCACCCTGAGCCAATTGTGTGTTTTCTCCTATCACCTGAAAGTAGGGCCAGTTTTTTCTGCTCCTCAGCTGGTCTGGAATGGTAGAGCTTATCTCCACATCCTTTCTTTGGACCTTTATTTTCTGAGTCACCAGGTTGCTTCCCTTCATCTAGATTTCAGTGGGATAAAGCAAACTACTGTGTTGTTGTTGCTGACTCAAGAATGGGTTAAAGTTAATTAAACTGAGCAGCCGGGAAAGGCTCCATATCTGTATCCTCCAACAAATTGAACTGGTGCCTGTTTAGTTACTTGATGTTTTGAATATTCACATGTCCATTCTTTGTGCAAAGTAAGTCATTATTGTATTTACATTATTTATACTTAGTTTATTCCACCCATAACTTATTAAAAAATAAACAGAAAAAAGCTCAAGGATCTAGATCTCCCTTCCTAAGCTTCTTTGTCCTTAAATTGGACTAGATCATCTTTAAAAGAGAAGACACCTTCAAACTGGATTTATTTCTCACAACTTTCCAAGCGAAGGGCAATACTCTCTCAACCACTCCATGAAAACACTCTGCAACAAAATAGAAATATCATCTATGTACCACCCATAGAAAATAATGTGTTTTCCCCAAATGCATTGATATCTGGGTGTAAGATTATAGCTGTATTCCAATTTTGCTATAAACAAATTAGCCATCAATAATACTATTGATCTTTTAACTCAGTTTGGTACAACGATCAGGTGCATGACTGACAATCAGGAACTGCAAATTGTTTGCACTTCTCTTCTGTTTTTTTCCCCTTAAACAGTACTACCCCTCCACCTTCACTAGAAATGAGAGAGAGGGGAAGAGAGAGAGAGAGAGAGAGAGAGAGAGAGAGAGAGAGAGAGAGAGAGAGAGAGAGAGAGAGAGAAGAAGAAGAAGAAGATGATAGATAGATAGATGATAGATGATAGATAGATAGATGATAGATAGATAGATAGATAGATAGATAGATAGATAGATAGATAGATAGATAGATGATAGATAGATGGATGGATGGATGATAGAGATTCATTCTACAGTGTAAGATATACATGAGAACAAATCACATGATTTGGAATTCAAAGGGAAAATTGGTAAATAATAGTAAGAAAATATACAAATTAAAAATTAATGGCTACTTCATATTTTAGGAAGAGCTGGTTTGGGATATCTAGGTCAGGCATAAGAATCCAAAGTGCAAACTGTCAAAGAGTAAAAAGAGTCTCATTTTTGTCATTAATTTAGGAGAAATAGAAGGACAACAGGGTTAGGATATCTATGGGATAAAATAAAAATGGAGAAGACTCTTAAGAGTCCCTTGGACTGCAAGGAGGTGAAATCAGTCAGTCCTAAAGGAAATCAACCCTGACTGCTCATTGGAAGGACAGATACTGAAGCTGAAGCTCAAATACTTTGGCCACCTAATGCGAAGAGAGGACTCACTGGAAAAGACCCTGATGCTGGGAAAGACTGAAGGCAAAAGGAGAAGGGGACGGCAGAGGATGAGATGGTTAGATAGCATCACCGATGTAATGAACATGAATTTGAGTAAACTCCGGGAGACAGTGGAGGACAGGAAGGCCTGGCGTGCTATGGTCCATGAGGTCACGAAGAGTTGGACACGACTAAACGACTGAACAACAACAAAAATGGGATAAAATACGTGACAAATTAATATACACATCAAGAAATGCACTGGATTAAGACATGCATGAGATACAGGATATATAATTATATGTAAGCCATATTCAGACACCAGAAATAGAAGACGAACTCCCCATGCCATTGATGGCATTGCATCCATATCACATTATAGCAGAGGAGGCAGCTGCAATGTGCTTCTCTTGCACAGACTTGTTCATAATCAAAGGTTGCATGAAAGTCAAACCTGTTCCCCTTAGAAAGCCTCTTCAGTTCACATACTGTCATTGCACATCTGGATGCTTGGTCTTATATAACTTCACAGGTGTGATATCCAGCCCTGTAGTTGATTTTCACAGTTTATGTGAGGAACTGCACTGGGTTTTTTGTGTGGTTTTGTTTTTTTGTTTTTGTAACACCTGAAGACAGCTAAACTGTATATAGGAGTTTTAATTTTGAACGGTGCAGCTGAAAGTCAGGTTCACCACTCTAACTGTTTGCAAGATCTAGCCTTAATGAAATATCCTACCACAACATGCTTTTGGTTTTTATTTTTTTACCCTGCAATCAATGGAATAAATTCAGTTTTGCTTTATGAGATAGCATCTTACTACAAGTCACTGGAGAAGATGCTGATGCTGGGGAAAGTGGAAGGCCAAAGGAAGAGGGGCCAACCAAGGGCAAGATGGATGGACGATATTCTGGAGGTGACGGACTCGACCGTGGGGGAGCTGGGGATGGCGACGGCTGACAGGAAGCTCTGGCGTGGGCTGGTCCATGAAGTCACGAAGAGTTGGAAGCGACTGAACGAATAAACAACAAACACAAGTAACTGGAAATACAGCTCTTAAGGTACACATGTATCACATTATAAGAGACTGTAACTAGAATTTCTTCACTTTTGCAGTTACATTTATAGAAAGGAAAGCTGTAGGATATGGAGTTCAATAGATCACTAGTTTAATCCCCCTAACATGCCAAAATCTATTATACTGCTGTCTGTTGTAATGATTCCCAAAGTTCTTGTGCTATATTTAACAGACTTTTAAAAAATCAGTTCCTCATATATATGGCAAAGATCCATGTCCACAGAGAAAGCATTTTCATTGTTTATGGCTTTCTTTTTAAATTTCTTTCCTTTTTTTCCACCCTGCTAGCACACACAACAGATCTGTTACAATTGGTTTCCATTTTCCCCCCAAAGCCGTTTCAAAATCATTATCCTCTGGTTTAGCTCAATTTTAAGTTCTGCCTTTGATCTATTTTTAAGTGGCAGTGATTTTTCTGGAGTTTAACTCACCACATCAATTTTGGAAGAACAAGCATTCTTTCTGGTTTTCCTGAGAGATTCAGAATCTCAAAGCAATTTGTTCTCCAAATTATTATGAACTCTCTCCTACTTCTCTACTACAGTGTCCCCAACTGTATTTTAAATTCTAAGAAGCAGAGGGTTTTTTTTTTCCTTGTGCAAAGTTTTATTCCCTTAGCTACATAGAGATTGGCTTGACTTACTGGACATTTTAATGTTTCTTTTGTGTGTGTGTCTATCTATCACAGTCAAAAATAGAAAATAGAGAGTTCCAGCAGATAAGTTTTGATTTATTGAGACAGAAACCTGAAGTTTTATTTTTCATCTATCATAGTACTACTTGCCTGATATGGAGCTAGTTCTTTGTATCACTCTTACATCTTGCAAAAATGCATTTACTTCCTGCAGATCTTGTTTTCTACCATTCCAGTTTTCATCTGGGGGCTGCCTATGTAAAGTTGCAATAAGTGAGAAAAAAATCCAAAGAAATCTGTTGAGTTTTCTATGTTTCCAGCTATCATAGCTGAGATGCTTTAGGGTTTTTTCTTTCTCTTAGCTGTCATCTACTGGCCATCCAGATTTTCGCAGACTACACATGGTTGTTCTTGGTTCTATCAGTATTTCGGTAACATATTGAATTATGATAGATATGATGATCTTGTTCTTATAACATACTTAATCCAATCAAACAGTAACCCAGTCATAACTTCTTGCCAGGTGAGTCCAGCATCACTCTTTGGGGTACTACAAAAGCCCATCATCTTCTTCCCTCAGGAAAAAAAAAAGCTATTTTTTTATCATAATAATAATATAATAATGATAATAATGATAATAATGATAATAGAGCCTTTATCTCTATTTGGAAGGCAGAAGTAGACATTTGGGGCACTGCCGCTGAAACATATCAGTATTTGGACAGTATTCTGTACCGCCAGGTCTTATTAATGAGTTCTTCAATGGAATGACTTGCTCCTCTATATTTTCAATTCTTTTTCATGGAAGACTAACAAGGTAGAGTTTGGAAACTGCTCAGTTTACCAGATTGTTGTCTTTGCACAAGATATATGACCGGGGGGGGGGGGGGGGATAGCTTAACCCAAAACGGTCACCAGATTGTTTTGAGTTAAACCAGATCTTCTCCTTCCTCACTGCTGAATTTGTTTTTGAGTTTGCAAGATAGGCAGTGTTGTGCTAACCTAGACAAGCCTTCACCGTTGTTCCTGGGTGGACCAGGAACACTTCTTGATATACTTTCTGTTCTAAACACATCCCATGGATCACATATTTTCACTTATCATGAAGCAGGCAGGCCAGAATCATTCAGTTTTCTCTAGCTGCTAGGCCTGGGTTCTGCTCCATTCCACTTATATCTAATCAAATCCAATCAAACAGACATCCTGACCTTTGTAACAGGCTGAATGCTCTTACTCACATCCTGACCTTTGTAACAGAACGCCATGGGCTCTTGAAAGTTCCTTAAAATGCTACAGATGGTGTATGATAAGTTCCCCTTTTGGTATCCTGTTTTGAAGTTCTATGTCTGAACAATCTGTCTGGAACAAGCTGAGTTATGATATTTTAGACACCACCTGCTGATCTGTCATATCCTGATTGTAATTAATTACAAACCCTATAAAAGATGAGCCCTGGGTGTAGCCCGGGGTTCAGAATTTGCCAAGTTATTACTCTGAACCTTGCTAGCAATAAACCTGTATTCTCTACCTCGCTGGTCTCACGTCCTGTTATTTGGGAAGGTGAGTTTTCCCGCTACAATCAGACCACAGCTATGTGTCAGGGAGATAACTGGTGAAGAAGGAGGGGGCTCCCTCCAGGGGGATAAATGCATGCGCAGTACTGAATCGCTTTGCCTTCCTCACAAGAGGCTGAAGAAGGCACCACCCAAATTTCTTGGGCCCTTTCTCTGAGCATCACTAGTTCATTTTAGTTTAGCTGGATTCTGTCTAGCAGAGTAGAACAATAAAACACTAGAGCCTGTACACCAAGTCTCAGCATGTTCCTTCACTCGAAGTCAGGACACTATGACACCTTTTCTTTCTTCTTGTACCTCCTGTTTTAACAATAGTAGCTGGGCCGACTGGTGAGCTGGCACGCCAAGCGATCTCCTAAGTAGGCTCTCTCCAGCTCCTAACAAATTCACTTTAAACAATCCTGCTGACAAATGTTTAACCAGCAGTGGGACTCATAGGAGCAATTTTCCTCTTCCCTCCATGAATCCAATAAGCAAAATATCCAGCCTCCACACATGGAAAGACAAGAATAGGTTTTCTTTACTATTTGCATTAGAAAAAAACATTAAACATACAGATACACCAGCAGCAGCATACAAGCAGAAAAATAACTTTAAACATCAACAAGCTCTTGAACTCAATGGGATGACAGTCTCTGTGCCCTGCAGAGAAGCTTGCTCAGAGCCAGCAGGTCATATGCAACACATCGAGCAGTTTCCCTAAAGGTACAGTAATTTCAAAAGCATAGATATTTAAACCAAACTATTTTCCCCTCCCTTGGCCAAAATGCTCATGGCAAACAGCTGTTTCTGCCAAAGCTCCATACTACAACATTCACTCTTTTCTTTGTGACTGCTTAATTGTTCCTTCCAGGATGAACATCCTCCCATCTGGCCCATCTAAATCTACTCTACTTCTTCTCTTGGCCCTTCAGAACTTAACTTGGCCTCTGCTGATTCACTGGGCAATTTCCTTACTGTTGAAATTGACAGCCTTTCTCTACCCATGTTGGCTAAGTTGCCAATCAGTTCTCCTAAATCCTTACATACCCCAAGCTGCAGGAGGATTTGTGCTTTCTCTCTTTTACCTCTTACTTACTCTTGAGTAGTCTTCCCTTAACTTAAAGTTTTGCCTCCTATTCTCTTTATCTGCATAGGCTGCTTCTTACTAGGCTAATAATTTCCTTTCCTTTTTTCCCCCCAGCCATGCCTCTAGGCTAAACTACTTCTGCTCCTCTAATTTCTCCCCTGCGCTTCTGTGCATCTGTGCATCAGACTTGCACTCAGAGCTCCTCAGCTTTTTATGTCTTTCCTAACTCATCTAAATTTCATTTTCATGCCTCTCTAATCTTTGGAAGAGACCGTCTCCCTTCTAGAAGTCTAATTCTGATTTTTTTTTAACTGACTCAATGCTGCCCGACTAAAAGCCTCCTATCCCTCCCCTAATCTCCATCTCTATTTTCTTAGCATCTCTACGGATCCTATTTCTTATCCTTATGATTGCTTCTAGTCCCAGATCTGTGCAATCAGATCCTTAGCACCTCTTAACTTCCTTGCTTCTCCTGGCAATTCCTGCCAGCTTCTAGATCTATTTCTTGGTTACATCTGTTTTTACAAGAGTCTGGGTGCACTGTAGACCAAAGCTGCAGTTGCATTTGGCTTTTTTCCAGATGGGCTCATGGAGAGGGTAGGGAGCAGGAGGTAAGGACAGTAAAAAGGTTCCCCCCGCACAGTTGTGCAGTCATGTCCAACTCTAGGGGCCGGTGCCCATCTCTGTTTCTTAGCCAAAGAGCCAGCATTGTCCGAAGTTGCTTCCGTGGTCATGTTGGCAAGAGCTGGGGCTAGTACCTCTGCTGATATTTTTTTTAAAGAAAAGAGCCATGGCTCTGAACTGGGAGTCTTCCAGTTTGTGAGGACCACAAACTTACACATCCCCTGCATTGATATGCAGCATGACACCTCCAGATTGACTAGGCCTGATATAGATACACAGTGGCCAACATATCAGCCAACATACCACATTGTGAGCTTCTAGCCTATAATTGCAGAAACCAAGGATTAGAAAACAATTTAACCAATACCTATCCATAGCTTTTTCTTTTTACGACTTGGAAACTTTAAGTTTTCTGAGCATTTTTTTAAATCTTGAAAATGTAGATGTCCAGAATAAAGTGCCAAACCCAAAGGATGACAATTGGGACCACAAAGCTCAATATTCTGCACTCTTGGTGTCTGTATAGAAATAAATGGAGCACTAGAGCACATCATTGTTCAAGAGAGCCCACTTCTATATCACTGGACAAACCTATCTTTCTCTAAAATTTCCCTTGTAGAACTCAACAGGTATAATTTGGAAGAAAGATATGCTGCAGAGAAAACAGTTGACTGGCTCCAAAATAGACTTGGGAGATTCTTCCTACTAAACCAATAGGACACCTCCAGAGTGTGTGCTAAAAGAACTGATATTGATAGGCCCATGTCTGATCTATGCCATTACCACTGACAAGGTTCATCCCCTCTTAGGTTCATGTACACAAAAAATGATTTTATTTTATTGGAAGCTTCATCTGGGTTGTACTTTCTGCCTTTGTGTTTTTCTCCTCTTCACTGCTTGGGTGAATTTCAGAGCTGTAAGTAAGTAGCTTTGCTGGTTTCCACAGCACAAGATCAAAAGCACTGATGCTTGACTGCTATCTGGCTCAATCGTTTCAAGTACAGGTTCAGTATAATAGCTCCCTATCACCAATGGAGCATTTCTTCATTCATGCCATTAGCGTTACTGAGGGTAGACAGCAAATTCCCCCATGAGATGGTTGTTCTTAAATAAGTTACCTCTTCACATACTTTCCTTAGCCAGTGAAAGCATTTCATTCATTCTTGTTTGGTAGCTTTTCTGAAATTGATGAACAATCCAGAACAAAACAGATTTAGCAACATACGCAACAATAAACCAACCTACATAATCAGGATGATCACTGGGTTTGCTTCTTGCTGTCTAATTTTCCTCAGTACAACCGAACGTTCATGGTGGTCTTGATCAACCAGAGTAGTGCAGGCCTCAAGTGTGTTTTTTTACCAGGAAGGGTGACAGTGTAATCCTACGCATATTTACCAGAAAGTAATTCTTATTGAAATCAGAAGTAATCCAATATAGTATACAGGATAGCACCTTTGAATTTCCTACATCTCAACTTATGAAAGGCATCCTATGGTTCAGGTGGCTGTCCCAAGGACCACTATAATTCTCCTTTCCCACAGGTAGAGAGTAAAGAAGAACACTGTAGTTACCTTTTTATCACACTGGGGAAAATTTCCTTACTGCTGCTTGTAAACCATCAAGACTCCTAAGTCAAGGTAAAGGTTCCCCCCGCACATTTGTGCAGTCGCGTCTGACTCTAGGGGCCGGTGCTCATCTCCGTTTGTTAGCCAAAGAGCCAGCGTTGTCCGAAGATGCTTCCATGGTCATGTGGCCAGCATGACACATGCAGAACACTGTTACCTTCCCACTGAAGTGGTACCTATTCATCTACTTGCATTTGCATGCTTTCAAATTGCTAGGTTGGCAAGAGCTGGGAGAAGTGCGGGAGCTCACTCCGTCACGCGGGGCTAAGGATTCAAACCTCCAAACTTGCGATCGACAAGCCTGGCGTCTTACCCACTGAGCCAACACGCCCCCTATCAAGACTCCTACAGACAAAAATATTATGTTGGTGCAAATTAAGGGGAGCTTTGATCTTATGGCCCCTAATGTATGCACACACACACACACTCCAATAAGGTCAAGAAAACACGCCAACCTAGACATGAAAGCTTTGAAATTTGAACTTGTGTCCTTTATTTCAGCCCTTAATAACTTCATGTTTTATAAGTTGCAAAGCAAAGGCCCTTTGGTACAGTACTTTAATTTCCCTGAACTTCCAAGAAGTTCTGTGTGCCTGATACCTAGCAGAGCAAAATACCCAAATGGAGTTCCTAATCTTAATCATGGATCATTTGCATCCTTGTACATAATTTGGACTTGCAAAATAGGCCAAAAGGCATTTAATCTAGATGAAACTGCCCAAATGCACTTGAAGGCAAATTCACAAAAATAAAGGGGGAGGAGGGCAGGAAACCTACATTGGAATAAAATCAGGTAATGAAAGGCAATCAGCTTTCACTCCAGGATTCTTCCAGACTGCTAAATTGCCTCATTTATTACGTAAAGCTGCTACACATTACAAGATTGAAGAGTAAATCATAAGGATCCCAGTAATGGAAATTACTGCAGAAGGGAACTGTCTATTGTTTGGCTCAATCAAATGAAGGGCAAAGGAATGCCTGCAAGGTTGGAATGGTATCTCAGGAGCAGCTCATGAAGCAGTGGACCAGGGAAAGCTGCAGCCCACCCCAAAACAAATAGGTCCAATTAACTGCCGCAATAATGGGCAAGAACCGCATCCAAATTGCATCTTTCCTTTTCTTACCAGCACCAACTCAGTACTTCTGCATCCATTGCATTCAATTATACCTTAAATGATCTAAAGGCCATTTGGCTAATTTTAAAATAATGTCTGGGAAAGGGCATTATCTCCACATAGATGGCAAGCCTGTTTATTGTTTATTAGCACCATTAGACAGAAATGAACTGCCAGTCAAAACACTACATTTTTTTAAACCAGCTCTTTGATTGCTCACTTCTCTCTTCTGCAAAATCTTCTTCCCTTTTCTTCCTCTGCAAAAGTTTCTTTCCTCAGCACAAATGCATATCCCAGGCTCCTTATTTACTCTTCTTCACTACCGTTTTAGATTATATTTAGTATCCGTTTTCTGGTTTCCTGATTCTACAAGAGCTGGTTCTCCTTTTTCTCATGGCTCCTTGTTTGAACTTCTTTCCAGGAACCTGGAACAGGCAGTCAAGAGATTTTGAGGGCTACCCTAGACCCGTTTGCCAAATAATACTTCTCTATTCTAGTTGGAAGAACATCTGCCCATAATTGCCCCCTGTTGCTCAGCAAGTCCTCAAAAGCAGTTGCCAAAGGATTATTGGTGATTATCCTGGTGTAATGTACGTATGTGGAAAAGACCTTAGGAGAGGGGTGAAGAGATGCTGCCTAGGAAACGGTCAGATAAGAGAGGGCATAGCCTGCAGCTGGATAGAGGGTAGAGCAAGAGGCTCAGGAGGGACCCTCCCTAGCTTCTCAGGCTGTAAAGGAGACGGTGGGAGAATTGTCCTTTCAGACTTGCAAGATTGATGTCAGCCTTACCAAGTAGACCAGACCGGAAACACTACCAAATAAGCTAATTCTATTTTATTGTAAAGCTACATTGACAGAATCTTGCAAGTCCCCTTTACAGTACAATTCTCCCTCCCACTATCCAGCCACGGGCTATGCCTTCTCTTATCTGACTGTTCCCTAGGCAGCATCTCTTCGTCTTTCCCACATACCATTTCACCTGGAGACAAAGGTGTAGGTTGGATTTATTCTCTACTGGGAATGGCTTGCAACAATTTGCCAATTCTCTCTGTATTTGTAAGAGAGTGAGAGAGAGAGAGAAAGAAACAGAAAGAGAGAGAAAGAGAGAGAGAGAGAGACAGAAATGTAACAGGACTCAGTACTAGTATCTCTAATGCATGATCTGGGCCACAGGCTGAAGCCTGAGAAATGTCAGGAATCTACAAGAAGTCAAAATAATCAGAACTGAGGAACAACAAAGCATGCAAAAACAAACTATAGTTCAAGAAGACATGTTGCTCAAGCAAATTTTCACTGGAGCAGGGAACCATTTAATACTTTCTATCCAAGAGGATCCAGTGACCAACCTGAGTAAGCAAAGTCAGTGTCACCTCCACTAGGTAGACCAAACCAGAAAATCAATGCCTCAGGATGGCTAAGATTACTGTTATTTAGATTGGCTATTATAACAGAATCTTTCAAGTCTCATTGTGCTGCACCTTGTCCTCCTTCTTAGAGTTCAGTGAATTAGGGAGGTTTCCGTTCCAAATGTTATCTGGACATTCTGGATATTCCCCCGTATCTCCATCAAGGTCATCTTCCTTACTTTCTACAGTCAGTCCAAGATCTGAATTTACTTTGCCAGGTTGTCACAGGTCATTCAAAGATTCCCTAGATCAGTGTTTCTCAACCTTGGCAACTTGAAGATGTGTGGACTACAACACTCAGAATTCCTCAGCCAGCCATGTCCACACATCTTCAAGTTGCCAAGGTTCCAACTAGAATAGAGACACACACTGCCCTAGATACTAGCATCCTCTGGAACCAACAAGAAAGGACTTCGATTTCAGCCCAATACAGCTAACCCCACTGTCTCCGTGGTGGGATCTGCAGGTCCTGTTATCAATATAAGCAAGAATGTATTATTCCATTCTTAAATTATGACAGATTAGAATAGTAAAATCCCATACTTGTGGGGAATTAAATCTTAGCCTAACTTCAAGCTATCTAATGGTACTACTGAAAATGTATGAAAATGCTGCTTTGGGAACATTTTAAAAACTTAGAGAACATTTTGCACTTACAAAGTTGAAGGCTGTTCAAACTGTTCTCAATTGTGTCTTTTTGACACAAAGTCTTTTCTAATAAATTTACCTGCTTCTTTGTGACTAACAATATTCACCCAAACTGCTAAAGGAACCAGTTTCCAATCATCATCATCATCATCATCATCATCATCATCATCACCACCACCACCACCACCATCATTGATTCCTTTTTAAAAGCTTTTTGTACAATTATTGAAGTAATGACTATTTTTTGCTTCCATAGGTGACAGAAAATATGGAATTTTAAAATATATTAAAATTGTGTTTCTTAAGTATTGTTAACTTACAGCTGCTTTAAAAGTGAAATTCTTATGTGTAAAATTCATATATGGTATAGACACTTTTAGCCTTATTAATATTCATGGTCATCAATACCAGATAAATAGATAGATAAATAAATAGATTAATAGCCTATTATCATTACATGGGCTTCATGGAGATTAAATTAATCTTTTGTTTCATTTATTTGTTTGATCTCTGGCTAAAACGTATGAGAGCGCTATTAGAAACTAGAAGGTTATTTGGTATGAAGGCAGAATAAAGCTAAAAAATAGTTGAACATAATGAAAAAATTGCTATTACAGGGATAAACAAAGTCTGGAGGAAATATTATTTCACACCAATATAGGAACAATTTTATGTGCAGGTACATCTCCAATCAATCAAACATTATTTTCAGTAATAAATGAGTCTATCGCTAGGAATCACTGGAAATTATAGAAATGGCAACATGTGTATTTGAGTATAATATAAGGATAATATTTGCAAGGAAGGTATCACTATTGATTTAGTCACTCAGGGTCCAGTGAGCTTATCGATCTTTACAGGCTGGCCAAAGGAGGCAAAAATAAAAGAATGGAATGAATGAAATAAAATGATTCATCTCTTTGAAGTGATATAATGATAATAGAAACAAATCCAGGCCTACCAGCTTGGGTTGCATGAAATTGGATGACCATTAGGTGGCAGCAGAGAGGCACAGAAACTCTGGACTCTGCTGCCATCTCATGGCCATCTGCATTTGTGCAGCCCAGATCTGATAACCCTACGCAGGCCTGCAGCTTCTGCATAGGGAGATCGGAATGCAAAACAGTGGTTCATTAAAAAATCAGATGTGCTCTTCATACACTAGTTTGACTGCATCTGCCTGCGTGTGCATGCTCCTTGCAGTAAGCCCTGTGTGATAAAACCAGTCGCTCCATTCCCAAATATATGCTTCAACTTCAGAGCCATCTATGCACACTAGGAAACAGATGGCTGGAAGAAATACAATACGTGCTAAGACAATCCTTGTGTTTCCCTCCCATTCCATCTGGAAGGATGAGTTCAATCAGTTGTAGGCAAGCTTATGAATCATTTGGATTTTGGAAGGTATGTTGAAGATGCCCTCACAAAAAGGCTCCATAAAGTAATAATGGCTCATCACTGAGCACCATTTCCCAGAAGGTAAATGTTTGAGGTAGTTTGCAATGATCTTCTACCTCCATGGCCTCTGAATGCTCTCCACATATAGCTTTTTTTGGGGTAGATGGAACTAACGCACTGGGTGCAGAGGAAATTCCCTTGTTGTTCTTGAAGAAGGCATATGTCAGGCCCTGTGACATTCTTATTGATATAAAGAAGACTAAAAGGCTAATGCTTTGCTTTGCAGATGTCAGCTTCCTGTTCAGTATTTTATTCAAGGATTCATAAAAATAAAGTATTGCAGAGAATATTGGTGGTTTCAAAATCTTAACTTTTCCTCCAGCTATGGAAAGAAGCAGCCTAAAGAAAGAGAATGAATTTGACAAAAGGAAGCTACTTCCTCCCCTTCTTTGGAGTCCTACGCCACTCCCTCCCAGTCTGTTGCACATTGTAGAAGAGAGTAATGGAAGATAGTTTCACCTTAACTTGGGGGAGGAGGTGTGGTGTTTGTTGGAGGTCCCAGCAAAACAGCATGCTTGATTAGCATATGGGTGATTGCTCTAGGAGGCAAACTTGCTATGTGCTTCTTCCTGAGGAAGCTGTTTTGTTGTCTCCTCCCACTTCCTCTTTCTCTTTCTCTCTCTGCCTTTTCCACCATTGGAGGAGGAAGTATGTTGCTGAGCTCCTCTCCATCTTGAGGCCATGCCTAGGCCTCAACTCCAGAAGTTTTCCCCTTTCTCCACGCAGCCCCTGGCAGCAAAGAGGGCCAGGGGTCTACAAACAATTTAGGGAAACACAGAAGAAGAAGAATAATTCCTAACAGAATGGATGTAACTGTAACTGGACCAAATAAACGTAAGAACTCTCTTGTACTTACTTTTGTAACCTACTTTGTCTAAGCGCGTGATTCTTTATGCTTGGGAGGGCTAAGTGTGTAAGATCAATAACCTATATCTCTCTAGCGTGCTCATTAATGCTATTGTTGATAATATCCCTTTCTGTGTGCTTATTGCCTCACTGCATTAAGCTCTGCTCCATTCAGTGGTCCTAGAAGTCCATTAATGGCCATCAGTGTTAACATTTTAGAAAGCCTGTTTTAAGGTTTTCATTATACTATCTGCATGTTTCCTGCCTTAAAATTTCAGGAAACTCTGTTGACCACTTTTTTATCCAGGAGACTCTAAGTAAGGGATTAAAATAAAGTCTATCTAGGACTTGAATCTAGGAAAGAAGGATGCTTGCAAAATGAAGTCTGACTGGCATTCGTTCTCCCTTCAAAAAAAAAAATCTGTAGTGGGTGGCTTCATTTACACTAGAAAATGAAGACACTGTTCTCCTTTCTTTGAACATTGAAAGAGATTAATATGCATTTATTTCTCCAGCATATCCTGGGAACTGTCATTCACATTTCCTGCCTCCAGGAAACCCCAAGGAAAAAGCTGTTGTTTAAGGATATTTCTGCTACCTTAGACATACTATTATTTTTTTCCAGAAGAAAATGAAAGGGAAAGGGGTCTTGTAGCCACTGAAAATTAATGTGAGTTCCGCTTCTGCTTCTGGGTCCAATCCACCAAGTATGTGGCTGATTTCTTTTGAAAAAAGGATGGAAATTTCATGGAATGGAAACTGTTGCCAAATAATGAAAATAAGAATGGAGCAAACTTGACTAATTGACATGAATGAGAAAAGCTGAACGGAGACCATCAAAAGGAACAAGATAAATAACGCTGAGGGATTGCTCTTGCTTCACACTACATCTCACCAAATTTGCCCAACCTACACATTTTTAGTTAAGCAGGTATTAGTAAAAGGACATAAGAGTTCAAAATACTTTGTGGGTTTTAGTTAATTCAAATATGTTTTCCATGCCTAGACATATAATATTCACTACCTTCAGTTGTACAGAAGTAGTAGAGACAAAGATAAATCAAGTGGACAGGATAGGAACCTATCAAAGAAGCCACAAAGACATTACTGTCTAGGTTCTTTGTCGATCACATTAATTACAGCCAATCATTTATTTTCTACTTCATATTTATAACATTAAGGCAACTGGCAATATTCCTGAAATTTCTAGATTTTCTATAACGGATCCAATTTAAAAAGCTTTTATTTTTCTGTTTCATAGTTCTGACATTTAACAAAAATAGCGTCCTTCACAATGCTACATATTTTTAGACCTGCTTAAAGCACTTTAGGTGTTCAAGAAATGCCATAATGCCATCAAATTCACATTTCAGAGATCTGTAATTTTTTCTTACTTATTTATTTTTTCTTTTTCTTACTGAAAGCTGCACAACCAGCAGAGTGATTGTATAAAGCAGAAAAAAAGAAAAGGAAAGGAAAGGAAAGGAAAGGAAAGGAAAGGAAAGGAAAGGAAAGGAAAGGAAAGGAAAGGAAAGGAAAGGAAAGGAAAGGAAAGGAAAGGAAAGGAAAACCTGAAGAAGACTTGGTTGGCAAACACTGTTTAAAAACTAAACAAACAAAAAAGTGAAATCAGATTTATAACTTATGGTCCTGGGATTCTGAACTTCTCAAATTTTTGCATGAACAAAGAAAAAGCTAATTAGAGGAGAACTGATCAGAAGTTTCCACAAGAAGCAGAGAACATTCAGCAAGGACTTGCTACTGCAGGAAAGAAACATCATAAATTCAAACCAGGAAGAATGAATTAGTGAAATAAATTGGTTTACATTTGACAAAATAAATGAAAACAAGTGTCTTAAAGTACTTCAGGCTGAAGATACTGTTTCTGCTGCACTAAAGGAAATCCTATGATGAGAGACTATGATGATGCCAAGTGAAGGTAACAAATCAAATGGTTTTATATTAGAAAAATATTACTAAATAGGAACATCTGTGCTTGGATATGCCTAAGATTGGAAAAACTTTGTATTATGAGAATTAATTAAAACCCACAAAGTACTTCCAACTATTGCTTTTGTGCTGCAGTTTGGAGGAAACACCAAACCAAAAAATATCTAATTTGGCATTCCATCTCTCACAATGGATGACCAGACAAAAGGACTGTAGATCTCTATTTCTGCAACTGTGGCTGTTTATTACTGATTATTTCATTTATACTCTACTTTTCCATTCAACAAGGATGATTAAGATGGGAATAAAGTGATTTGGGCTGCAAAAGCTGCTTAGGAGAGTGAATGTAGCTCCTACTTTTCTTGTTTATTCGTTCAGTCGCTTCTGACTCTTTGTGACTTCATGGACCAGCCCACGCCAGAGCTTCCTGTCGGCCGTCGCCATCCCCAGCTCCCCCACGGTCGAGTCCATCACCTCCAGAATACCATCCATCCATCTTGCCCTTGGTCCTCCCCTCTTCCTTTGGCCTTCCACTTTCCCTAGCATCAGCATCTTCTCCAGGGTATCCTGTCTTCTCATGATGTGGCCAAAGTACTTCAGTTTTGCCTTAAATATTATTCCCTCAAGTGAGCAGTCTGGCTTTATTTCCTGAAGTATGGACTGGTTTGATCTTCTTGCAGTCCAAGGAACTCTCAGAATTTTCCGCCAACACCACAGTTCAAAAGCATCTATCTTCCTTCGCTCAGCCTTCCTGATGGTCCAGCTCTCACAGTCATAGCTTACTATGGGGAATAAAAAGGTAAAGTTTCCCCCCACACATTTGTGCAGTCGTGTCCGACTCTAGGGGCCGGTGCTCATCTCCGTTTGTTAGCCGAAGAGCCAGTGTTGTCCGAAGACACTTCCACAGTCATATGGCCGCATGACGCACGCAGAACACTGTTACCTACCCACCGAAGTGGTACCTATTCATCTACTTGCATTTGCATGCTTTCAAATTGCTAGGTTGGCAAGAGCTGGAGCTAGTGCGGGAGCTCACTCCATCACGCAGGGCTAGGGATTCAAACCTCCGAACTTGCGATCTTCCGATCAACAAGCCTGGCGTCTTACCCGCTGAGCCACCATGCCCCACTACAGGGAATACCATTGCTTTAACTATGCGGACCTTTGTTGTCAGTGTGATGTCTCTGCTCTTAACTATTTTATCAAGATTTGTCATTGCTCTCCTCCCAAGAAGTAGACGTCTTCTGATTTCCTGGCTGCAGTCAGCGTCTGCAGTAATCTTTGCCCCTAGAAACACAAAGTCTATCACTGCCTCCACGTTTTCTCCCTCTATTTGCCAGTTATCAATCAAGCTGGTTGCCATAATCTTGGTTTTTTTGAGGTTTAACTGCAACCCAGCTTTTGCACTTTCTTCTTTCACCTTTGTCATAAGGCTCCTCAGCTCCTCCTACTAGCAATACTTTAAACTTTAAATCTGTCTATGAAGGTTCTCAGTCATCCAGGTGGAATTGTCTGTAGCTTGAATCATGTCAACTGGATTTCTATTTTCTTAATGGAAACGTTTCGCTCCTTATCCAAGGGGCTTCTTCAGTCTGAGCAAAGTTGGTAAGGGAATCCTAAATATGTTCCTAGGTAGCTGTGTGACCTTACACCTGGGGCTAGGTCATGGTTATATTGAGATGTAATTTTTAAGTCCTTTTATCATCTAATGGAGGGTCGTTAAAAACACCATGCTGCTGTTGAGCTTCTGAAATGGTCTTAATCTTCCTAGGCACAGAAGACAACACGGGGAGGAAGATGGGGGAGAGTTTGTGCCTGAGGCCCCCACCTCTATTCAAGGAAGGATTTTCCAAGTTGGCATAAATGGATTCCTTGACCCCTCTCTCAAACCACCTATCTTCTCTGTCTAAAATGTGAACATTAATGTCCTCAAATGAGTGTCCTTTTTCTTTTAGATGAAGATAAACTGCTGACTCTGGTCCTGTGGTGTTATTTCTCCTGTGTTGTGCCATCCTCCTGTACATAGGTTGTTTGGTTTCTCCAATGTAGAGTTCAGAGCACTCCTCACTGCACTGGATTGCATAAACTACATTGCTTTTCTTATGTTTTGGAGTTTGATCTTTGGGGTGTACAAGCCTCTGTCTCAGTGTGTTGGTGGGTTTGAAATATACAGGTATGTGGTGTTTGCCAAATATCCGTTTTATCTTTTCAGACACGCCAGCCATGTAGGGAATGACCAGGTTCTTTCGTTTACTCTGAGTCTCAGCCCTATCTGTCGCTGTTTTAGGTCTGGTAGATTTAGATTTGGTGAAGGCCCAATTTGGATATCCACAGGCCTTCAGGGCTGTTCTCAGGTGCTGATTTTCATTCTTTTTGGAATCCATGGAGGTGGGGATGGTTTATGCTCTGTGTGACAATGTCCTGATGACTCCTAGTTTGTGCTGCAGTGGATGGTGGGAGTCAAACATCAGATATTGATCTGTGTGTGTGGGTTTCCTGTAGATCCCTATTTCTAGCTTGCCACCGGTCCCAATGAGGACTTCACAGTCTAGGAATGCCAGTCTGTTGTCCTTGGTGTCTTCTCTGGTGAAGCTAATGTTGGCATCTATAGTGTTTATATGGTCCGTGAAGGCCTGTACTTCCTGGGCCTTGATTTTGACCCAGGTGTCATCCACATACCTAAACCAGTGGGTGGGCACCGTTCCCTGGAATGTGTTGAGTGCTTTCTTCTCCACTTCTTCCATGTATAAATTGGCCACAATGGGTGACACAGGAGAACCCATGGCACAGCCGTGTTTTTGTCTGTAAAAGTTACCTCTGTATGTGAAATAAGTGGTGTTAAGACACAGGTCCAGAAGATGGCAGATCTGGTTTGGGTTGAGATGGCTTCTCCTTTCCAGGGTGCTGTCCTCTTCTAGTCTCTTCCTGACAGAGGATAGAGCATGAGTGGTGGGGATGCTGGTGAAAAGGGAGGACACATCAAAGGAGACCATAGTTTCATCTGTATCCAGTTTCAGGATCTTTGCTTTGGAAACAAATTCTTCCGAATTATGGATGTGGTGTTCAGAGTGTCCAACTAGAGGTGCTAGTATGGTAGAGAGGTGTTTGGCAATGTTGTATGTTACCGAATTGATGCTGCTGACTATGGGTCGGAGGGGTGTTCCTTCCTTGTGGATCTTAGGAAGTCCGTAGATGCAGGGGATGGCTTCTCCAGGATACAGACGGTGGTAGGTAATCCTATCGATGGAGCCATCATGTTCCAATTGTTTCAAACTGTCTATTGCCTTTTTCTTGTAATTGTTGGTGGGGTCTCTTTTCAGTTTTTCATATGTATGGTGATCCTCCAAAAGTGAGGTAATTTTATTGTGGTAGTCTGCAGTGTTTAGAACCACTGTACATCTTCCTTTGTCAGCAGGTAAAATGGTGATGGTTTCATCTTTGCTGAGGGCTGTCAGGGCTCTCCTCTCTTGGACGGTAAGGTTGGGGGGAGGAGGTTGAGCACTGGACAGAGCTGCAGATATTTTAAGCCGGAGTTGTTCTGCTTCTTCAAAAGGTAGGTGGTTGTTGTGGATGGCAGATTCTGTGGCTGTAATGAGCTCCACAACCGGAACTTGCTTGGGAGTGATGGCAAAATTAAGACCTTTGGCTAGGACATCTCTCTCTGGTTGGGTAAGTTCTCTGTCTGAGAGATTTTTCACCCACATGTTCTTTTTGTCCTCTGTGGTCCTGTTGTTGTTGTTCCTCCCAGTGGTTTCTCCAGTTCCTTGTTTCTGCTTGCTGCGAGAAAGAAGAATGTCAAATTTCTTAGTTTGCCTCTCCTTTGTCTTGTGATGCTGGGCCAGCTGTACTTTATTGCCAAGCTGAATAACTCTATCCAGGATTGGGTCAGGAAGGGTGGCTGTGAGTTCCTGGTGAAGGTTTTCAAAATTGTATTGCAGGGCATCAATGGTGAAGTGGACTTGCCTTATTCTTTCATTTAGAAGATGTCTTTGTGCCTGCTGCAGGATCTGATCTGCTCTGTGACCCTTAACTGTAGATTGCAGGCGTAGGCTTGTCGGGATGAGTCTCTGTTGTCTGCATCTGAGGTTAAAACGTAGGTGGTTTCTATAGTCTGCCACCTTTCTTGCTGTCTTCTCGAATTTCCTTACCAACTTCAGGGTTTCATCCCCAAAATGTATGGCAATATGTCTATGAAGGTTCTCAGTCATCCAGGTGGAATTGTCTGTAGCTTGAATCATGTCAACTGGATTTCTATTTTCTTAATGGAAACGTTTCGCTCCTTATCCAAGGGGCTTCTTCAGTCTGAGCAAAGTTGGTAAGGGAATCCTAAATATGTTCCTAGGTAGCTGTGTGACCTTACACCTGGGGCTAGGTCATGGTTATATTGAGATGTAATTTTTAAGTCCTTTTATCATCTAATGGAGGGTCGTTAAAAACACCATGCTGCTGTTGAGCTTCTGAAATGGTCTTAATCTTCCTAGGCACAGAAGACAACACGGGGAGGAAGATGGGGGAGAGTTTGTGCCTGAGGCCCCCACCTCTATTCAAGGAAGGATTTTCCAAGTTCTCTTTTCAATTTTCAATTTTCAAGTTTCCCTGCATCTACGGACTTCCTAAGATCCACAAGGAAGGAACACCCCTCCGACCCATAGTCAGCAGCATCAATTCGGTAACATACAACATTGCCAAACACCTCTCTACCATACTAGCACGTCTAGTTGGACACTCTGAACACCACATCCATAATTCGGAAGAATTTGTTTCCAAAGCAAAGATCCTGAAACTGGATACAGATGAAACTATGGTCTCCTTTGATGTGTCCTCCCTTTTCACCAGCATCCCCACCACTCATGCTCTATCCGCTGTCAGGAAGAGACTAGAAGAGGACAGCACCCTGGAAAGGAGAAGCCATCTCAACCCAAACCAGATCTGCCATCTTCTGGACCTGTGTCTTAACACCACTTATTTCACATACAGAGGTAACTTTTACAGACAAAAACACGGCTGTGCCATGGGTTCTCCTGTGTCACCCATTGTGGCCAATTTATACATGGAAGAAGTGGAGAAGAAAGCACTCAACACATTCCAGGGAACGGTGCCCACCCACTGGTTTAGGTATGTGGATGACACCTGGGTCAAAATCAAGGCCCAGGAAGTACAGGCCTTCACGGACCATATAAACACTATAGATGCCAACATTAGCTTCACCAGAGAAGACACCAAGGACAACAGACTGGCATTCCTAGACTGTGAAGTCCTCATTGGGACCGGTGGCAAGCTAGAAATAGGGATCTACAGGAAACCCACACACACAGATCAATATCTGATGTTTGACTCCCACCATCCACTGCAGCACAAACTAGGAGTCATCAGGACATTGTCACACAGAGCATAAACCATCCCCACCTCCATGGATTCCAAAAAGAATGAAAATCAGCACCTGAGAACAGCCCTGAAGGCCTGTGGATATCCAAATTGGGCCTTCACCAAATCTAAATCTACCAGACCTAAAACAGCGACAGATAGGGCTGAGACTCAGAGTAAACGAAAGAACCTGGTCATTCCCTACATGGCTGGCGTGTCTGAAAAGATAAAACGGATATTTGGCAAACACCACATACCTGTATATTTCAAACCCACCAACACACTGAGACAGAGGCTTGTACACCCCAAAGATCAAACTCCAAAACATAAGAAAAGCAATGTAGTTTATGCAATCCAGTGCAGTGAGGAGTGCTCTGAACTCTACATTGGAGAAACCAAACAACCTATGTACAGGAGGATGGCACAACACAGGAGAAATAACACCACAGGACCAGAGTCAGCAGTTTATCTTCATCTAAAAGAAAAAGGACACTCATTTGAGGACATTAATGTTCACATTTTAGACAGAGAAGATAGGTGGTTTGAGAGAGGGGTCAAGGAATCCATTTATGCCAACTTGGAAAATCCTTCCTTGAATAGAGGTGGGGGCCTCAGGCACAAACTCTCCCCCATCTTCCTCCCCGTGTTGTCTTCTGTGCCTAGGAAGATTAAGACCATTTCAGAAGCTCAACAGCAGCATGGTGTTTTTAACGACCCTCCATTAGATGATAAAAGGACTTAAAAATTACATCTCAATATAACCATGACCTAGCCCCAGGTGTAAGGTCACACAGCTACCTAGGAACATATTTAGGATTCCCTTACCAACTTTGCTCAGACTGAAGAAGCCTCTTGGATAAGGAGCGAAACGTTTCCATTAAGAAAATAGAAATCCAGTTGACATGATTCAAGCTACAGACAATTCCACCTGGATGACTGAGAACCTTCATAGACATATTGCCATACATTTTGGGGATGAAACCCTGAAGTTGGTAAGGAAATTCGAGAAGACAGCAAGAAAGGTGGCAGACTATAGAAACCACCTACGTTTTAACCTCAGATGCAGACAACAGAGACTCATCCCGACAAGCCTACGCCTGCAATCTACAGTTAAGGGTCACAGAGCAGATCAGATCCTGCAGCAGGCACAAAGACATCTTCTAAATGAAAGAATAAGGCAAGTCCACTTCACCATTGATGCCCTGCAATACAATTTTGAAAACCTTCACCAGGAACTCACAGCCACCCTTCCTGACCCAATCCTGGATAGAGTTATTCAGCTTGGCAATAAAGTACAGCTGGCCCAGCATCACAAGACAAAGGAGAGGCAAACTAAGAAATTTGACATTCTTCTTTCTCACAGCAAGCAGAAACAAGGAACTGGAGAAACCACTGGGAGGAACAACAACAACAGGACCACAGAGGACAAAAAGAACATGTGGGTGAAAAATCTCTCAGACAGAGAACTTACCCAACCAGAGAGAGATGTCCTAGCCAAAGGTCTTAATTTTGCCATCACTCCCAAGCAAGTTCCGGTTGTGGAGCTCATTACAGCCACAGAATCTGCCATCCACAACAACCACCTACCTTTTGAAGAAGCAGAACAACTCCGGCTTAAAATATCTGCAGCTCTGTCCAGTGCTCAACCTCCTCCCCCCAACCTTACCGTCCAAGAGAGGAGAGCCCTGACAGCCCTCAGCAAAGATGAAACCATCACCATTTTACCTGCTGACAAAGGAAGATGTACAGTGGTTCTAAACACTGCAGACTACCACAATAAAATTACCTCACTTTTGGAGGATCACCATACATATGAAAAACTGAAAAGAGACCCCACCAACAATTACAAGAAAAAGGCAATAGACAGTTTGAAACAATTGGAACATGATGGCTCCATCGATAGGATTACCTACCACCGTCTGTATCCTGGAGAAGCCATCCCCTGCATCTACGGACTTCCTAAGATCCACAAGGAAGGAACACCCCTCCGACCCATAGTCAGCAGCATCAATTCGGTAACATACAACATTGCCAAACACCTCTCTACCATACTAGCACCTCTAGTTGGACACTCTGAACACCACATCCATAATTCGGAAGAATTTGTTTCCAAAGCAAAGATCCTGAAACTGGATACAGATGAAACTATGGTCTCCTTTGATGTGTCCTCCCTTTTCACCAGCATCCCCACCACTCATGCTCTATCCGCTGTCAGGAAGAGACTAGAAGAGGACAGCACCCTGGAAAGGAGAAGCCATCTCAACCCAAACCAGATCTGCCATCTTCTGGACCTGTGTCTTAACACCACTTATTTCACATACAGAGGTAACTTTTACAGACAAAAACACGGCTGTGCCATGGGTTCTCCTGTGTCACCCATTGTGGCCAATTTATACATGGAAGAAGTGGAGAAGAAAGCACTCAACACATTCCAGGGAACGGTGCCCACCCACTGGTTTAGGTATGTGGATGACACCTGGGTCAAAATCAAGGCCCAGGAAGTACAGGCCTTCACGGACCATATAAACACTATAGATGCCAACATTAGCTTCACCAGAGAAGACACCAAGGACAACAGACTGGCATTCCTAGACTGTGAAGTCCTCATTGGGACCGGTGGCAAGCTAGAAATAGGGATCTACAGGAAACCCACACACACAGATCAATATCTGATGTTTGACTCCCACCATCCACTGCAGCACAAACTAGGAGTCATCAGGACATTGTCACACAGAGCAGAAACCATCCCCACCTCCATGGATTCCAAAAAGAATGAAAATCAGCACCTGAGAACAGCCCTGAAGGCCTGTGGATATCCAAATTGGGCCTTCACCAAATCTAAATCTACCAGACCTAAAACAGCGACAGATAGGGCTGAGACTCAGAGTAAACGAAAGAACCTGGTCATTCCCTACATGGCTGGCGTGTCTGAAAAGATAAAACGGATATTTGGCAAACACCACATACCTGTATATTTCAAACCCACCAACACACTGAGACAGAGGCTTGTACACCCCAAAGATCAAACTCCAAAACATAAGAAAAGCAATGTAGTTTATGCAATCCAGTGCAGTGAGGAGTGCTCTGAACTCTACATTGGAGAAACCAAACAACCTATGTACAGGAGGATGGCACAACACAGGAGAAATAACACCACAGGACCAGAGTCAGCAGTTTATCTTCATCTAAAAGAAAAAGGACACTCATTTGAGGACATTAATGTTCACATTTTAGACAGAGAAGATAGGTGGTTTGAGAGAGGGGTCAAGGAATCCATTTATGCCAACTTGGAAAATCCTTCCTTGAATAGAGGTGGGGGCCTCAGGCACAAACTCTCCCCCATCTTCCTCCCCGTGTTGTCTTCTGTGCCTAGGAAGATTAAGACCATTTCAGAAGCTCAACAGCAGCATGGTGTTTTTAACGACCCTCCATTAGATGATAAAAGGACTTAAAAATTACATCTCAATATAACCATGACCTAGCCCCAGGTGTAAGGTCACACAGCTACCTAGGAACATATTTAGGATTCCCTTACCAACTTTGCTCAGACTGAAGAAGCCCCTTGGATAAGGAGCGAAACGTTTCCATTAAGAAAATAGAAATCCTTTAAACTTTAAACTTTTTAAACTCCTACCAGCAATACTTTAAAGCAGCTTTGCTGTTCCCTCAGGATTATACACTTCAGTAGCTGCAGCCATACAGTCCCAGGAAATGGTATGGCTGCTGTTGTTGTTTTTTATACATTCAATTGTTTCCAATGCTCAGAGACTGCCTGGACAAGTCCCTGCAGTTTTCTTGGCAATTGGTTTGCAATTGCCTCCTTTCCTAAGGCTGAGAGAGAGTGACTGGCCCAAGGCCGCGCAGCTGGCTTTGTGCCTAAGGTGGGACTAGAACTCACAGTCTCCCGGTTTCTAGCCTGGTGCCTTAACCACTACACCAAAGTGACTCATATTTTAAGGTACTGCAAATAGGAACTCCCATGCATGTTAATATAGTTTTTGGAGACTGAATCTGAAGACGTGGTGAAAAAGGCTGAACAAGGTACATTCAAAAGAGTGAATGGAATTAAAGATAGATATGACAAAAGATTTTAGATGAAACTGAAGGTAGGCAAGTCTAGAAGAAATATTTTAGATATTTGAATGGGAATTATAGTGATATGCTGGAGAGTGGAATTGAAAGAATGCTATAACTGTTAGTGCCCAAGGAAAAAATATTTTAAAAAGTCATAAATCAAATGAGAATCTTGAAAATGCTAATGCTGCAGGTGTAGACTGTGTAACTGGAGATATGTTAAAATATGGATATAGATTGCTTATGGAGTGGTTGTACAACTTGTTTAATGTGAATATGTAGACTATTTCTGTGTGTGATGATTGGAAGAAACTTATTACTGTTCCACTACACAAAGGGAAGTTTAGCAAGGGTGGATACAATAACTATAGGGTATTTGTTTGTTAAATATTCTAGGGAAAGTTTTTCCAGAATTTTGATTTAAAAGTTACATAAGATTACATAGAGTAAAACTGGGGAAATAGGGAGTAGTTTTTCACCAGGCAGGAGGTGTGTAGACCACATTTTTTCTGTTCAGCAGATAACTGAGGAATGTATGGATGTGCGAAAGAAACTTTATTGTCCATTTCTTGATGTATAGAAAGTGCATGATAAAGTGAATGTTTGCTAAAGTTTGAATTATGGAATTTTTCTGTGAATATGGAGTTGAAAGTTGTTGCTTAATGCAGTGAGACCATTATATGATGGAAGTAAAGCATATGAAAGTAAATGTTATACTTAGGAAGTGGTTCAATACTGAACAGTACGTAAGACAGAATGTATGATGTTCCCTGGTTGTTTAACATTTTTATGGATAAATGCATAAGGAATCCTTGAGGAGATGTTAGAGGTTTCTTGGTTGAAGAGGTGAACATGCATGTGTTTGTAAATGATGCTGTGTTGTTGGCTGAGAACCCATAATGTTTGCGGTAAATGTTAGATATAATGTATGATGCCGTGGGGAGCATGGATCTGAAAATTAATGCATCAAAGACCATCAGTTCACATTTCAGAGATCTGTAATTTTTTCTCACATTACTGAACGCTGCACAACCAGCACAGTGATTGTATAAGCAGGAAGGAAGGAAGGAAGGAAGGAAGGAAGGAAGGAAGGAAGGAAGGAAGGGAGGGAGGGAGGGAGGGAGGGAGGGAGGGAGGGAGGGAGGGAGGGAGGGAGGGAGGGAGGGTCCTGACTCTGATAAAGCATAGGTGTCAAGTAAATAAAAAGTGAGAAGAAGGCATATTGCAAAGTTTACTTGAAAGGCGAATGAAGAAAAATACATGAAAAGAAGTAATGAATCATGATACGTAAATGTACTTGTAGGAGAAATATGAGTGTTATAGTGAATGGCATAAACTAGATTTAGGTATATTTCTGTTTCTTTTTTCTTATTTCATGCCTTCCACAATATGAACTTCATACCAGTTGCCAAACACAGAGGTGGTAATGTCATGGTTGGGGATGTTTTCCTACTTCAAGACCCAGAGAACGTGCCATTATTGAAGAAACATGAACCCTCTTTTGCAGCAGAGAATTTTGCAGAAAACTCTTAGGCCAACTCACCATCTGCTGAAATGGAAGGGCAAGTGGTTCATCCTGCAGCAGCACAACAATCACTTTACAAGTGAATGAAGAAAAAGAAATCAGCATTTTGGAATGGCCTGATCAAAGTCCAGGTTTAAGTCCCATAGAAATGTTGGTAATGTTGGCGGGCTCCCGGCCTTCTGGAAGAATTTGAAGACCTGGTTCTGCCACCTTGCCTGGGAGGGGAAAAGTAACAGTTCCTCCTGGGGGGGGGGGGGGGTGCCATAGTGCCCTCCCTATTATCTGAGTTTTTAACCTCCCTTGGATTTTATACTTATTTATTCTATTTGTATTGTAGAATGTATTTTATTATGATGATTCTAATTTTATATTTATATAAATTTTTAATTATAGTTTTTTAATTATTGATTTTATTGTAAACGGCCCAGAGTTCCCCATTGGGGGAGATGGGTGGTGATATAAATTTAAATAATAATAAATAAATAAATAAATAAATAAATAAATAAATAAATCCTTCAAATGTTACTAAGCTGAAGCAGTTCTCTATGGTCCAAACTTCTACAATGTGATATTGTAGGGATATTATTGAGGGATCAATAATTACAGGAAGTGTTCAGTTTCAGTTACTACATTCAAAGGTGGTGGAATCACTTATTCAAAGGGGGCAATTACTTTTTCACATTGGCAAAGATTTGGGCAATTGGAGCAGTCTAGGCAAACCAAGAGGAATGAAAGTGACATATCTTTGGTGTGACACAGCTACCTAGAAACATATTTAGGATTCCCTTACCAACTTTGCTCAGACTGAAGAAGCTCCTTGGATAAGGAGCGAAACGTTTCCACTGAGAAAATAGAAATCCAGTTGACATGATTCAAGCTACAGACAATTCCACCTGGATGACTGAGAACCTTCATAGACATCCCATGGGTATATTCATTGCAAAGGAATACCCAGTGATTGTTGGACTGGGAGGGATTGGGAGGATGAAAATTCAGACAGGTTTTGGACAAAATTCAGACTGGTTCCAGATGACAGCTCTATCTACTTTCCAAAACGGAGCATTTCACTGATCTGATTCAGAGATTTGTTAGAATAGTTCTTCCCCCACATTAGATATAAATATCTATCTCCAAAATCTGAATAAAACCAGCAATAAGCAACGAAGCAGGTTTTCCTGTATAAAGATGTTTCCATTCTTGGCTTCTTGCAAACATCTAGCATGCATGAGCAGTAAATGGAGTTTCACACTTTAATAGAATTTAAATCTACAACCCATGCTAATATGTTGCATTTGCTTCTAGGACTGTGGGTTATCTGAAGCCATGCTGATCTTTATTGCTCATCAAATAAACTGCATAAACATTCCAATTTGGCATGCAACACATCGGCCTGGGCTTCAAGGCAAAGAAAAAAAATTAAAACATTAGTAAATAAGTCATAATAAGTAATGCCCATAAACATATTTTTAAAGCACATGCACACAGACTTTCTGCCATGAGAAAAATAACAGGTATTAGAAGTAAGGCCCCTTATCTCAGGAAAACACATTTGTTAGGTTCTTAACCAAGATATAAATTATGTATACTTTGCCGCAGTAGCAAAAATATAAACCTTAACCTTAAAAAAAGTCATTAAATTTTCAATCGTCTGCAGCATTAGCCCAAGAGGAGATGATATATTTTAAAATGTTACTGTACCCTACTGTCCCTTTGTTCTGGAAAGGCCACATGACATTGTTATGCCCAACATGAGGGGGGGGAAATAATACTGGGAAAGCAATACTTCGCTGCAGAGCAGGGAGGATAAAAATTTGCAGAAGTGGAAGTAATCCCAATTGTTCCATTTGCAAACTGACCAAGGAAGAAAGGAGGTGCCCCATCCATGAATAAAGTTTCTGCTGCTAAAACAGAAAGCTACTATAGGAAACATTTGAGAACAGTGTAGCATAATTAACCTGAGAAACAATATTGTTTTTCAGAATCAGATGCATGGGAATAAGCTTTGCCATTCAACATGGTCCCCCATTTTGAACCCCATGTCCAAGTAGGGTTACTGAGAAGATAGGTGAGCTTCTGAAACTTTGGGTGAGTAGATATATCAACTGTTTTTTTAGCCAACTCGTAACCAATAAATACATATATTACCCTTGCTTTCTTTTTGCTCTCAAGTCTCCCATACTGTGTTGACTTGAGTAGATTTACAAAACCAATTTATTTCCCAATGAGTTGTCAGCCCCTCTCCATAAGAACCATGTTTTAAGTCTTGTTAAAAGAAAATGAGTTTGAGGAGAGTTATAAGAGAACTCATCTACATTTTTTTACAAACATCAGGCGTGATAGAGTAAATTGACACAGTCCTCCTCCCCTCTATATATTTAGAATATCACATTTTAAAGCAGGCATCTTTGTTTGATAATACAATTCCAGGACCCAGTATAAATATTCTGGTTGTTGTTGTTGTTTAAAAAATTAGGCTTTGGAGAAATGATACTGACACAATTCTAGAAGTCACCTTGACTCAGATCATTGAAATGATCCAGTTCCAAATACTGAGTCACTCTATCTTGACAGTTCAAATCAAAGGATTGACATGGGACTCCCTGGATTCAGACACTTTGATAGCAAGGACTTCTGCACATTTCTGCCCACATCTTCTGTTGAAGATCTGCACAGCCCTAGTAAACATAATAGCACTAACAATTTGGCAGTGATGCACAGTTTTGAGATTGACATGTAATGCTTGCTTTGAAAAGTAGTGGAGTTGAGTGTGCCTATGAGACATAGATAGATACTTAGATCATTCATCCCATCTTCCTTCCACTATCTCAAAGCCTTTGAAACGGTGGTGTTCTTATCCTGCTGTACACTTGTTCTTCACTACTTCTATCTTATTTCTCAGAAAATCCATCAGTCAGTCAGTCTGCTTATAAGTCATCCAATATCTGCACAAATCAGTTTGAATATAATTTAGCAAAGTAAAACAATCTAAAAGCCAGCATTTAAGGAAGGGCCCAAGCTTCTGTACAGTCTTTAGGGAGAAGTGGTAAGGAAAATGTGTGACTGTGGTTATTTCACATATTAATTTCATTCTAAGGACTCATTGACTCCTACATATACTAATGTTCTTTTGAATTATAAATAACAAAGAGAAAGAGACAATAGAAGTAAATCTTGTATGGTTTTATGGTTGCAAAGAGAGTAATTCTGCAAAGCTGAAAGGACACCCATTCTCGGTCAATTATACAAAGGTCTGAAGAGCAAACCTCTCTTTTTATATTAGAGCAAATATTTTACTGTCAAGTGTGTTTGGAGCACTCTTTAGAAATATGAATTGCATGTATTAGTCTCCATACTTAATTTGCATTTATTCCTACTGTTAAGTGAGCTGACTTAAATGTTAATAATTTAGTTGTATAAAATGGCATGAATGAATATGTGGGTAGGATGAGGTTGTTTCCCCACCCCACCCCCTTCATAATTTAGTATGAATTCTGTATATGGATTTAGTTATTCTTATGTACTAAGTATATAAAATTATGTATACCAGAAACTGTTCCATGAGAAGATGAATAATACCAGGGGATCAGGAATTCTCCTCTTATCATTAGTGTTTGTGGTGCATCTCCAGTTTCACAGTGAACAAGCTGAGAAAATCAAGCCATTAAAGTTTTCTGCTTTAATGTGGTTATACATTACATACATACATACTATACATACATACATAATGTGGTTGATTAGAAGCCAGGTTACCTAGCCAAAATCAGTAGAGCATGTTCCTGGATCCATAACTATGTTTTCTTAGAATTAAGCTTACTTCCCTCTTTTTGCTAAGCCCTGCAGACCCCACCCACCTCATTCATGCAAACACATATAATTTTGTCAACTGTATTGATTTAAAAATACAGAGACATATTATCAAAATGGTGCTTGGAAGTATACACTTTTAAGAAAAGCATGTATGTGATAAGAAGGACAGGACAGGAAACAACACTACCCACATGGTCTTGCTATGACCATGTCTATCATATCAGTAAGGGAATTTCATCTGGCGGGGACTAGCAGGCGGGCCTTTTCTGCGGTAGCGCCCGCCCTTTGGAACATTCTACCCCCTGAGGTGAGGCAGGCCCATCGCTCCCGGACTTCTGGAAGAACTTAAAGACCTAGTTCTGCCACCTTGCTTGGGATGGGGGGGGGGGAACAGTTCCTCCTGGGGATGGCTGATGCCATAGAGCCCTTTTAAACACAAGTTAGTCACCTCTTGGATTTTATATTTATTCTATGATTGTATTCTAAGTTATTTTAATTGTTTGATTTTTTGTAAACTGCCCAGAGTCCCCCTAGGGGGAGATGGAGTGGTGATATAAATCAAATTATAAATAAATAAATAAATATCCACTCAACAAACGCAGATACTGTCAAAAGGGCTTCCGTCCATAGGTAATGGAAGTGTGGACAATCCAATGTTCTTCCAGTGGCAAGAGCTGTTTGTTAACAGGTGGGAACTCATCTCCTGGCAGGTTCCTTGGTTTTCCATGGAAATATTATCTTGTGATATCTTCTACTGCTTTCCTAGACTTGTCAGAAATCATCAGAGGTTGACCTGTGGTTTGAGCATGACATTTAGGACAGTGCTTAGAATATGTACACAACTTTCCTTGTGATAAACTTAACCTTCAATACAGTGATCACCTTCCAGTGGGGGGAAAAATGCAATGCTAAAAGAAGCAGTGAAGCAAAGGTTTATTTCATTCACTAAATGATAAATAGACACTGCTGTTTGCATTTTGGGAGCAGTTTTAAAATGAATGGATGCTATAGATTTATTATACTTGACAGATTGTTCTATCCAAAGCAATACAAATCACAGTTGCAATATTATAAATACTTCTCTGAGAGTAAACCCCATTGAACTCAATAGTACTTGCTCTTGAGTAAACATGCATGCTATTCCTTTAATAGGACCAATTCTGTGTAAGGGTTCATAAAATGACTTAATGTCTAATTATCTATCTTCTGACGAAGGAGAAAATACAGTACACTTTAAATTTCTTTACTCCTAAATGAATACACCATATTCCTTATCATGGTGAACAAAGCCAGAAAATTCAAACAAACAAAATAGGCACGGGATAAAACAAGATATATAATTGATTCAAAAATTAAACTCAGCCATTACAAAAAATAATCAGCAACCTCCTTCACCATTTTATGGGAATCACAGAAAGCGGTAATCAAGGCTCTGATAAAATAAAAATATCTTGGCAGCCTTGCTGAAAATTTACAACCCTGTCATTTTAGATGCATGATCTAAATGTTGGGTGTCAGCCTTGGAAGAACCCAAAAAGTTTCATCTGTTGCCCTTAAAACAAGACATGGCAATCTATAGGGCAGTCCAGCAGCCTTGAGATGCCTTGAACTACAACTGCCACCATCCTCAGCTGGCACATCATCATCCAAAGGCTGTGGATATGGGATTTAATATCAGTCTGAGTAGTCCCCCATTGTATGAATTACAGACATTCCATTTCATGACAGACCCAGATGGATGGAATAACAAGCTCAAATATATACTGTATCCCATTATATAAGGGATCCCTGATACTTTTGGTAAAAATAGAATTTAAATTCAGAGGAGGGGTGGTGACTTTGAAGCAAACCCATATCTCCTCCTTTTCCTTGTTCATTTCTGTAAAGAAGCATTAAAAACCTAAGCCTACTTCATTGTAGGGGATTAAATCTAATTTCCACTCTAACTGGCCAGAATTCTCAGCAGCTACATTTGCTATGTTCATAACATGCATAATTTTGAAATTCTGTGGGGATTAAAAAAGAGTTTTGAGTGTATATGTGTGTGAGAGAGAGAGGATCAGCAGTCTGCCAACACATTCCCCCATTGTCTAATTAATAGGTTTAAAAAGTCATAAGACATGTGAAATACCTATTTTTCATGTTCATATTTAACCATCTTACTTTTCTATTTATGGAAAGATTACCCTGAAAGAACAATAATTCTTAAATCCCTCCCTGAATGTGAAGGACCAGCAATGCTGCAGTAAGTGATTAAAAAGGAGCTTCTTTGTCCTCAACCATCAATTTGAACATCCGTCCATAACCCTGAAAGATACTGTAGATTCAAGATGTTACCATCTAGCCTGTTAACTATTAAGACGTGAACACAGGCAATTAAATTTTGATTTCTGACATTGTATACTAGGTGGGATATCAGATACTGGAATTATATGCATGAGTAAATTATCAAGGATTGATTCTTGCCTAATGGAAAGTGAGGATTTTAACAATGTGCCACACTTGATTGCAAACTGCTATCATACAGGTAGTCCTCACTTAACAACCATTCATTTAGTGATGGTTCGGACTTATGACACTGCTGGAAAAAAGTCTTACAGCCAGTCCTCACACTTACAACCATCTCAGCGTCACTGTGGTCAAGTGATCACGATTTGGGCACTTGGCAACTGATTTGCATTTACGACCGCTTCACTTAGCAACTGAAATTCCAGTCCCAATTGTGGTTGTTAAGCGAGGACTACCTGAAGTTAACTCCCAGGAAGTTTAAAAAAAATGTCTAAAGAATTATGTCTATGAAGGTTCTCAGTCATCCAGGTGGAATTGTCTCTAGCTTGAATCATGTCAACTGGATTTCTATTTTAAATAGAAATATTTTAATATTTTAAATATTTTATTTATTTATTTATTTTTAAATTTTTTAAATATTATTATTTAAATATTATTAAATTATTTATTTATTTATTTAAAAAATATTTTAAATGGAAAATAGAAATCCAGTTGACATGATTCAAGCTACAGTCTAAAGAATTATGTTCATGACAGTTATACCTGCCCAGATTCTAGCTTTACCACTAAACCAACCACATGGTTAAAGACCTAGTTACTCTTTCTCTGAAGAAGCTGCGGCTGTTCCAGTAAGTGAGCAATCAAAATAATGTTGCTGTTTTCAAAATGAATGAATTAAGTGGCATCATGCAGAAAGAATCAAGGCAATTTTCCAGAAGGTGAACTTGGAACAGATTCATAATCCTGAACATTTTGTACAGTGTGTTCCTAATAGACAGGAAAGGTGCACCCTTGATCTTATACAATTGTGAAGAGGAGAGGAGAGGAGAGGAGAGGAGAGGAGAGGAGAGGAGAGGAGAGGAGAAGAGAAGAGAAGAGAAGAGAAGAGAAGAGAAGAGAAGAGAAGAGAAGAGAAGAGAAGAGAAGAGAAGAAGCTTATTGATGCATAACAGTTCTGTCCCACTGAAGTTCAGGGAGTGGGAAAGGGACAATATTCAGAAATTCAGGGTCAAGAACCAATAAATCAGTCCCACAAAGACACTTAAGACACAGAATTATTCAAGCCAGTCCATGAGATCAAAGCAAGCAATGTCATACCAGAAACAAGAGGGTTCAGGATATTAAAATGAAGCTCTGGATACCCAACAAAACAATTCATGGTATAAGATTCCAGACACTGGAATATTAAGCCAGCTGAAATGGTTTCTTCCAGCAACATTTCAGCCTCTTGAAACTTCCTTATAATATTCCCAGCTACGATCCTATCTGGTTAAGGTAGAATTCAAATCAAATCAAATCAAATCAAATCTTTATTACGATTATAGACCAGCATAAGGTGGGTGGGGTACACTCAATTTAAAAACATAGAAGATACATCAGAGTCTAAAAAAATTATAAAAAGCTAAAAGATATAAAAATATGTATTGAAAGAGAAAGTACAGTATATATAAAAACAAGAGTCTGAAAGAATCTAAAAGGAGGAGTAAGAGCATTAGATGGGTGTAGGGGAGCATAAGACTATATCTGTCAAATTACACAGCACTCTAGTACGGTGAACTAGATGCTCATTAAGTCTAGTTTATGGCACAGGTCATCATCTGGCGAATTTTAAGCGCTGCTGCACAGACCCTGGCAACATTGTGTGGTGTCGCAGGGCTGAAAGCAGCAGGGAGGTGTAAAATTGTCCTGCGCACCCTGGGTACTTATGCAGTAATGGTGAGATGAGGCTAGACGAATGGCTCTGTAATGCAGGCACTGGAGAAGCACGTGCTCTGTTGTTCCTGTGTGTCCAGAGTCACGGGGGCATTGTCTCTGGGTAAGGAATCTTCCTGTATTGGCCTTCAAGGACAGCTGAGGGGAGGGCGTGACATCGTGCCAGAGTAAAGACCCTCCGTTGGTTAGGTACTTGGAGCTTACTTAAGTATGCCATAGGGGAGGCAGAGTACCTGTTGGATTCACTGGCAATAAAGGTTGGGGTCTTTGCTAGATCCAGTTGTTGCTCCATATCTGCTACATTCTGTTTAGTGAGTGCTTTGGCCTGATTGTATCCCATGCTGAGTAGAAGACCTGGAGAGAAGCTCAGGCTTGATATGGTACGAAGAGTAGTGGAGACTAGGACTCACAGGCCCCATTTTGCTCACGAGGGGAGCTGTTTCTCCTGTGTGTCAGGTTCCCTCAGGGCCAGGAGAGGTTCCTGAGATTTGGGAGCAGATGAAGTTATACCTTCAGATTGAGTTTCTGTAGTGCTTGGCTGAGGTTTGTTTTGTTTGCAAGGTAGTTTCCTTTGGGTATCAACTACTTGGAATTTCTTTTTTTTTCTAAGAATTTTATTAAGTTTGAAACAAAAATAAAAATGACATAAAAGCAAAAAAATTACAAAAAAAGAAAAAAACTAAAAAAGTGTGAAACACAAGAAAAAAGAATTTTAAAGATTATGTAAAGAAGTGACTTCCGACTTTCAACAACAAGAATATACAGCAATTTCCATAATCAATCCCTTGCTCTACAGTATATCAAACCAAGATCACATTATTTCTATAAATCATTCCATTAACACATTATAAAAATCACTAAATAGAATTGCTCCTTCCCCTTATATTAAAAAAAGAAATTATATATATATATATATATATATATATATATATATATATATATATCCAAATCAACTCCCCACCAAAACAACATTTATTTAATTATTTCCTTCCTACCACTATTCTATATATTTCTGTCCACTACCATAAAAATCAAATTATAAAAACATATAAATGGTCTACTTTTATTATTAATAATACTATAACAATCTTAACCCTATTAAACCTAAAACCAAACAATTATTATTATACTTTATAAATCTTAAAAATCAAACAAATCTTTAAAGCAATCCAATAAAACTTAATCCAAATCATTAAAGAAAAATGGAATCATACAAGCTTTAATATCAATCCAGATAAACATTCTTAAATCTTTGCCCAACTTCAAAATATACTAAAGCATTTATATATATCCATATTACACACAAGGCATTTTTCATACAGAAAACAAACAGCCCAACTTCCCCCCTTAGAAACTCAGACTTCCCTGCAAAAAACCTCCCATAGAACAGAGCCACTTCTTTCCCACAACATTCCATCAGAAAAACAACTCCATTTGTAATTTGCAACTCAGAGTGTACCTTTAACCCCTTCAACAACAAAATGTAATTGTCATCTGGCATTTCAATAAAAGCTTCAATCTCTCTGTCAATAGACACATCTCTATCTTTTTTTCAATATTCATCTTCTTCCACAACGTCCTCAGCCAGATGACACATTTTAAAGCTGATATTTTCTGCAATGTCCCAAATATCTTGCAGAATAGTTTGAGAGACATCATAAAAGAACTGTTTAAACTCACAACGAAGCTCACAATGGGACTCTGAGAAAGTCTCCTTGAAATCATCCATGTTTCAGGCAGTAGATTATGGCGCCCCCTAGATGAATAGTGAGAGTAGGAGTTAGTGAGATAATGGAAAATCTCTGAAAGTTGTTGACACAAGAGAAAGTATGCTAGCAAGCAGATCCCAGGGAAAGCAAACAGAAAGCTGAAAACTCAAAACAGCAGATTCAACGTGTAGGAAAATATTTAATCCTTCAAATTCAATACAAAAATAATAGCATGGAGGTAATTATTTATTCTCAGTCCTCCTTAATATTTAAATGGAAAAACAAGCCAGAGCTTTAAAAAAAAATTTTTTTTTTTAATTAATCCAGAAATAATGATAGGCACCAAGAGATTTCGCTTCTCCTTGCTGTAGAAAGCCTCTCTTGGGGTACATAAACTTTAAAAAAATATATAAATTGGGTGGTTTAGAAATGGGGTGGCTCGACTTAGTGTCTCTTTAAGGCTGCAGCGCAGCTTGGAAATGGTGACATCCCAGTCTCCCGGCGGCTCTTACCCGATCAGCGCGAAGGCTGTTTGCAATTCTCAGGCTGCAAGTCACCATTCTGGAGAGCAAATGGGATGATTCCGAGTGCTTTCTTTGCTGTGAAAGCGCTCCGGGGCTTCAGGAAAAAGCCTGCCTGAGCCCAAAAAAATCACCACAATGCCAGTTCTGTCCATGGAGCCCGCGGACACAGCTGCTCAGTTGGCCATGTTCCCACCGGAAGCCCAACTACTTGGAATTTCATGGTAGAATTCATTATGGTTCAGAACCCCCAAGGAGGCTTTTACTCTCAGGGAGCCAGACCCTGTGATTTGGTGGTCTTCACCTTGCCATCTTCTGGCCTCCAATTCAGCCATGGTGGCCCCACGGCAGTAGATTTTGGAGCTGCAGATTCTGAACATGTTCCAGGGACTAATTCTGAATCTTAAGTTGAATCTTAGAACATTATGACCTTTACATTCTCCTTCTCCATGGAAGAATCCAACTCTGAAGGACCATAAGAGATCTTCTGCATGGTAACCTCCAGCTGTTTGTCTTTTGTGCATAGACTGGCTGGAAATTAACACAGCTTTTAAAAAAAAACCTTGCCCAGATTGCAAACCCTTCCTCCACTGATGGCTTGGTGGCCTGGTGTTCTATCTGATTTGTGGTTAATGTGATCCTGTGTTGGTGAATTATCCTGGATCTTTATCTCCCACCCATATCAGGCAACTGCATCCTTCCTAAGCATCAGATCATACCAAACATATATACCTTTTAGAAAAAAAATGTCATTGATAAAGTAAAAATGCACACAAACAACCCAGTTTTAAAATTAAAGTTCCATTCTTGCATTTTCTCAGGTTTGGCTCCCTATTTTCAGCTGCAACTATTCCTGCAGTAGTGCTCCAGTGGGGTAGTAGATATCATGTTTGCTTTACATATAGAGAAATCCAGGTTTAAAACCAGGCAGAAATATATACTTTTCATTCATGACATCCTTCCTTCTATAATGAGTCACGGAACTTATTCAGATAGTAAAACTGCATTAGTGGTTAACTCATGCAGTTCTACTATCTGAATAAGTTCCCTGACTCATTCGTCTGTAGTGCAACTCTTGAAGTCTAAACAGGAATGGCTATTTGCAAAATATTGCAGGGCCAGAACATCTGTGCATTCCTTCCTGAACAAACAATGGATAGCAAAATCCCTCTTGCATCAAGAGACAGCTAGAAAGAGGATAAGAAGGATTTTTTTAAAAAAAGTTAACACACTTACTGATAAACAGATGCAAAAATACAGGAATATATAAGATTCCATAACCTAACCCCTTTTCCTTTCAATCAATACTGTATGATCAATGAAAGTGTGAAAATCTTCGCTTTCTTGGTTATAAAGACTGGTAGGAACTTGACACCATCTCATCTTTTATATATGATTATAACTTTCTTCATATCACACTTCCAGAAGTTGATGGTGCTGGCGGTAAGGGCTAGAAGCAGCTTTTCACCATTTATTAATGTTTCAATCGGGAAGCGGCAACATGTAGGGATATTTCCGCAAATCACTGGAGAGATGCAGAAACGGTTTCTCAATCTTATTACAGCCACAAATGATTCACCGTGGACTGATTTAGTGATGGAGCCAATTGAATATTCATTGCTATGTTCATTCATCCCGTAGGCAAAGGGAATTCTGAAGCATCAGCCTCAAGGAATAGGCTGGAAGTTATTTTGTTTGGAAGGGATGAAAATACTTGATCACTCTTCAAATGAATATCTCAGTAAGATGACCCAAAGCATCTATCCTAATTAAAAGCATTATCTCCCCCTAATAAATATCCTTATTGCAAAGGAATGCCTTTATTACTGTTGCCTATAGCAATAAATGAGGAAGTAAATAAATTCTTAACAGGGAGTGGAGATAAATATTGACTGAGTCAAGACTAAATTTTGCCAGCATTCTGCTGATAGTGATCGGACTCATTGGGCAAATGTAATTCATAAAATTTCCCAGGTAACTCGTCCCTTTAGGCAGGACAAAGTAAATCCAAGCTGTACTTGGCTTCGCAAAACATTTTGTGCAGCAAAGGAAAGACCAGAGGTCTCTAACCTGTCACCAAAAGAAGAAAACCTTGGCACAATTGTGTTTAGGTACCATCAAGACTCCTTTTGCTCAGAATATCTCAGGATGCTTTACATTTTCTTTAGAATTTATCTGATAATGTGTTTTTTTTTTAAATCTCACTAAGTGAAAATGGATGGGAGGTTCTGTTATTGCATCTGTTAGACATTTCCCTATCAATAGAAGAGAATATCTGTCACTCAGAGTTGGAGTGTGGCGTCCTTGATGCTCTCTGAGCTTGGTTGATTTCTTGCAGACGTTTCATTACCCAACATTCAGATAAGCAGGGATCAACAACAGACAAAAAATCAGGCAGAAAACAATATTCCAATCAAGGAACCGCTAAGTAGGAAACCACCCCTACACTGGCAGGGCAAGCTACTGCATATAAACAGGCAGCAAACCCCACACTCACTCACACTGGTGATGTTACCTAGTTGGGTAATGAAACATCCACAAACAAACAGCCAAGCACTCCACATTTCCCTATCGCTTTGCAGCTCCCTGTATATCTACGTTTCCTAATCTGAAGAAGTTCCATAAGATAATTTCTCTTGAAATAAGTTCCTTTGGGATTTAATGGAAATGTGGGGAAACAGACTGCAGACCATTGTATTTTAAAAGCAATTTGTTTTCTATCAAATTGAATGAAAATCATTGGGGGAAAAACTTTGGAGAAACTTTCAGCATAGCACCGTACTGGGCATTTCAGCATTGGAGTTAACGTCAAACAAATTCCACCTGTTTCTTTACCTGTGCATCTGAATGTTCATCTGCTTGTTGAGATTCCGTTTTCTTATTCTAGAAGCAGTTGTCAAATCAAATGTTTACATATTTGGATATTTTCAAGACATTGCCTTTCAAGATGTTAATATGCTGCCTGGCCTTTTTCATAATTTATCTTCATCCCCTATGCGTATATTCTTCTGCTGTTTACAGGAATGGATGGTTGCACAAAATGTGATGTCCCTTAAGCTGCAGACATTTCCTTTGGTCAAAGAAAATATTTACCCTGTTTTGCCCTTGAACAGCTTGAAGTAATCTGATGGAGCATAGATCAGTTAAGAAGTTGCAAATGTTTTCACCCAGCAAGCAGCAATGTATGTTTGAAGCTAAAAGCACTGTTAATCTACCTACCTGCATGAATCTGATTATAACTAATGCTATGTCTTCTGGTTGGATAGAAGAGACTTATGAAAGAATCACGCAGAACAGCCAGCCAATGAAATAGGAAGGGAACCAATGAAATCAGGGGAGTGACCATGCAATAAAGGATCAAAACATGCATGAAGTACTATTCAGTGGGAAGTTGGACAACTTGTATTTGATTTTTTAAAACATGAATAGGAGGCATGTCATCCATATGAGACACAATGCATGGGGAGAATCAACATAAAATTTTACTTTGTTGACTTTTGCGGTTCACCTTCCAGGGTAGGCAAATTATAATAACTTACACAATGGGGGGGGGGGGAAATGCAGAGAACTGGAGGTATGGGAACACACACATAGGACAACTTCATCTCCTGGATTGTAAAACATCAGAGCTGTTGTTCATTCATTTCACAAAGGAAATGTAAGAAAACTAATAGCTAGAATGGTGGCTATACAACTATGCAACTAGCATATACATGCCAATGGGAGCTTTGTAATTTCTGAGCAGAGACATATAAGAAATCCACTCCATGCACTCCATTGTTGTGAGCCCTCCAGTTATATTGTCGGGCCATCTGCAGTGAGGATTCATATAAGTCAAGATGGCAGCTGTGAGATGACCATTTTTTACAAGCATCACACACACAACACTGGTAAAAAAAAGTCTTGGGGCTTTGATTACACAGTCCTGAATGCCTCTGGTTATCATGCTTGGATCAAATTTTAAACAAAAGTGTATCTATTTGGAGTAGCTGCACCGAAATTAAGTGTCTGTTACAGAAAGTGGTAGACAAAAAACAGTGGTTTTACAACACAGGATATATTAGTGACACCGAATCCATTAAGGACAGGTGTTCGACACTGTGGATGTTATGTCAGTCACAATTCAAGGAAAATTTAAAGGAACAGAATAGGAAGGAAAACATAACTGGATTAATCTGCAAGTTCTTATTTCTGAGAAGCGAAGTTAGATGAAGGGCTTCATCCAGCCTTTTGCTTTATTTTTCTCTGTAAGGAAACCAAAGTAATAATTATGATTAGACTGTTAAGACAAGATGGGTTTCTTCCCACCTAAAAATATGAGTACTAACTACAGCTCTAAAGAAATGTAGCTGTATGCAAGGTGTCATTATAATGCAAGGCTAGTTAAAAGAATAAGCGTTCACCTTTTCAAGTGCCTTCTATCACAATCAGACAATCTCCCTGCAGGAATCCTGAATCAAAAAAATATCAACTATTTTTTAGGGGGAAAAAAAATTCCTACTGCCAAAGAATTGTGCACTCACTATGAGGCTTTATGGACCAACAGTGGCATCCAGTGGAGAATCAATTTATCATCAAAATATATTTACTATTGTGGCATTTCTTCACTTTCCTCCTCTCTGTTTTGCTTGGGGCCTGAAAAGGACTGATCTCCGGTTTCATTCAGTTGTTTAATATTTTCATCCCACTGAAAGAGCTTTTTGCCCTACATGAAAGCTGAAGTTGCTTGGTGCAGCAAAATTTAAAGCAGTTTTTTTAAAAAATGCTGATCAAGTAGTCAATCCCACACCAGTGTGGATATTCTTAAGGGCTGAAAGGATTCTCAAAGACCACTGGCTGAGGAATCAGTCACAACAATGCATTGCTGGAAATGTTTCTCTCTCTGTTTATGTGGAATTAATTTATTCTGTAATAACATTCTGTGGACTGGCATCTGAAACATGCAGCAGCTTAACTTTTTTTCATTTTAATTAATTGATTTATAAAGTATATGTTTAATAACATATAATTTATTTATATAACTGGGATGCAAAGAATGAGAAAAGTACACTCAGAACTTTTACTTTGTTTTCTCCCTCAAATTAGAATCATAGAATCATTCAGCTGGTCATCATCTCAGACGGCATCTCGTCCAACCTCACTGGATTTCTCAATGGAGCTTGGCAAACTGCTTTTAAAATATACAGGAGCTTCATGCTTCAAGATCATTCAAGACAATTTTGTTTCACATAATGTTAGCACTACAACTGGTTTTCTAAAGAAAAATCGTTTTTCAAAGTTTGGGGGTGATGTAGGACCCTTGGGAATTAAAAAAAGAAAATCTTCATACCCTTGCTATTGTTTCACATTAGTTGCTTTTAAGCCATATAGGAAGCAACAAAAAAGGTGTCATCCAATATTAATAATGAATAATATACATTCTTCTGTGTATTCCTAAACCAGGCCTATTTTTACATTAAGGTGAAGGTTAAAAATAATGATAATGTATAATAATATTTAAATAATGATAAGTAAAATGGAAACATGTAATTAAGCACTTATTTAAATAACAGGATCGAATGTATTTGTTTACACCATTATGAAAATAATCCTGTCAAAATATATCCAAATTATTTTGCTTTTATCTTTTAATTCACTGACTGCATCACAACATTTAGAAAAGTGGGACATCCAAAGGATGCCTACATTCTGATTCACAGATTAGTAATAGCGGCATCAGGTCAGTTTTCATCAATATTCATAGACTGAATTTCTTAAGCACCCCTGTTCAATTCAGAGAGCTTATTAAGGTAGGAATGTAGAATAAATCCACCATGGAATTTAGGGGAAAGAAATTGTATGAAACGCCAAAACAACTTCAGTTATAGCCCAAATGTGCAGCATTTGCTGGCATCCTAATTCTGCACTTAAATTTGTACCTAGAAAGGTGCATTTTGGAAAGATGCATACAAATGCATGGTATTTATGTAGGAAAGATGGTGAATAATAATTCTAGTTTATCTTTTCCCCTTAAAAATGATAGATGTGGAATAAGAATTTGCAAATCAGATTTAAATTGATATGCACACTACTATTAGAAATGCGGAGAAGGAAGGAAGGAAGGAAGGAAGGAAGGAAGGAAGGAAGGAAGGAAGGAAGGAAGGAAGGAAGGGAGAGACGGTTTAAATCTTGTTTAAAAATAACCTGACAAGGGTCTGTAAGCTGCAGTGGAAGACTAAAGAAAAAAGAAAGGAGATGAAGCTGGGAGGGGACAGAGCAGAGGGTATTGGCAGAAACATTTCAAGAAAGGAGCAGTGTGTTGAACTCCTAGCAGCGTTTTCCAGCCCTGACTGACACAATGTCACATTGCTGCTTAAAGGGTTCACGTCTACCTGTAGAAGTCACTTCTCTCCAGGAGAAGCATTTTGAACTTTGGAAGACTCACTCTCTCTTGTCTACTGTCAGCGCTAGATGGGATACGTAGTGAGCCTGACAAAAATTCAAATCAGAAGGTAAGCTTTTTAGAAAAAGGCTAACAAGTTTTCTGACACCCCCCCCCCATTTTTTAAAAAGGAATGAAGGAAGGAAGGAAGGAAGGAAGGTTCAACGGATAGGGAATAATCATATCAATTATAATTAATTAATTTCAATTCCTATAAGTGAAATTTAAATGAAATTTATTCTTTCTTTCTTTCTTTCTTTCTTTCTTTCTTTCTTTCTTTCTTTCTCTTCTCTCTCACTCTCTCTCTGCCTTCATTTCTTCAATATTTTTGTGGATTTTTTGAACTTTTGAACCAAACTTAGTAACATGGGGGTGGGGGGAAGGAATACGCATGACCTCTGATTCACATTCATAGCTCTGGGCATTATGAGCCCCATCAAATATACATTCAGGAGGGAGAACGGTAAATACATACAGAAAAGAGGTAAGATTAAGAGTCCCACTTCTTCCCTTGAGCTTAATTCTTGATGACTTCATGGACATAGCCATGTATTTTACTCAGCAGCAACACGGGAACGGTTTACCATTTTCTTCTTTCAGCTTCCCAGCCTAGCCTACAACACTGGAATTTTCTGATCATTTCCCATCCAAGTTCTAACCGAGTACGACTCTTCATAGCTCTTTTGGGATCTACCAAGGTCAGGTAGGAGGGGGTGTTGTGGCTCAGCGGGTGTCCATGAATCCTGCCATTAGAATTAAGCATAGCATAGTGCTTGCAGAGTAGTTGGGAGGGGGGATGGCAGTTGAGTGTTATGTCTGCTGGTGGAGGCTGGAGACAGCTCGGCCAAGGTCACGCACCTGCAACAAAGTGGAGATGGGACCGTTTTGCTTCATGAGATCATCGTTGGTGAATTGGCGCGCAGGGGGAAGTTAAGAGGGAATAGTTTGGCGGGAATCCGCATTCAAGTCTTTAGGAGTGCTTCAATGAACATGTATCCTGAATAAAGCTTTATCTGCATTTCACTGAACTGCATGGAGAAGTGTTTATTGGGACATTGTTGTTGAGATCATCACAGAAAGACTTGAATCTACAATCCAGTCGGTTTATCCTGAGGTTACAATTGGTAACTCCAATTAGTGCCTCCTGAGTGAGAATCGACTCGTCCAAGCAATTTCAGCATGGAAGAATCTATGGAATGTTTCCAGGTGGGGGAAGAAGAGCAACCAGGCACTTCTTCAGGTTTGGAAGTAATTCCCAAGGAAGAAAAAAGTACGGCTGCTGAACCCGAAGTGGGCAAGAAAAAAACCTCCAAGAAGGGGCCTTGACGGAGTGGAGTAGAGGCTGCCGAACTAGCCATGGCACGCACCCCCAGAGTGGGAGCAGAATGGTCCGTGGGAATTGGAGGCGGCATCCAGGCTGGGATGGGAAAACGCACGGCTAAACCCCGAGTGACCCAGTCCCAGAGGATGGCTTCACTGGAAGCGAAGACTGCATGCATTGATTTTGAAATGGAGACTATTAGCCATCAACTGCAAACCCTTATTCAATCCGTGCAGCAACTGGCCCTGGCTCCAAAGCAGGAAGGGGCCCCAGGGGTGGATTTACAACCTAAATTGATGACCACGGCAGCAGAAAGCGGCACGTCCAGTGGGGAGGAAGAAGAGGAATTTTCTGGACCTGAGATGGAGGTGCCTCAAATGCCCGTAAGTGGATTACAAAGGGGCCAAGCTAGGGTGTTCGCATTAAACAAATTGAAAATGAGATTTGATGGAGACCCAGGGAAATTGGCTTGTTTTATGACCCATGTCAGGGGTTTTATGGAGGAGTTTGAAGATTCTTTCTTGACCGAAGAGGCCAAAGTAAGGTATGTCTCAAGTTTCTTAGAAGGAGAGGCTGCTTTATGGCTGGTGGCGTTGCATGACTCCAAGTCCCCGGAGTTATTGACTTTTCACAGCTTTATGCTAGCCTTGCGACGAAGATTTGAGGATACGCTCTCTAAAATGTCAGCTAAGGTGCAACTGCAGCAGCTAAGCCAGGGGAACCGATCTGTTGCAGAATATGCGATGGAGTTTAAAAAGCTTATAGGTATGGTCCCCAACTGCCCTGAAGCTTTTCAGGTGGAATATTTTCAGATGGGATTGAAACCCGAGATTTTAGAGATGGCAGCGGGACGAGGTGACCCTGACACCCTGGAGGAATGGATTCAATTAGCCAGCAGAGCAGAGAGCACCCAATTAAGACTGAGATCGTACAGGAAGCTGCATAGCTCTGGGAAAACCCCTCTGGGACAGCCACCGTCGAAGAAGCCGGCCAGAGCAAATGTTTGGGAGGAAGAAAAAGAACGCAGAGCAAAAAGGGGCTTGTGCTTCAAATGTGGCAAAGAGGGGCATCGTATTAGCAACTGCCCTCAAAAAACCTCTGCAGTAAAAGCAAAGCCAGACAGCCAGTTTTCCAAACCAGTTAAGCTGCAACCACGCAAGGGAACAGCTCATGCGCTGGATGAAAGCAAGACGCGGGAATTGGTTGGGGGAGAGAACGACTCCTCTGACGAAGAATTCATGCAGCCGGCGGAAAACGAGCGATGCCTGGTTTGAAGTGCGCCGGGGGCCAGGCATTTACAGATCGGCGCTCCGATCCGCTGGTGAGTGGAGATTGTCCTACCATGCAGATTAAGATAAAGTTTGAAACTTTAGATGGGAGGGATCAGAACAATTTGATGGCAATGCTGGACTCGGGGTGCTCAAGATGTTTGATGCATCCTGCCATTGTTACGGGACTGAGACTTAAGTTGCATAAATTAAAAGTTGCCATCATATTTTGTCAGTTGGATGGATCAGACATGAAAGGGGGTCCAGTGGAATATTATACAGAAGCTTTGAAAATGACTATTGGGACGCATCAAGAGACTATTAGGTTCATTGTGGCTCCCATTTCCAATCAGCCCATAGTGTTGGGACTTAAATGGTTGAGGGAGCGTAACCCTCAGATTGACTGGGTTTCTGGAGAAATGGAATGTGCAGATGGCTCATATTTGGGAGTTGAGCGGGAAGCTGCAGGACTTTGTGTGTTACGGGAGCTAGCTCAAGCAGCGGTGGCACTGTCAGTGTATGAGGAGGAGGGGGAGATATGGGTAGTGACTGACTTATTTTCTAAGCAAGCTCATTTTATTCCTTGTAAAGGACTGCCATCTGCTGGTCAACTGGCAAAATTATTCATCGTGCACATCTACCGAGCACACGGCGCCCCCTTGTGGATTATCAGCGACCGCGGAAGTCAGTTTACTGCCAAATTTTGGAAATCATTTTTAAAATTGATTGGAACGGAGCAGGGTCTCACTTCTGGGCACCACCCCCAGGGGAATGGGGCTTGCGAACGACTTAACTCCGTGTTGGAACAGTATTTACGGTGTTACATTAGTCATCAGCAAGATAATTGGGTGGAGTTATTACCTTTTGCTGAGGTGGCCTATAATAATGCGGTTCATCAGAGCACTGGGTTTTCCCCATTTAAAGTGGCTACTGGTCAAGATTTTGTCCCTATTCCTGAACTACCTGACCCTACCTTGATTCAACAGTCTGATCCTGTACTGGCAGATGAATGTATTACAAAAATACGATCGAATTGGCCTGTAATGTTGAATATATTGCAGAAAGCTAAATATTCTTACAAAACCTTTGCTGATCGTAAATGGGCTCCTGAATGGCCTTTGGTAGTGTGAGAGAAGGTTTACCTGTCTATAAAACATTTGAAAGCCTTCCAAGAAACTGGGCCCTAAGTTTATTGGCCCTTTTCCTATTGTGAAAGTAATCAACCCGGTGGCCGCTCAGTTGGACTTGCCAAAGAACCTTCGTAGAGTACATCCTGTCTTTCACATTAGCTTATTGAAACCAGTTAAACCTGCTCATCAATGGCATCCTGATCCAGTGACCCCTCCACCTATCATGGTGGGAGATAACGAACACTTTGAGATTGTGAACATTTTGGACTCCAGAATGCATAGAGGAAAATTACAGTATTTGGTTCAATGGAAACATTTGCCGGTGGGGTTTGAGGAATGGGTTGACAAAATCCATGTTTCAGCACCAAGGTTACTGAAGAAATTCCATGATCAATTCCCTACTAAACCTGGTTAACTGCACAATTGTTATTGTTTCTGTTTTTCAGGTCTCCATGCCTCCCATGGTGTTGCAGCCTGAAAATTTCTGGAATTGTTCCATATGCCTTTATGTTTACTTGTATTTTCTAACCTTTCTTGTTCTTTGCATATTATTCTTTCTTTTGGAGGGTCGGCATGTCAGGGTTCATGTCCATGAATCCTGCCATTAGAATTAAGCATAGCATAGTGCTTGCAGAGTAGTTGGGAGGGGGGATGGCAGTTGAGTGTTATGTCTGCTGGTGGAAGCTAGAGACAGCTCGGCCAAGGTCACGCACCTGCAACGAAGTGGAGATGGGACCGTTTTGCTTCATGAGATCATCGTTGGTGAATTGGCGCGCAGGGGGAAGTTAAGAGGGAATAGTTTGGCGGGAATCCGCATTCAAGTCTTTAGGAGTGCTTCAATGAACATGTATCCTGAATAAAGCTTTATCTGCATTTCACTGAACTGCATGGAGAAGTGTTTATTGGGACATTGTTGTTGAGATCATCACAGCGGGTAAGACGCCAGGCTTGTTGATCGGAAGATCGCAAGTTCGGAGGTTCGAATCCCTAGTCCCACTTGACGGAGTGAGCTCCCGCATTCGCCCCAGCTCTTGCCAACCTAGCAATTCGAAAGCATGCAAATGCAAATAGATAAATAGGTAGCACTTTGGTGGGAAGGTAACAGCATTCTACGCGCATCATGCTGGCCACATGACCGCAGAAGCGTCTTCGGACAACGCTGGCTCTTCGGCTAACAAATGGAGATGAGCACCGGCCCCTAGTGTCAGACACGACTGTACAAATGTGCGGGGGAACCTTTACCTTTACCTTTAAGGTCAGGTAGATGCTACAACCTGTGATAGCCAAACAAGCTAGTAAGAAAAGAATACAAATAGCAAAACCAGAACAACTTCTCCAAAGTTGTGTTCTCCAAATCCGTTGGACTACAGGTCCCAATATAGAGCCCAAGGCATCTGAAGGGCTCTTTAATTTTCAAAACTTGATTCATGAAGTCCAATTTCCTAGATGCCAACATAATTTGTAGGAGGTTTATTTCCTTCCTACTGCTATGTAAAGTTAGTGTGTAATAAGGGGGCATATTCATCCTTTCATTGCCTATTTTCTGTCCTCTCTTCATGGAGCCATGGCCACAATTTCTGACAACAGCTTAGGACATTTATATGCTTTATTGCTTTGCAAGTCTTCCATTAAAAGCTGAACCACCCCTTTTCAGCAGCAGGCAAAGACACCCGACACAACTCATCTGTCTGCAGTATGCAAAAGTTGACCTTACAAGGAGTTCCACCATTCTGCTGAACTCTCAATAAGCCATTGCTCAATTTGTCCATGCTTTGTCTTTGTCACCGCTCATTTAGCATGCTTAATTACCTTGCCTGCATGGCAGCAGAAATCTCACTGAAAATATTAAATAGCACTTAATATTTCCAGGAACTAGATCAACTTAACCATGTCATTCTGGAAGAATGAGCTTAATATGAAGAAGGCAAGTAAACAACTGTGTAAGTTGAAGATACATTTATTGATATAGTAGTCATTTTGTGCATTATGGGGAATGAACATCATTTGGAGATTTATCTACACATAGTGCAAAATACAAGTTTGTTTTTCCCACTTATTATCAGCAGGTTCAAGCTTTCTCCCCTTAGCTTGACAACAGCTACTAAAAAATTGCTACCTGCTCTGTTAGATGCAACTTCTTTTCAGAACATAGACCTTATTAAAATGTTGCCCAAAGTAGAGGAAATATTGTCCTAAAAAAGCTTGGCAGAAGCTGACAAGAAAAGATTTAAAAGTGGAAATACTCTGCTATAAATAAACATGTGCTACTGAAATCATCTGTTTTAAGAGACATTACTTGTAGGGGAACTCTTAATCTAGATGAATTGGAAGCAACTTTCATGAATTGGAGATGAATTGGAGAGCCAGTTTGGTCTAGTGGTTAAGGCAACGGGCTAGAAACCAGGAGACTGTGAGTTCTAGTCCCGCCTTGGGCATGAAAGCTGGCTGGGTGACCTTGGGCCAGTCACTCTCTCTCAGCCCTAGGAAGGAGCCAATGGGAAACCAGGAGACTGAGAGTTCTAGTCCTGCCCTAGGCATGAAAGCCGGCTGGGTGACCTTGGGCCAGTCACTCTCTCTCTCAGCCCTAGGAAGGAGCCAATGGGAAACCAGGAGACTGAGAGTTCTAGTCCTGCCCTAAGCATGAAAGCTGGCTGGGTGACCTTGGGCCAGTCCCTGTCTCTCAGCCCTAGGAAGGAGCCAACGGCAAACCAGGAGACTGAGAGTTCTAGTCCCGCCTTAGGCATGAAAGCCGGCTGGGTGACCTTGGGCCAGTCACTCTCTCAGCCCGACTCACCTCACAGGGTTGTTGTTGTGGGGAAAATTGGAGGAGGAAGGAGTATTAGGTATGTTTGCCGCCTTGAGTTATTTATAAAAATAATAAAGGTGGGATAAAAATTAAATAAATAAATAAATAAAACTTTCATTTTGAAAAGGAGGAAGAAATCAGCAGAGTGGGTCCAAGTTCTTTGCTGCCTGAAGAGAAACACACAGACACAAACACACATTCACGGACTATCATCGGCGATCAGAAATAACAGATACATTTGCTTTGATGTAACTTACAAAATATACAGTCTGGTTTAGACTGTAAACCCTTATTTGGTAAATATGGCAGGCCATGGAGCAAAACTGGAGTACTATCTGTAAACTTCGTATATAATAATCTGGTAAGAATAAATGGGGGGAAATATTTATTTATTTATTTATAATTCCATTTATATTACCGCTCCATCTCCCCTGAAGGGGACTCTGGGAGATTTACATAATCAATAATTAAAATGGATAAAAATATAATCCCTATAAATATATGTAAGTACAATAAATTAAGAATAAAATCCAAGTGGCACAAAATTGTTTTCAAAAGGGCTCTATGGGACCAGCCATCCCCAGGAGGAGCTGTCACCCTTCTCATCCCAGGCGAGGCAGCAGAACCAGGTCTTTAAGTTCTTCCGGAAGGCCGGGAGCAATGATGATTCCTAATCCATTAAACCAACATCAAATGAAAGGATCAGAGTCAGCCCATAACAGCCTGTTACGGGCAGTCAGCCCGTAACAGAAAGCTGTAAGTATTAGTATGAACCATTGCCTACAAAATTCTGCAAAGTGGCGAAGGTTAAACTCTTAATAAGCAACAATATACAGATACAGTAATCATTTTCTTAAGGCTTTGTCTTCTGCCTTTCTCTCGTGTCTTTCTCAAAAGTTCATATTTCTTTACATTTCTGAACCATAATAAATGAGTTCAAACAGAGTGGAATGCCACCACTACTACTGAAAACAAACGAATCCCATCCCAGTGTTTCATTTATTTCTTCGCACTGCAGTAACAATGTACACAGTGAAGCATGAATTTACCCACACAAAATAATGATGTAAATAAAAAACAAACAAAGGAGATTTTGCATTGTACTTACAGCTTCTTTAGGCAAAAACTGCTTCTATGGTCAGAGCATCATGTCCCAAACTTAAGGGACATATTGAGGCCCATCATTGCAACTTTCAAAAATGCCACACTGAGGGAACAATAATCACTTTTATACAGTTAAGGGCTGGAAACCATTTATGGACTTTTTGCTGAGATTGGATAAAAATGAACTGATGTTTTCTGGATTTATTGATCAAAAAGGATGTACTGTATATGGGAAGAAGGGAATTGTTGTTGTTGTTGTTTATTCGTTCAGTCATTTCCGACTCTTCGTGACTTCATGGACCAGTCCACGCCAGAGCTTTCTGTCGGCCGTCACCATCCCCAGCTCCCCAATGGTTGAGTCCGTCACCTCCAGAATACCATCCATCCATCTTGCCCTTGGTCGGCCCCTCTTCCTTTTGCCTTCCACTATTCCTAGCATCAGCTTCTTCTCCAGGGTATCCTGTCTTCTCATTATGTGGCCAAAGTACTTCAGTTTTGCCTTTAATATCATTCCCTCAAGTGAGCAGTCTGGCTTGATTTCCTGGAGTATGGACTGGTTTGATCTTCTTGCAGTCCAAGGCACTCTCAGAATTTTCCTCCAACACCACAGTTCAAAAGCATCTATCTTCCTTCGCTCAGCCTTCCTTATGGTCCAGCTCTCGCAGCCATAGGTTACTACAGGAAATACCATTGCTTTAACTATGCGGACCTTTGTTGTCAGTGTGATGTCTCTGCTCTTAACTATTTTATCAAGATTTGCCATTGCTCTCCTCCCAAGAAGTAGACGTCTTCTGATTTCCTGGCTGCAGTCAGCGTCTGCAGTAATCTTTGCGCCTAGAAATACAAAGTCTGTCACTGCCTCCACTTTTTCTCCCTCTATTTGCCAGTCATCAATCAAGCTCGTTGCCATAATCTTGGTTTTTTTGAGGTTTAACTGCAACCCAGCTTTTGAACTTTCTTCTTTCACCTTCGCCATAAGGCTCCTCAACTCCTCCTCGCTTTCAGCCATCAAAGTGGTATCATCTGCATATCTGAGATTGTTAATGTTTCTTCCAGCGATTTTAACTCCAGCCTCGGATTCCTCAAGCCCAGCATGTCGCATGATGTGTTCTGCGTACAGGTTGAATAGGTAGGGTGAGAGTATACAACCCTGCCGTACTCCTTTCCCAATCTTAAACCAGTCCGTTGTTCCGTGCTCTGTTCTTACCGTCGCTACTTGGTCATTATACAGATTCCTCAGGAGGCAGACAAGATGACTTGGTATCCCCATACCACCAAGAACTTGCCACAATTTGTTATGATCCACACAGTCAAAGGCTTTAGAATAGTCAATAAAACAGAAATAGATGTTTTTCTGAAATTCCCTGGCTTTCTCCATTATCCAGCGGATATTGGCAATTTGGTCTCTAGTTCCTCTGCCTTTTCTAAACCCAGCTTGTACGTCTGGCAATTCTCGCTCCATGAATTGCTGGAGTCTACCTTGCAAGATCTTGAGCATTACCTTACTGGCATGTGAAATAAGTGCCACTGTTCGATAGTTTGAACATTCTTTAGTGCTTCCCTTTTTTGGTATGGGGATATAAGTTGATTTTTTCCAATCTGATGGCCATTCTTGTGTTTTCCAAATTTGCTGGCATATGGCATGCATCACCTTGACAGCATCATCTTGCAAGATTTTGAACAGTTCAGCTGGGATACCATCGTCTCCTGCTGCCTTGTTATTAGCAATGCTTCTTAAGGCCCATTCAACCTCACTCTTCAGGATGTCTGGCTCTAACTCACTGACCACACCGTCAAAGCTATCTCCAATATTATTATCCTTCCTATACAGATCTTCCGTATATTCTTGCCACCTTTTCTTGATCTCTTCTGCTTCTGTTAGGTCCTTGCCATCTTTGTTTTTGATCATACCCATTTTTGCCTGGAATTTACCTCCGATGTTTCTAATTTTCTGGAAGAGGTCTCTTGTCCTTCCTATTCTATTGTCTTCTTCCACTTCCGCACATTGCTTGTTTAAAAATAATTCCTTATCTCTTCTGGCTAACCTCTGGAATTTTGCATTTAATTGGGCATATCTCCCCCTATCACTGTTGCCTTTTGCTTTCCTTCTTTCTTGGGCTACTTCCAGTGTTTCAGCAGACAGCCATCTTGCCTTCTTGGTTTTCTTTTTCTTTGGGACGTTTTTTGTTGCCGCCTCCTGAACAATGTTGCGAACTTCTGTCCATAGTTCTTCTGGGACCCTATCTACTAAATCTAGTCCCTTAAATCTATTCTTCACCTCCACTGCATATTCCTTAGGAATATTAGTGAGCTCATATCTAACTGATCTGTGGGTCTTCCCTATTCTCTTTAGTCTGATTCTAAATTTTGCAATAAGAAGTTCGTGATCTGAACTACAGTCAGCTCCTGGTCTTGTTTTTACCGACTGTATAGATGTCCGCCACCTTTGGCTGCAAAGGATGTAGTCAATCTGATTTCGGTGTCGACCATCTGGTGAAGTCCATGTATAAAGTCGTCTTTTAGGTTGTTGGAAGAGAGTGTTTGTTATGCACAGTGAGTTGTCTTGGCAAAATTCTATCAGCCTATGTCCTGCTTCATTTTGTTCTCCCAGACCATGCTTTCCTGTAATTCCAGGTGTCGTCTGACTACCCACCTTAGCATTCCAGTCTCCTGTAATGAAAATAACATCTCTTTTTGGTGTATTATCTAGTAGGTGCTGCAGATCCTCATAGAACTGATCTACTTCTGCTTCTTCAGCATCTGTGGTTGGGGCGTATATTTGGATCACTGTGATGTTAAATGGCTTACCCTGAATTCAAATTGAGATCATTCTATCGTTTTTTGGATTGTATCCAAGCACTGCTTTAGCCACTTTATTATTAATTATGAAGGCTACTCCATTTCTTCTGTGGTCCTCTTGTCCACAGTAGTAGATCTGGTGGTCATCTGATGTGAAGTGGCCCATCCCAGTCCATTTCAGTTCACTGACACCTAAAATGTCTATATTTAATCTTGACATCTCACCAATAACCACATCCAATTTGCCCTGGCTCATAGATCTTACGTTCCAGGTTCCTATGGTGTGTTGATCTTTAGAACATCGGATTCGTTGTTCACCACCAGCACCGTCGGCCGCTAGCCGTCCTTTCAGCTTTGAGCTAGCTGCGTCATCACATCTGGGGCTAGTTGAACGTATCCTCTGTTCCTCCCCAGTAGCATTTTGACCATCTTCCGACCTGGGAGTCCCATCTTCCGATGGTATACCGACATATCTTTGGTTGTACTGATCCATTTAGTTTTCATGGCAAGAATACTGGGGTGGGTTGCCATTACCTTCCCCAGGGATCGTATTTAGTCTGACCTCTCTGCCACGACCTTCCCGTCTTGGGTGTCCCTTCACGGTTTAGCTCATGGTTTCATTGAGGTGCTCAAGCTCCAGCACCACGACAAGGTAACGATCTCCTTTGCTGGAGAAGAAGGGAATTATGTTATGTAATTTGGGCAGCTGGAAATAGAGTTAACTATGTAACTGCTTCAAAGAAGATTGGAAGTCACTTCTTTAAATATTTCTTTTTTTTTTCTTTGTTCACTTCTACTTTTCTATCTTTTCTATCTTTTCTATCTTTTCTATTTTCCTTTTTCTATTCTATTCTTTTCTTTTTACTGTTTTCTTTTCTACTTTTTTGTAGCTTTTAACTTGGCAAAAATAATTTTCTTCAATAAAATTTTTATATAGTATATAAACACACCACACTGCGACTTTTTACACCACCTGCTCCTCAAGACAGAATAAAAGGCCTGTGGAAGGTTTGAATCTTATCATCCATTTATCCCAGACAATTCATCGTTATTTCTTTTGCTCCCTAATTTAACTGAAAATAAGGGATTTCTCCCCCTTACTGACATCAAAGGCTCTTCTGATTTCTTCCTCCTTTTCAAAATGAAAGTTGCTTCCAGTTCATCTAGATTAAGAGTTCCCATACAAGTAATGTCTCTTAAAACAGATAATTTCAGTAGCACATGTTTCAAATGACTGCCTAGAAGGATGACACAGTCCTCCAACAGGTTGCGAGACAAACATCTGAATGAATGATAAATTCTGCTTAACCCATCACAACGTTCTGCTGTCTTTATTCTTCACAGAAATTATGGAGAGCGATGCACAGTACAGCACAGTACAGAGCCCGCATCCATGAAGCCACCATATCATCCCTTGTTGCTTTGTGAAAATAAAAATGTTAAGTAGTCTGACAGCAAACGATTACAAGGCAATTGAAGATGGTGCTGTTGGCTTGCCATAACTTTAGCAAAGGGAGGGGAAGGGAAGGCTCTGTCAGAAAACATTGAACTCCCACGTGATGACAACATGACAGAGATTCCTGGAGAGAAAATGTGAAAGCAGCAGGCTCTAACAAGTGACAGGAAGCTTGGCATTGAAATGAGGACAACATTGAACCCCCTGACAATTTAATAAATGCTCTAATAGCAGTAGTGGCAAGACAGAAGAGCTCACTGTGGCCTTTAAAAGAGGGGGTTCTTATGATCCAGAAGCATTGCCACACCTTAAAAAAATCATTGACATCCTTAGTGTTTGCCCAATTTCTCCAACTTTAGGAGTTTCCTTGAGTAAGCCCATTCTCATTTTTTAAAGACCAAAAAGAAGCTCATAAATATTTAATTGATTTAATTTAATTAATTAAATTTATATAACCGCCCATCTCCCCCAATGGGGAACTCTGGGCGGTTTACAATAAAATAGATTAAAACAAAATATAAAACGTCAAAGTACAGCATATAAAATAATAAATAATTATAAATCCAGATGGAGGTGGAATTAAAACGAAGGACAATAAATTAAGGAATTAGCCACCCCCATGAGGAACTATCCTTTCCTCCTTCCCATGCCAGGCGGCAGAACCAGGTCTTCAGCTCTTTCCTAAAGGTCAGGAGGGAGGGGATCTGTCTCAACTCTGGGGGCAAGATGTTCCACAGTGTGGGTGCTACCACAGAGAAGGCCCGCCTCCTAGACCCCATCAGATGACATTCTTTGATTGATGGGGTTCGTAGCAGGCCCTCTCTGAATGACCTGGTGGGGCGGGTCGATAAAATGGGGATAAGACGGTCCTTCAGGTATTCTGGCCCCATGCCAGAATATTCTTCTGAATATTCAGAATATTCTTCTGAAGACTGAGAGCCCCCTTCTGCTTTAAGGAGTTAAAAGGTGGTGAGAGGTTTTTACATCTCCATTAGAGTTGTACAGTCCTCCCATTTCAATCAAGCTGTATATAAAGAGGAGAAACAGCAATATAGATAAATAGGCTAAAAAAGGAGATTAAAAAGGATGCTGAATGGAGATGCTCATTACTGGCTGTACAGCATCATGACCTATATCTTTAAGTTCACTGTCTGATTCCCAATTCATTAAAATTATATTATTTGGCTCAAAGATGTGACCTTGAGAATATTCAGTGCTCCACTGTAAGTCAACTCTAGAGTATCTATCTTGGACTTAAAAAAAAACACTTTCAAGTACCTTAAATTAATGTAATAGACTTGTCTATCTAATTAACATCATAATTAAGATTAGATTTGGAACAGGGTCTTCCCCATGCCCATACTGCTCCCATTGTGGGTAAGTCCATTCTGGCCCAAATTGTTCACTGTAATTGCTGTGTATTTATCCAAAAGCAGATGAATGCGTTACCACAGCTGATTGTGTTTTGCATACCTACATTGCAATGGCTGGTTGGTGAACTTTTTTTTTCTAAAATGGCCTCTCCAGTTCCATTACGATATGACTAACAGAGCTCTCTTTGCCAAAATTGCAATGTTCATGCACAACCTTTCTGCTTGATACCCAATGTTCTTATTTTTGGTTCCATCCTATACCCAATCTATCTGTCATGTCCCTCTGTGCACACTCATGCTAGTTGAATCTATCTATCTATCTATCTATCTATCTATCTATCTATCTATCTATCTATCTATTACATTTATATCCCGCCCATCTCCCCCACAAGGTGGGACCCTGGGCGGTTGTATTTAGCACCTCACTGGTCAGCATGAACAACATACCACTCAGTCTTAACTATTTCCCACTTACAAATTGGATAACTATTTTCTAAATGCCTTGTATCTTTTATGTTATGGATGTATATAAATCAGGATTTAATCTGCAGGCAGATTTATCTGCTCAACGTGAGGTATGTTTATCCTGGACAGTGTTATGTTGATCTACAGAGGCATAATATGAGGGTGGAACTGTTTGATGGAAGGGATAGGGAATTTCTAGATTCTAGATTGCAGGAAATGCCATGAGGTTGTGATGTATATTTGTTTTCACTTACAACCATGCTGGAGAGATGAGTCAGGAGGTCTCTTCTAACCATGTTCCCTCAGTGTTACCAGAGGTTTTGCAAGGCTGAGTTGCTAAGATCCAGAGACCAACCAACCAAAACCCACAAATGTATATTTGTTTTCACTTACAACCATGCTGGAGAGATGAGTCAGGAGGTCTCTTCTAACCATGTTCCCTCAGTGTTACCAGAGGTTTTGCAAGGCTGAGTTGCTAAGATCCAGAGACCAACCAACCAAAACCCACAAGATGAGATGCCACCAATTTCTAGATTCTAGATTGCAGGAAATGCCATGAGGTTGTGATGTATATTTGTTTTCACTTACAACCATGCTGGAGAGATGAGTCAGGAGGTCTCTTCTAACCATGTTCCCTCAGTGTTACCAGAGGTTTTGCAAGGCTGAGTTGCTAAGATCCAGAGACCAACCAACCAAAACCCACAAATGTATATTTGTTTTCACTTACAACCATGCTGGAGAGATGAGTCAGGAGGTCTCTTCTAACCATGTTCCCTCAGTGTTACCAGAGGTTTTGCAAGGCTGAGTTGCTAAGATCCAGAGACCAACCAACCAAAACCCACAAATGTATATTTGTTTTCACTTACAACCATGCTGGAGAGATGAGTCAGGAGGTCTCTTCTAACCATGTTCCCTCAGTGTTACCAGAGGTTTTGCAAGGCTGAGTTGCTAAGATCCAGAGACCAACCAACCAAAACCCACAAGATGAGATGCCACCAATTTCTAGATTCTAGATTGCAGGAAATGCCATGAGGTTGGGGCTGGGGCTTAGGAAAAGAATCTGTGACGCCTTCGATCCGTTGACTATTAAATCAGAGTTCCTGACACAAGCCACTCAGGGATATGAAGGAATCTTTATTAAAGCCAGTGATCCATTGCACGTTAAAGACTCGAGTGAATCAAGCTCCTGCAACCAACAGTTTAAAAATCTCCAAGTTTCCCCCTTCCCCATCAGGATTTGCAGCTCAACCGCCCTTTGATCTATCCTGGGTGCTGAATTGCTCTGCGCAATGCTTTGATTAACATAGTTTTCAGTTCTGTGGATACACCAACCCCTACTTTACACGTCTGGTAGTTTTACTGTAAAGCAACCCCAAACGACCCTGGGAGTTTAACAGACTGGCGGGATGTTCCTTCCTGGCACCATGGCAGGATGGCATGGGTGACATCCTGGCAGGATCTATGTTTCCATCCCTCTTTGTGCAAACTAGACTTTTTCACCTGTCTTGTTAGGTTTGGAACTAGCAGACTTGCAAAATAATGTGGTGGAGGAGGCTTGTAAGTAAGCTTTGTTTGTTTGTTAGTTTGTTCATCACATTTATATCACCGCCCATCTCCCCCACAAGGAGGGACCCTGGGCGGTTATAGGAGCTATTGCTCCTGTAGAGAAATGCTGGGCAGTGGCCTGGAGAAACAGAATGCAAGACAGGATAAATCAGGATTCGCTGATCCTTAAACACTTTCTTGTTTGAGAAAGAAGAAACAAACACTTTCCTGAAAGGGGTAGATTTTTCTTTTCTTTATGCTAATGGTGAGGTTGCAGTCTTTCATGCTTCTCATCCAGGAACAAGTCAAAATGGACTATCCTGAAATCTTGCTATGAAGGGGATCAGGATGTCATGGCACAGCTCTAATCAACAAATACGTATAACAGTGCTTGAATTAGGGTTGTACTGAAATGTCATGTTTTTTCACAAACATTTTTTCTTTCAGGGAAGTGGAACAAATTAAAATGAATTGCTCTCTCTCTCTTGCTCTCTCTGTGTGTGTATGTTTAAAAAAAAGGTTTTCCACCAATAGCCACAACTGCAATGCAGTCTGTAGGTTGAGTCATGGCAACTGGATTTCTTTCTTTTGGTTGAAACGTTTCGCTGCTTGTCCAAGTAACGAAGCGTTTCAACCAAAAGAAAGAAATCCAGTTGCCATGACTCAACCTACAGACAATTCCACCTGGATGACTGAGAATCTTCATCGACAAACTGCAATACAGTCACTGAATTCTGCCTTTTATAGCTCATTGTCTATAACATACATGCATAGTACACATCTCAATATATTTCATCATCATCATCATCATCATCATTATTATTATTATTATTATTATTATTATTATTATTATTATTTCATTGGAAGTGAGTTAAGGCCTGGCTCAAATGTAATGATAAGCTTTAAGGAGAATGCAGCAGAATCCACAGAGGGTCAATATCAACAAGATGGCAGAGAGAGCATCATGATACAAGCCCTTTCTCTTTTGTACAATCATCAGTGTGTTGTACACACATTCCAATGGGTTGGTGCTTCTACCATAACATTCCTTATGCTCCCTTATTGATTTTGCCTCCCACTCCACAGATGGTGCTGGGAACCTGTGACCAGCTTTTGGAACATCAAGGCTCCTTGCCATTGCAAAGGACCTCAACTGTTGCAGTTGCACAGGGAACATCACCAGTAATAGTGGTCCAAGTGCTATGAGGATTGCAATGGCCATCCAACAATGGCAGGAGCTGATAACGCAGTGGTCTTTTCACAAGCTAATGGACCTTAAAAACCACTATGGATCTTGTCTGCCCCCAAATATAATAATACAATTACTGTCTCATCCTATTCCAGCACTATTTCTTGCTTCCATTTCCTCACAACAATCTGGTTAGCCAGGGTTAGGTATTGCAGTACTTAGAACTCCAGTACTTGGGTCCTCCTTGCCCTGCAGCTTGTCTGGGCCTCTGGCCTTGGGGCCAACACACCAACCAACTGGGACAGCTTCTTCAGACCTGATCTGCTTTCTGCTGGCTTATTAAGGATGGCTTGTGGAATGTCTGCAAATTCAGAGAAGGCCAAGAAAAATGTTAGTCTGCTGACCAAAATACTTGGTATCTCGAATCCCCAAGGGACTCTTGTTGTTCTGTGATGCCTACAAAATTGACCTATTTGCACTAGGTGTGAAAGGAGTCTATAGCCCAAACTCACTGCTATACTACAGTGTGCTCTACAACCAGCATTATTCTGCGTACCTAATGGCAACTGAAAAAAATAAGGAAGGCTATACAAAACAGGGATTTGTAATGCCCACACTATCCACCCATATTGCATATCATGATGGACCCATTTTTTATGGTTCATCTAAGATTCCTCTGTAGATATTCTATGTGATGTACCATAAGCATCACTAAAAGATTCTTACATTTATATTCCACTTGGTGTTTATTAAAAAGAAAATAGGACTGGGACAAGATATGTCAAGGATACATCTACTCCAAGGCTAAATTTCTCACGAACTCCTAGGATTTCTGAGTTCACTGACCTTGCAGAAAACTATAAGTCTTTTGCCCAAGCTCATGCAGCTTTAATGTTTTCTGTTTTATTTTCCAATACAGTTGTTATTAATTATTAACTTGGGATGAGCAAAGGTTAACATGTAGCATAAAATATAACTTTAAGCTAAATGAACATCAGCTGCAGTAGAAGGTAATTTAATAAGAGTATTCTGTTCATATAAATGTGGGTGAAAGACAGAAAGGGAGTATGAGTATACTAATCTGAATTAAAGTTATATCCAAGGAGATAGGGTAGAAATATGTGCCTCTTTTCAAGTAAGATGCCCTCAAATTAAAGGGAAATATTATTTATATCTTATCAAATGAATTATATTACTTAGAATGATGGGTATGCAGTTCAGTATAAATCTGATCTGTTTTATAGATCATATTAGTAGAAGAATATTCTAGTCCATTTTAAAAAAATTGAAAGATACATTAAATAAAATCAGCATCAATTTTCTTGGCAGTTTTCCCCAAGATAGATAGAGAGATGATGGAGATGATGGAGATAGAGAGACTTGACAGGGACAGGGACAGGGACAGGGACAGGGAGATGATAGATAGATAGATAGATAGATAGATAGATAGATAGATAGATAGATAGATAGATAGATATTTTTCACTCAATTGGGGTTTTGTCTATTTAGAACTGATGACAGACAGATACTGTATTAGAGGACTCCATTGGATGCTGTTATCTATATCAAAGGTGAATTTATTTTAATAAATCTCACAAATCAATTCCCATAAAAATCTGAAACAAGTTTCTATTAAATTTATAGCTGGGCTTAACTTATTTCATTAATTTTAATGGCAGTTCAGTGTACAATGCTATAAACCTTCATGTCCAAGAACAAAATGATGAAAAGGAAGTCATAAAGAATATGAGAATGTAGAACAATAGTAGAGCTTCAGATGTAACTGGTATAACTGAAGAAATGTTGAAATATGGATGTGGTTTGTCTATGGAGTTACTATGAGACTTGCTTCATGTGAGTACCTAATGACTGGAAGAATGCCATTATTTTTGCCTTATACAAAGGAAAAGGAACAAATCTGAATGTAAAAACTACAGGAGGAATACTTTGTTAAGCATCCCTGGAAGATGTTTGGAAAAATTCTGGTTACAAGACATGGCAGTGAGCAAAACTGCAGTTTTATGCTGGGCATGGGGAGCACATACCAAAGTTTTGAATGTGATAAAGAAGCTTTATTGTCTTTTAGTTGCTTGTGTATGATACAGTGAGTAGGCTTCAATTACGGAACGATTTGCATGAATAGGGATTTGAAAGTTGGTTGATGAATACAGTGTGTGCTTTTATGATGGAAGTAAAGCATGCATTAGAATAAACTGAATGTTTACTCAGTGTTTCAGCATTGAGCTAGGAGTAATAGGGATGTTTGATATCCCCTTATTTTTAGTGTATTTATGATTAAAAATATAAGGAATGGTATTAGAGGTGTGTTAGTTGGGAATGTGAATGGATATATACTTTTACAAGCAGACAATGCCACATTCTTGGATGAGAGCCTAAATGATTTGGAGAAAATGTTAAATAAATTGTATGAAACGATGAGGTATGTGGCCTTGAAAATTAGGGCATCAAAGACCAAGGTATTTAAGTTTAACAGGGAAAATAGAGTCAATGTTGCAAGTTATACATAAACAGCAAACAGCAGGAATAATTAAATGTATTTGTTTATCTTGGTAGAATATTTCTTAAAGATGGCCAGAAAAATGGTGACATATGCAAATGCTGATAGAAAAGACAGTGAGTAGTATGTGGTCTGTTGCAAGCAATGAACATTTGTTGAAAGAAGGGAGAATGGCTTCTGAACACTTGGTTCTAGGGAAGTGACAGATGCGTATGTCAGGAGCAGGGCTTTCCAAAGTTTTCCCGCAGCGATACACCAACCGCCGTTGGTGTGTCGCCGCGGGAAAACCCGGAAGTGCCGCCGTTGCAGCAGCGCGCAAAAACCCGGAAGCGCTGCTGCCGCTTTTGGGTTTTTGTGCGCCGCCGTTGGTGTGTCGCCACGGGAAAACCCGGAAGCGCTGATGATGATCAGCACTTCCGGGTTGTGTGGCGACACACCAGACTTTGTGTTGCCACACACAGTTTGAAAAGCTCTGGTCAGGAGAAACATAAAAATAAGTTGAATGCTATAGGAATGGGTCATTGAAGAAGGATGTGTATGATAAAAGAAGCAGCAATAGGGACAAGAATGAATGAGTGCTAAATGAATGTAAATTAAATACGAAAGTACAAAAAAAATGCATTAAGTTGCTTTGGAGATCTAGAGAGAATGAATGGGATCAAAGCACAAAACACTTGTGTGAGGAAATGAAGAATGGGTCAAAAGGAAGGAGAGGACTGGGAAAGTCATGGTTGGATAAATCTGATGAGATCCTGCAAATAGAGAGAGGTGAGAAGCTTAAAGATCCAAAGGCAACATATGAGCCAGTGTATGGACATGGTGATGGAAACAAGAACAATTTACAGGAACCGCATGGGAGGCATTGTGAATGGTCTTCGTGTAAACTAGACTGAGTTATATTTCTTTTCTTATTTCATGCCTTTAATATTTTTGACTTAATCTTTCTTGCTTCATTTTGTGCTCTTTGCATAAGGAAAAGGCATGATGGGGTGTATGTATGTATATTAATTGTACATCTTTCTCTGGATAAGGGTTATGCTCAACCCCCCCCCCCCACACACACACACAGTAGAATCCTGTGCTACAAATAAAGTTAAAAGCTAATCACTGGTTAAATATCTGCATGTTCAGTCACTTAAAAAATGGACAAATTATAAAACTCCTCCTAAAGGATTAAAAATGACAACATGTTTAGGGAATAAAATCTGAAGAACGAGTTTGGTAACTTTCAAGTTCAAGTCAAAGTCATCTCTTTTGCTATCTTTAATAGCAACCCAAAGGCAAAAATGAAAAATAAAAAAAGTGGGAAGGGTTCATGTGCTGAAGCAAGAAAGAACAGTCAAACTCAACTGCGTCCTTCAGGTGTATTCCTGCATGTACTCACAATGATAGCAAAAAAAGAAGAAGGAGAAGGAGAAGGAGAAGGAGGAGAAGAAGGAGAAGAAGGAGAAGAAGGAGACTATCCATAAAGGATATCTTGGGGCTACTGATATCAAATAGTTTGTCCTTTCATCTGTAAATTCAGAATTCCTGCATGTGTTTGAGTTTTCTTCCTGCCTCCTAATCTTTTAACAAAGTAATTGACAACCTTTTATCTGTTCAAACATACCTTTCTGATGATCGAACAGTTAAGCACTCTTATCTTTTTCAGGAATACAAGAAGAATAACTAATGCTACCATCTGTTTGATGGTTCACATATTGCTTCCCCCCCCTCCGACCCCATACAAGTAGATTAAATTGTAATTCTATGAACAGACCCTGTTTCTATCTCTTTTCATCTCTTTCTAGTCTATGCAGTGAAACACAGGGCATCATACAGTTGATAGCTGATACATTTCAGGCATACTGTACAAAAACAATCCCACCATATCAACTGGATTTCTATTTTCTCAGTGGAAACGTTTCGCTCCTTATCCAAGGAGCTTCTTCCTTGGATTGTCTTCCTTATTCTTTGGATAAGGAGCGAAACGTTTCCACTGAGAAAATAGAAATCCAGTTGACATGATTCAAGCTACAGACAATTCCACCTGGATGACTGAGAACCTTCATAGACATAATCCCACCATAGTTAGTTAAGGATGACTGCAAAAACATCTCTCTATGTTTTAATGTTTAATGAACATCTCTCTATGTTTTTCTAATGTTTTACTAAGTTATAAGTGAGAGCCAGGTTGGTCTAGTGATTAAGGTTCTGGGCTAGTAGTGGGGAAACTTGAGTTGTAGTCTTGTATTAAGGATGAAAGTCAGCAGGTTGATGGTTGTTGTGGGTTTTCCAGGCTGTGTGGCCGTATTGTGGGTTTTACGTAGCTGCGTCCTTCAGGTGTATTCCTGCATGCACTCACAATGATAGCAAAAGAAGAAGAAGAAGAAGAAGGAGAAGAAGAAGGAGAAGAAGGAGAAGAAGGAGAAGAAGGAGAAGAAGGAGAAGAAGATGCCAGCCACAGCTACTGGCAAAACATTAGGAACAAAAACTGCCAGAACACGGCCACACAGCCCGGAAAACCCTCAACAACCATCAGATTCCAGCCGTGAAAGCCTTCGACTATACATCATCAGGTTGACCTTGGGCCGGTCACTTTCTCTCAGCTCTAGGAAGAAGACAATGGCAAACCACTTCTGAAAATGTTGCCTAGATAACTGCATGTAATTGTCCATGTAGTTGCCAGGAGTCAACTGGGACTCAAAATGAAAAACAGAACAAAACATGTTGTAAGTAAGCAAGTGTTCTTGGGATATGTTGGATTTTAATTCTGGTTAAGACTGATAGGAGCTATTGTCCAAAATATCTGGAGGGGTGTGCAAGAATGAATATTCTGAGAATGGAGCATTCCAGGAAACTGAAAAATTGATTGTTCTATTGGTAAACCATGATGATCTGGCTGAGTTGGAAGTGAACCTGAGATGTTCTGGGAAATCAGCCCTCTGAAACAGAAGTAATAAATGACATTGCAGATATGGCCTGAGCCTCAAAGTAGGTCTGATTCATTTGGAATACCAGGTTTGGAAAACCATGAAGTTCTTTCAGCTTGGTGAATTAACTTCTGGAAAATCTTCAGACCACTCACTGTGGTTCAGTGTGGTCTAGAGCAGGGCTTTCCAAAGTGCTGCCGCTGGCAACACACTAGCGGCGGCGGTGGCAGTGCGGCGGCGGCAGGCGCGCGCACGGTGGCGGTGCGGGGGTGTGTGCGGTGGCACGCGCATGCATGGCGGCAGCACGGGGGCATGCGGCGGCACATGCGTGCATGATGGTGGCGCGGGGGCACACGGGGGCACACGGGGGCGCGCGCGCATGGCGGTGGTGCGGTGGCACGCGGCGGCGTGTGCATGCATGTCAGCGGCGCGGGGGGGCGTGCGGCGGTGCACACGTGCACGGTGGCGGCAGCCTCCGCTAAAACATGGAAGCACTGATTCCGCGCCGCTGCTGCTGCCGCTGTGCACGTGCGCACCGCCGCTTCCGCGTGGTGTGGCGACACACCATGCTGTGTGTGGTGACACACTTTTGTGTCGTGACACACAGTTTGGAAAGCTCTGGTCTAGAGGAAGACATTCTGTCTGATATACCTCTAGTCACTGAAATGATAAATTAGTAACCAAGATTACCCTAGCAGGCTTTCAAAATTCTATTTTTATACCCTACAACAGAGCTTTCCAAACTGTGTGTCGCAACACAAAAGTGTGTCGCCACACACAGCATGGTGTGTCACCACACCACCCGGAAGCGGCGGCACGCGTGTGTACGGTGGCCGCGGCAGCGGCGCGGCTTCCGCGTTTTAGCGGAGGCTGCCGCTGCTGCCGCCACCGCCGTGCACGCGCACGCCGCCGCACACGTGCCGCCCCCCCGCGCTGCCACCATGCACGTGCGCCCCCATGCGCCGCCGCTGTGCACGTGCGCCCCCATGCGCCGCCGCTGTGCACGTGCGCCCCCCCGCGCCACCACCATGTGCACACGCCACCGCCGCTGGTGTGTCGCCAGTGGCGGCACTTTGGAAAGCCCTGGCCTAACCTATTTGATAATGAACTGTCCACTTACAGCAAGACTAGGTGACTGGATAGCATTCTGGATAGTTGTATGTGTATTTGAGTAAGCAAAATGAAACATCTGAATCCAGGATCACACATACTGACATACAGCCTCCACAGCTGCTGCCCAAGTGCCTACCAAGATGTAATGTGTAATGTGATAGAAGGGGAGAAATATTCAATATATGGGGGTAATATAACAGTATTTCATCTGAACTGTATGTCCTCTTATTTTAATTATGTCTTTATGTAAATTAAGTTTGGCTTTGATTTAGCCCTACTCACTTTGGAGTACAGCTCCATACACGGCACTCAAAAGTGTGGAAAAAGTTGTACATTTGGCAAACTCCTGGTTGAATTGTCAAATCAGAAAGTAATACTCTCATAGGTTTTCAAGTTGAGTCTCATAGCAAATAGTACTAAGTCAAAACACATATTTTACTGTTAGTTCAGCGGAAAACCTTCCAATCACTATAGAGTATTGCCCACCTATATGGCAAAACCTGGCCAATTTTGGCTGATCTCAGAGAGCTAAACAAAACCAAAGCCGATTGGGATCTTGGATGGGAGACTACCTCTTGGCCAGAGTAAAAAGTTGAAAAAAAAATCACAAGAGGAGAAGACAATGGCAACATTTTGTTGCAAAGTTAACTACATAAGCAGAAGTTGAGTTTAACTTTTAATAAGTTAATTTTACCTTGTATAGAGTATTTGCAAATGGGTAACTTCTACATCGTTGTTCTTGATCATTGTTCAAAATCATTCTCAAGGCTCTTCCTTTTAGACTAGACAACCTTTCAACCAAAGACAAGGACAGTCTTCTACGTTGTAAGACATGTGGCTATCCTAACAATTAGAAAAACGAGTATGATTTCCATATTAGGCTGCATGGCTTGAATGCAGTCCTGGGACAAATTTGAAAAGTGAAGCAACGAGTCTTGGAATTGGTATTGAAACTACTGGGCTAGAGAAACTATTGATCTCCCTCAGCCATAGGCAGCTTCCAGTAATCTTGCAGTCTAGCAAGAAGCTTCAGTACATGGCGTCCAACTTGCTTCTTGGTCTTCAGAATCATTGGACAAACCGTGATGGGCAGCGCAGTTTCACTGGAGACAATCTGGAATTTAATGCATGACATGAAATTAGGTGGCATACTTGTTAATAGATTTTGCTAAGAGTATAAACAGTGTGTGTCCGTGGATAAGGAGGCTGGGTAATAAGCCTCAATTCCAGTGGGAAAACTTGATATGGACCAATTCCCTTTAGAGTACAGAAATGTAATTTAAAAGGAAATCTAAATTTCCCAAGGTTTTTTAATCACTATTCTATTTCAGTGAATCTGGATCTGTTCTATTTTTAATGCTCTATCTCTCACTTTGAAATGTGGAGGGGGGGAGAGAGCAAAGGAATGGACCTTACCTATTAAAAATAAATAGAATCAAAATTGTCATGTTTTCTTCACTGTTAGTAGAAGAGAACATTGTATAATTCATAGGGATAATGCTAAGTTTGAAGTCATACCATATCAACATTTCCTTGCATTTATTATGAGTTTTAACATATTGCTTTTGCTAAGCACTACTCATTATGCATTACCGCTTCCCCCTGTAACTTTTGCTAAACTATTTTAATTAAAACAGGGCTCTTTCCATGTGTTTATGGCACATTAATATTCCAGCACACATAAAAATTTTACCAAATATTATTAAATAATTAAGCAATGTATTATTTATTGGCTTTGAAAACTTTCCTATAATAATATAAAGCATTGCAAGGCTCTGTTATTGCAAAGTCTAACCAGAGACAGCAAACAAATTGCTTCATAGTATACAGCACAAGGATATTTAAAAGCAGAAAAACAACTTGAGAAGGTGTTTATCATAAAAAGGTTCTCTAGAAATGTAATGTAATAGGGGACTTCTGGGGAAGAAATGGCAGACTAAAGATGGATCCACGAAAAGCGGAGCCAACAACTGCGGTGGAATGAACAGCCGGCGAGTAGATCGGCTCTTTGTAATTCCTCTCCGGACAAGGAAAGGACTTGAGATCGCCCACAAGTTCTCCAGACAGTTGCTCCTCATGAGGAGAACAAAAGACAGCAGTCTCTGGCGGGTTTAGAGCTCTGGGAGACAAGGGAATAGCCATCTTGGTCAAACTGCGGTTTGTGCCTTTGAAAGGACACTAAGTTCACATACTTCCTTTTCTAATCACTTTTGGAAATTGCTTGTTAACTGCTTTTCAGCTATTAGGAATCTTAGGGTTAGGTGATATTAATTTAAATAATAAATAATTTTCGCCCAGTCTCCCACCTTCCCTTTTTGGGAAAGGTGGTTGAGAAGGTGGTGGCATTGCAACTCCAGAGGATTCTGGAGGAAACGGATTATCTGGACCCTTTTCAGTCAGGTTTCAGGCCAGGATATGGGACAGAGACTGCATTGGTCGCGCTTATGGATGATCTCTGGCGAGGGCGGGATGGAGGGAGTGCGTCCATCCTGGCTCTCTTAGATCTCTCAGCGGCTTTTGATACCGTCGACCATGGTATACTCTTGGGGCGGCTCGGGGAGTTGGGGGTGGGCGGCGTGGTTTTGCGCTGGTTTGCCTCCTTCCTCCAGGGCCGTTCCCAGTCGGTGTTGATAGGAGAGGAGAGAGCTGACCCGCGACCCCTGTCTTGTGGGGTGCCACAGGGATCAGTTCTCTCTCCTCTCCTGTTCAACATCTACATGAAGCCGCTGGGCGAGATCATCCGTCACCACGGGATGAGGTATCACCAATATGCTGATGATACCCAGTTATACATCTCCATCCCGGGTGAAGTAGGTGATGCGGTCGATGCCCTATCTCAGTGTCTGGAGGCTGTGGGGGTCTGGATGGGGAACAACAGGCTTCAACTGAACCCTGGTAAGACGGAGTGGCTGTGGATTGATGGCCCCCCTAGATCCGGGAAGTTGTCATCTTTGGTTCTGGGTGGGGTTGCACTACCTCACTCGGATCCAGTGCGGAATCTGGGGGTCCTCCTGGACTCGCGACTCTTGCTCGAAGAGCAGGTGGCAGTCGTGGCCAGGAGGGCCTTTGCGCAACTTCGAGTTGTGCGCCAGTTACGCCCTTTCCTGGATCAGGAGGCCCTCCGAACAGTCACTCATGCCCTTGTCATCTCTCGCATAGACTACTGTAATGCGCTCTACATGGGGCTACCCCTGAAGAATATCCGGAAGCTTCAGCTGGTACAGAATGCGGCGGCGCGAGCAGTTACGGGTGCCATAAGATCGGCACATGTAACACCTCTGCTATGCGAGCTGCATTGGTTGCCAGTTTGCTTCCGGGTCCAATTCAAGGTGTTGGTGATTACCTTTAAAGCCCTATATGGCATAGGACCAGGGTACCTGAGGGACCGTCTCGTCCCGATAACGTCAGCCCGCCCCACCCGTGCGTGCAGAGAGGGCATGCTTCGGACCCCCTCAACAAGAGAATTCCATCTAGCGGGGTCCAGGAGGCGTGCTTTCTCTGTGACAGTGCCCGCCTTATGGAACATCTTGCCCCCGGAGGTGAGACTGGCCCCTTCACTCCTGGCCTTTCGGAAGGCCATTAAGACCTGGCTCTGCCACCTGGCCTGGGACAACGGAGGTGGTAGTGCCTCCTGGGGTTGGCTGGCCCCGTAGCAATATGACCTATGCTACGGTCCCCAATCCATCTTGGATTTTATTTTATTTTATTTTATTTTATATTTGGATATATTTTTTACACATTGTCTATCTTGTATGGTTTTAAATATTTTAAATTTTTAAGTTTTAATTATTGTAACCCGCCCAGAGTCCCTTGTATGGGAGATGGGCGGGGAATAAATTAAATAAATAAAATAAAAAAATAACTAAATGAATAAATAATAAATAAATAAATCTTTCGATTGACAAATTTTACAGCACCCAGTGAGTTTCCTTCAAACCTTAGCAAAGGAAGTTTTAACTACAAGTTTAAGAACTTGAAAAAGATTTTTTTTATGAACAGCAAAAGGCTGATTAAAACTTTGATTTTAGAAAATCACAAATGGACTAAGGGTCATGATCAATTTGAAATAAAATTTTGGAATTAATTATAAGCGGCTCAGGAGTTCATGGCTACCATGGCAGCCATGGGCCTGTCCCAGATTATTCGGGACCCGACTCGTGACAGTGGACTCACCCCGGATTTGGTTTTCTTGTCACAGCAATGGCAAAGTGACCTGAGGGGAAAGTTAGAACTATCCCCGTTGTCATGGTCAGATCACGTCCTGATATCCCTAGGATTCTCTTATGCTGCCCCACTCCGCAGGGAGGCAGGACCTATTCAATTGGTCCGCCCACGGTGACTTATGGACCCAATGAGGTTTCAGAGGGAGCTGGGGGTAATACCCGAGGATCTGCTGCACGGTCCAGCGGAGGCACTGGCCGCAGCCTGGAATAGGGACCGCACCGATGCGACCTCTCCAGCCCCATTCGACCCATCACTCCCCGTGGTTTACGGAGGAGTTGAGGGTCTTGAAGAGGGTGAAGAGAGATCTAGAGCACCCCTGGAGAAAGACGAAGGCGGAATCGGACCGAACACAATCTAGAGCCGCTATTAAGGCCTACCTTGTGGCGATAAGAGCGGCGAAAAGTGAATATTTCTCCACTCTTATTGCATCCACAGAATGCCGTCCAAAGGCCCTGTTCAAGATTACGCGATCTCTCTTGGGTAGGGTGGAGCTGGTGACCCACCTGCAGGGCCGTGCGGAAGAATTTTCCGAGCATCTGCTGGGTAAAATTGCTCGGATTCGGTCTAAGTTGGACTCCATGCGTGAAATGCAGTCTGGGGAGATGCCGGGAGAGCGGCCTGGCCTTATTATCTGGGAACGATTTGATCCTGTTGGACCTAAGGAAGTGGACAGGATCCTCTGACTTGTTAATTCCACCACATGCTATTTAGATCCCTGCCCTTCCTGGCTGGTAAAATCGGCCAGGGAGGTGACGTGTGGGTGGGTCCAGGTGATGGTTAACTCATCCTTGTTGGAGGGAGTGTTTCCAACTGCCTTCAGGGAGGCATTGGTGCACCCCCTCCTCATGAAGCCATCCCTGGACCCCACCATTCTGGACAATTTTTGTCCAGTCTCCCACCTTCCCTTTTTGGGGAAGGTGGTTGAGAAAGTGGTGGCATTGCAACTTCAGAGGACCCTGGATGAAGTGGATTATCTAGACCCTTTTCAGTCAGGTTTCAGGCCAGGATATGGGACGGAGACTGCATTGGTCGCGCTTATGGATGATCTCTGTCGGGAGCGGGATGGAGGTAGTGCATCCATCCTGGCTCTCTTGGATCTTTCAGCGGCTTTCGATACCATCGACCATGGTATCCTTTTGGGTCGGTTTAGGGAGTTGGGGGTGGGAGGCGTAGTTTTGCGCTGGTTCACCTCCTTCCTCCGGGGCTGTTCCCAGTCGGTGGTGATAGGGGAGGAGAGATCCAGGCCACAACCGCTCTTATATGGGGTGCCACAGGGTTTGGTTCTCTCTCCTCCCCTATTCAACATCTACATGAAACCGCTGGGTGAGGTCACCCAACACCATGGGATGAGGTATCATCAATATGCTGATGATACTCAATTGTATATCTCCATCCCAGGTGAAGTAAGTGATGCAGTGACCACCCTGTCTCAGTGTCTGGGGGCTGTGAGGGCCTGGATGGGGAACAACAGGCTTCAGTTGAACCCTGGCAAGACTGAATGGCTGTGGATTGATGGCTTAGCATCTTCTGGGAAATTATCATCTTTGGTCCTCGATGGGGTAGCACTGCCCCATTCAGAACCGGTGCGGAACTTGGGGGTCCTTCTAGACTCACGACTCCTGCTCGAAGAGCAGGTGGCAGTCGTGGCTAGGAGGGCTTTTGCACAGCTTTGGCTGATGCACCAGTTACGCCCATTCCTGGATCGAGATGCCCTCTGAACAGTCACTCATGCTCTCGTCATCTCCCATGTAGATTATTGCAATGCGCTTTACATGGGGCTACCCTTGAAGACTATCCGGAAGCTACAGCTGGTGCAGAGTGCGACCGCGCGAGCAGTTCTAGGTGCGCCAAGATCAGCGCATATAACACCTTTACTCCGCGAGCTGCATTGGGTGCCGGTTTGCTTCTGGATACAATTCAAGGTGTTGGGTATTACCTTTAAAGCCCTACATGGCATGGGACAAGAATACCCAAGGGACCGTCTTATCCCCATATCATCGACCTGCCCCACCCGATCATTCAGACAGGGCCTGCTATGAACCCCATCAATCAGAGAGTGTCATCTGGTGGGGTCTAGGAGACGGGCCTTCTCTGTGGTGGCACCAGCACTCTGGAACACCTTGCCCCCAGTGTTGAGGCAGATCCCCTCCCTCCTGACCTTTAGGAAAGAACTGAAGACCTGGTTCTGCTGCCTGGCATGGGAAGGAGGAAATAATAGTTCCTCATGGGGGTGGTTAATTTCATAATGTCCTTCTTTTTATTAAGCTATCTGGCCATTTGGATTTTATAATTTATTTATTGTATTATTTGATTGTGTTTTTATATTCTTTATTCTATTTAAATCAGTTTTATTGTAAACCGCCCAGAGTTCCCCGTTGGGGGAGATGGGCGGTCATATAAGTTAAATAAAATAAATAAATAAATAAGAAAGAAAGAAAGAAAGAAAGAAAGAAAGAAAGAAAGAAAGAAAGAAAGAAAGAAAGAAAGAAAGAGAATCCTTCCCATGGGGAAATGCTTTTGTTTTGAATTCTTTTTAAAAAAACATGAAAGGATGGGGCTTTGAAGGTTGGACACTAGAGGAAATAGAAGGAACTAAATATTACAATTAAATTCAACTTACAAATACAGAATGAAGCAAAATATTTTAACATTGGATATATGAAGGATATTTTTGAACAATGGACCCAGAAGTTAATTTTAAGAGTGTCTGCCTCTGAAGACAGACTGTGTTTAAAAGATGTTATGGAAGAGGAACAAGTATTACCTGACATGATTGAGACTGATTTGAAAGCAGATTTAAAAATTACAGGATACAAGAATGACATGGGAAAAAATGTCATATTGGACATAAAAACGAAACCAGCTGATATCTTAATAATTAAAAGGGATATACAAATAACAAACCAAGAGAGTGACCTGGATAATTTTCCTATATTGGATTTACAAATGTAATGGAATGTGTCCCTGAAGGGGTGGTGGTGGTGATGTGATGGATTTCGGAGCTGAGGAAGGAGGGAGAGCGTTCCAAGGAGATAAACGCACTCGCAGCCTTGAGAGCCTTGGCAGGCAAACAAAGAAAGTTAGAGTAGCCCCGCCCAAGAGCCCCTGGAGTATTTTCCCTTAGGTTAGTTAGGGTAGCTTCAGTCTGGCAAGATTCTGTCTGTATGGTTATGCAAATAAAGAACTGATAGTCGGAATACACTGACTCGCCTCTGTTCTTGGGCTGACCAGGACAACAGAAGAAGCTTGTTGAAGCTTTGAAGAATGTTTTGAGAAGGGACAAAGAAAAATTGAAAAGAAATCAAGTTCTAGAACATTATTTGTTGAATTATAAGAGAAGGTGATAACTGTGGAGTCCTTGGTGCTCTCTGAGCCTTGCTGTTTTCTTGCAGACATTTCATTGCCAGGCTCGGCAACGTCTCCAGTGCCAGTTCAGTTCAAAGAGGTTAGTCAATCAAATGCCCTTTATTTTGTTGGACCGAATGTTGGTCCCGTGTCCAAGCACGTTTAACTTGGTACGAAGAACCCAAAATAAATTCACACCAAGACGAGAAATAGAATAACCCTTTTAATTGAGCTCAAGTAATAAGGGGCGGCTTCCTCTGAAAAGGAGCGCCCCAGACAAAAGAAGCATCTGTTTTTATACATTTCAGATCTCTAACACATACATCACACAGGATATAGGTTTTTTAGGATTTAACAGAAGTGTAAAGGTCAAGATTTCATTAAAGATTACAGATATCACAATTTAATTTACAGACATCACAAGTTAGTTATGAATATCCCAGAATTTTGATAAGAGAAGGAGAGGGGTCTGGTGTTAGGTGGTTATCTCACAGGGATTCTGTGAGATAAACAAGGTTGGATGCAATCAAGATTTCCTTCCTGTGAAGAGATTAACTATTTGTCCTTAATTAAGATTTTCTGTGGCATCCACAGTTCATACATTCTGCTGAACATGTACACATTCCATAGGAAGGGGGGTTTAATAGAGTTCAATCCTTCAGTATCAAAGCTTTGAGGAAAAAATCTTCATATAAATATGCCAAAGAGAGCCCCATGTAAGGTGCCTAATTCACTGGAGGCCAGCCAGTGTCAACTAGGAAATTGTCTACAGGGCCTGCTAGGCAGTGCAATATTTTCTGTTTTTGAAAAGGGGTCACAATGCATTTGCTTCTGTTTTTTACAAATACATACTTGTGAAGTTTTAGCTTCATATGTATTCTCCTTGCAATGACAAGGCCTGAAACAGCTGGATATCATGATAAAACACTTGCCTGTGCAAGTATCCTACATATGATGTTCTCTAGATGTGCAAACATCACTGTCAGCTGTGTGCAGAGTTAGCAAGCCAGGGGTCGCAGGTTGCTTATAGTCATGTGGAATGCTTGAATATGCAGTAGCTGTGGTCATATGTATTTCAACTACTTCTCCAAGAAAATTCAGGATCACAGATGAGGGTATAAATGAGGGATCCCCATTAGGGGATGGTATCTCCAACTGGCATTCATAGATTGTTGCTAGGTCTCCATTTCACTTCGAGCAATGCTAGATGGTTGGATGTTTTCAGCATTTGATTTCACTCCCATTTGTCACCACTGTGGGAACTGACGGAATATTTGTCCATTGCTGGATGGACAGATCCATCTATTATATATAACAGGGCAGGGTGTAAGGTTCCCCATCGGAACGTTCCACCCAGTCACGTATGCCAGGTAATACACATCGACATACCAGCCATCAAAGTCAATGGTGAGGAAAGAACTCAGACGGCGGCCGATCGTTCACACCTTTCAGTATCAAGTACCAAGATCATTCACTGGCGAGATGGAGGAGGCGCCGAGGAGGAAACTGACACCACTGACAGAACGAACTGAACTATGGGGGGATCCATCTGTCCATTGCTATAGCAGTTATAGGACACAGGGCAGGGACAGAAAAAAGTTTCTTGGTTTGAAGGTCAAATTAAATCATCTGAATTTCCTAAAATTTTTTGTGCTTCATTGCATACCTTAGACATAGTCTACTTTCCTGTCCCCCAGTTATCAAAACTTCATAATAAAAATTCCATGGTTTCTCAAGAAAACGAATGGGTAAGAGAGAATTGTTAAGTATGGGTCACTTGTTTCCTGATGTTTGTGTGTCTAAATTAATTAGTATTTACACATCAACTTCATGCACAAGCTTGTACTGTTCTACATGATTACTGCTGGCTCCAGAGTTATCACCAAATGCTAATTAAGACCTCATTGTTAGATGGATTACCATCTAATTGAGGTTCTCAAGCTCTCTGCTGTCCCACTGGGTCATCCCTGAGACACCAGGCAGATGCCAGAGACAGATTTTCACAAAATGTGATATTAAATAACACAAATAGGTGAACTGTATCCTTTAGGAGCTGGTAATCCTTTGGTCTTATTGGAGCCCACATACCTATTTGTTATTCCAAGCTTGGTTTGCCTTCCTAAATCCCTGGGTGCCAGTAGGACATCATTGGCTGACTTATCTTGGAGTAGCAATGCTGTGCTTGCCGCGTTTTCACAGCAGTCCAACCGAGTTCCAGTAAACTGAGGGGTGGCAAGGCAGGGGAAAGGAGAAAATGGCAATTATGCCTGTTTTGTGTCTTGTGTGTCTTTTTTATTTTAGCAAAGAGTAAGTGGCCATATTTTTTTTCTTTGTCCCCCCTTTTCTTGTAGGTCTTCTGGGTCAAAAAAGAGAAAATAACTGAAAATCTATGGATATATTATAGTAAAATACTTGAAGCAAGATGAGCAAAGGAGCCTTTACAATCAGACAGCCTCAAACTAATGCAAGCAGGGTGGTGTGTGCATGTTTGTACATGTGTATATGAGCATGCATCTTCTAAAGCAGGGGTCCCCAACCGCTGGGCTGTGGACCGCTACCAGTCCTTGGCCTGTTATGAACCGGGCCGCCATGTGGGTCTCCGAACCCCGCCCCCTGTTCCACGCTATTGGCTCCCGCTTGCAAATCCCGCCCCCAGTCCACATGATTGGCTCCCGCCTGCAAACCCCACCCCCGGTCTGCGCGATTGGCTCCCGCCTGCAAACCCGCCCCCCCCCCATGGAAAAATTGTCTTCCATGACCGGTCCCTGGTGCCAAAAAGGTTGGGAAATGATTTCATTACAAATTCTGCCTAAATAAATATTTCCTGCATCAACCAGCTCATTGCTCGTTTTGCCTGAACTGTCCTGCAGTCTTTCAATCCTACACGGTTAGTGTTTCCTATGATATGTGTTTTGTTTCAGAATCAGGAAAGAACCCAATTGTTTCTTCCTTAGGATTGTCGACTAGTTCAAAGGACATTGGCCCTTTGAGTTTTCACCTGTCCACACTTCGACATTGGAATGATGTCTACTTAATTTCTCGCAAAAATTAAGTAATATGGAAGGTAGATTGTCATTTTAGATTTCTTCAAAACACACAAACAGCCTAAGAGAAAGCATGACACAATGAAAACATACCACATGTATCCTTCAGCCTGCTTATTTATATACTGTCAAACCTGTTATTGAACATCCAACATTATGCATTTCAAATTATTTTAATAACAATCTCTCCAATGTTTTCTCATATGAAAAGAAGCCAGGGCTGTGAGTTTCCAAATCAAAGGCAAACTATTAAAAATTAGACACTACCATCACATTTCAGAATTACAAAGAAGTATTTTTTTACTTCCATTTTCCAGCTCTTTTCCCCATGTGCACCCTATTTTTCCTCATTTGCACCTTTTCTAAGTCAAAAGCCTTTTTTATTCTTGAACTTTGCAGACTGAAAGCAACTTTCAGCAGTATAGAACAAGAAGATTTACTTCAGATAGAAAAAAATATTGCTCTTCAAGCTAAAACAATTTTGCTAGAAGTCAAATCTGCCATTCTGTAGGGTATTTGGTTAAATATTAATATTTTGAGTATTATCTGAGCAGATACTATTGAACAGTTATAAACTGTATTTAACTTATAGAAGCCATAAGCACCTATATGCATTCAAGACTTGATCATTCTTATTATTCAGGTAATTAGATGCAGTTATCCCAAACTGGAAATGTTGGGGCAGAATTTTGTAAGAAAAGCTACAAAA
>JALMGJ010000019.1:2532500-2680000 GCA_023362775.1 Charina bottae | reverse complement strand
AATACACTCATTATGGCTCTTTGTTACGCCGGGCCTTTGCATTGTGCCAAACAGACCTCATGTTTTTGTTGCAAAGTCCTTGGGCATCTTCACCCACATTTGTGTCAGGCAGCAACTGGGAAAGAGCTCTCTCTGGACTTTGTGCAATAACATGTGTTTATTTATTTATAGAGACCCTCAAGCAGCCAGCCCCTGTACTGTGATTTTGAGCAAGGGAGTTGCAAAAAGTCGCCAGGAAGAGGAATGTGAATTGCAGAGGAAAAGGTAGAGACCGACAGAAGAAAATATAACTCATTCTGGAAGACCCAGAGAAGAAGAGGAGGAACAATGTGTTTCAACCTTTCAGTTCAATCTGCCCCTTCTTTGGCTTGTTTCAAGAACTTGAAATTTATTTTTATACCTCCTCTTTTCCCATAGAAACTTTGCTACAGCATTTCAGTCCATCTCTTGGATTTTATGATGCCATTTTTTAGATCACTGTCAGTTAAGGTTTTTTCTTGGTTTGTTTGTTTTGTTCACTCTTTACTGCTTTAATGTTCCACGATACTTCGTTTTCATTGTTTTATATGTTTATTATCATTGGTTACTGTAGATGATCTGGATTTTGGTTCATCATCTTTGTGGGGAGTGACTGGCACAGATGGTTCATCATCTATGTGATAGGTGATTAGATAGATATACTGTAGATAGATAGATGATAGATTAGATCAGAGCTTTCCAAACTTTTCATGTTGGTGACACACTTTTTAGACATGCATCATTTCGCGACACACTCTTACAGCAGGGCACAAGGCAGGCACTAGGACCTGTGCGGAATCCTGGCAGGGCAGGTTTGGAGGCAGCAAGGCACAAGGCAGGCACTAGGACCTGCCTGGAATCCTGGCAGGGCTCGGAGGCAGCAGCAGCCGCGACACACCCAGACACTGCAGCCGACACACTAACGTGTCCCGACACACAGTTTGGAAAGCTCTGGATTAGATAGATAGGAGTATTAGGTATGTTCGCTGCCTTGAGCTATTTATAAAAATAATAAAGGCGGGATAAAAATTAAATAAATAAATAAAAATATAACAAGGCAGAATAACGATTTGGCTCAACCATAATCAGAAGAGGTTATGTGTGAAAAGTGGATTGAAGGAGCCACCTGCTCAAGCTTGATAGAAACAGAGTCAGAGAATACTTGTCAAACTTGACTGAGATCAGATCACCAGGATTTATTTATTCATTCCAATTTTGAGGCTCCTCAGCAACTCTGAGCAGAGAGAGAGAGAGAACATATAAAAGTGAAGACAGCCAACCAGAAGAACAAAACTTAACTAAACTACAAAGCGGCCCTACAGCCACTTTATCCCAACCATGTTTTTAATAATTTCCAGAATGTGATAAATCTGGGAGCCGCGCGAAACTCTGGAGAAATATCATTCCAAACGTACGGATAAAATGGATTGCATTCTAGAGTACTGAAGAACTTATTTATAGTTTGGTTGAACCTTTAAATATTGTCTTTGAGAAATCCTATAGAATGGATGACTTGAGGAGGACAAATATTCTCCCTGTCTTCAAAAGCATGGAAAAGGAACATCTGGGGAAGTATAGGCCAGTCTGACAGCAAAGCTTGATGAGACCTAGAGCAGATCATAAAGTTAGTGATCATGAAAGCCACATCGTGATTACTAGTGCTGTGCAAAGCATGGACTGGGTGATTCAATGTGATGAAGCTCTGATCAAATCACATCAATGCAGATGCAGGATTTGAAGCAACAAATCAAATCTGGTGGTACAGAAATGCTTTTGAGATTTGAGAACTTTCTTCTGCTTCTGACAGACAATAAACAATGTCACAACTTCAACTCCATATAGGGAGACTACTGGCGACGGTAGAGTGTTGTGATGAGTTCTCTGAAATTGATAGGAGCAGTTGGCCAATGAGATTTATCGCCTCATTAAACTCTGAGAGATCTTTTGGGATGACGAGGCTAACATTGCACTGGGCTTCATTCACTTTGTCAGGTCTCAACTTCTTTAGTACAACCATCCATAAGTCTGAACTTTATTCTCCCTTGTTGCTGCTCCTGTGAACAGAACTGGGTGCTCAAGCTGGCTCTCAGCATCCTAATTATGGGTTCAAGGCTGACTTTGCTTTTAAAGTCTGCATGATTGGAACAGATTTAAGTCTCTTGAAAATGAATGAATGACCATCAAGTCAGGTATTGGCTCCAACTTGTATTGCCCTAAAAAGAGTGGCAGGGTGGCCAGGCTACAAATTACACTTTAATGTGCCAACCTATTTCTTCATAGCTTGTTTACTTTTATTGCATTGTATCTCATTATGCCAACCCATTTCTGCTGCCTCTTAAAAGAGTAGTCTAACACAGAGCATTGCCAGCAAATGATAATTCTGAAACAAATAACCATGCCAGCTATATGGGAAAGTGTGTGTGTGAGGGAGGGGGGGGGGCTTCCAGAAATGATCAAACTATGCCAACCCTCCTACCACTCCAAAAAAAGGAAAAAAAACAGTGAACGGCTGAAAGGCTATGACCTCCCTGAAATAGGTGGGAAGAGGATTATTTACTTTTTAAATACAGTTTTTGAACATTGGAGTTTTTAAACCAATTGGAGTGAGAGACGCTCTGCGTTAATCCAGCCAAGATTTCTATGGGAACTTTGCAAAACAATTTGGAAACTTGTGCTATCATTTCTTCCTCTCTGCTATCTCTGACTGAAAGAGATACCAGAGGGGCAATATTTCAACTATTTATTGGGATGAAGCCTTTGAAGATATCCAACTGAAACTTTCAAGGTTGAAATTCTCTGTCATCCCCTTCCCCCAAAAAGTGAAACAGTTTCAGACATTTTAAAGCTTCCCCAATATAGCCAATGGAAAAATCTTTTTATCACATCAAATATTGGATTTCAAAGAGGCTCAAATAGAAAAAAAAAACCATGCCCCCTTTTGTACCAATTCTAACTGAACCACAGCTAATTCACATGGGTTTGGTGATTACCATAAGCCAGCATGGATTTATTAGGAAAAAAAAATTGGTGGGAATGCTAATAATCAAGAAGATAGGAACAAAATTCAAGTGATCTCTATAGGTAAGAAAACTGGGCTTCACATAACAGAATTAAATTCAGTGCAAGCAAATGCTAATTTCTTCACTTAAGGACACAGAAATCAAACGGGATGAGTGATACCTGGCTTGGGAAAAGTACCTGCTGTTGATCACACACTGAGTATGAGTTAACAGAGTCACATGGCTGCTAAAACGGCAAGTGAAATTTCGAAGTGCCTTCACGTTCACAGAAGTGTTGTTTCCAAATTATAGGTAGTAATAACTCCACTACCTTCTGCATTAATCAGACCCCACCTTATGAGCCATTTCTGGGAACCACATTTTAAGAAAGAATTAGAGAAACTGGAACAGAAGCACAGAAGGGATACAAGGTGGGAAGGAAACTGTATGATACAAACAGGGTTAAAAAAAAGTAAAGGTTCCCCCCGCACATTTGTGCAGTCATGTCTGACTCTAGGGGCCGGTGCTCATCTCCGTTTGTTAGCCGAAGAGCCAGCGTTGTCTGAAGACGCTTCCACGGTCATGTGGCCGCATGACACGCACGAAACGCTGTTACCTACCCACCGAAGTGGTACCTATTTATCTACTTGCATTTGCATGCTTTCAAATTGCTAGGTTGGCAAGAGCTGGGGCGAGTGCGGGAGCTCACTCCATCACGCGGGGCTAGGGATTCGAACCTCCGAGCATGCGACCTTTCAATTGACAAGCCTGGCGTCTTACCCACTGAGCCACCACACCACAAACAGGGTTATGGGGAGTCAAAACAATCAAGATAGAAGCCCTGACTACACAATTGAAGCCATTTTTCTTTTTGTGTGTCATGCATGCAAAAAGTATGGGACTTGGAATGTGTGATCATGATTACCATCGTGACATTTCTGACCCCCATCCACTCACATTGGATCCCCTGTAGAAGAAAAGAAACTGCAGGAACTCTTGATAAAAGACTACTGAGAAATATGGTTGTCAGAAGGAAAGTCACAGAAGATAGTCAAGCTGTTGTCCTGAAGTGCAAGACATGGAATAATGATCTTGCGTTACAAAAATGCAGATTTCAGTTGAATCTTGAGAAGAACTTCTCAAGATGTTCTACTAAAGATATGAGAAGTTGGGCAGCAGAACCAAGTATCCAAAAAGATAGTAAGGTACTATTTTTATCGATAATTGGATACCTGCATAAGCAAAGATTTGGACTCAATAGTGTGCCGTTGCACAGGAGCCAAGCACGTCAGAATCAGAAATATCTGCACAACTGATCCACAATACTGCTAAGTAGACATGAAATGGCTACACAAGTGAATGCTACTGATGTTTGTTGTTCCATAAACTTCAAAGGTAAAATAGTCAAGGAATCCCATAGGCTTGTCCTAAAAGCAATTGTAGCAGTTACCTGATTTTTAAAATTCAAAATGACATTCTTCAAAGCATTTAAGAGAAATAGGGCTTGGCTACTTGAGGTACTGCCTGTCTACCATAGTAGCTGCCAGCTGATTTTACCTGGCAGGGTTGGTGCACTCCGGGTTCCTTCGATCAAACCAGGGGTGGGGAACCTTTTTTATGCCAAGGGCCATTTTGATATTTATAATATCATTCACGGACCGGGGGGCGGGGTTGGCGGATGGGAGCCAATCGCACGCACTGGGGGACAGGGTTTGTGGGCAGGAGCCAATCACAAGCACCGGGGGGCAGGGTTTGCAGGCGGGAGCCAATTGCGCGCACTGGGGGGCGGGGCTTGCGGGCGCCTGCGGCCAGACCAAATGATTTCGCGGGCTTTATATGGCCCACAGGCCGGATGTTCCCCACCCCTGGATTAAACCATGCCATCTATCAGGCACCTGGAAGCCTGCCCTCTGGAATGAGGTTTCCCCAAGACTTGAACACCTCCCACCCTGCTGATGTTGCAAAAGGAGGAGGAGGAGGAAGGGGGGAGGAGGAGGAGGCTCATGATATACAAGTGATTAAATTACATGGCAAAAATCTAACTAGATTAAAAGATATAGCAAAATGTATATAGGGGGTGAGGGAGAGAGAGACAGGGATAAAAAAAATCCCAAATGCTATACAATAGTACTGTACATTTATATTTATCATGCCTTTTACAAACTCTATTCTCTTGCAAGTAGAGACAATAACACTAGCCAATTTTCTTTAGGTTTCGCTGCTGGGATGCAATGCATATTTCAGGAATGGTGGGATTTGCTTTCTCATTCAGGCTGCAGAGGTTTCAGAAGAAATTAACTTTATTCTTATTCCTTACTCTATAAACTAAATGCAAATTTGTCAATAATGGATTTCCATTTTTTCCCCCATCTATCACCAGTGTGGAAAAGTATCCTTCTCCCCCAAAAAGATTTGCCAAAGGGAAGCAACAAACTCATGTTATTTGTTCAACTGCATGTCAACTTGAAAACAGATGGTAGTTTATTTCATGCACAGACAATGTAAAATTAGTGTATATAAGATGCATAGTAAAACCTTAATGCCATCATTTTGATCTAGATAAAAATGAATCAGATAATAGTAAACATCTCATGTTAACATTTTTTTTATTCCGTTCAATCGTGTCCTGGACAAGTCCCTGCAGTTTCTTGGCAAGGTTTTTCAGAAATGGTTGACCATTGACTCCTTCCTAGGGCTGAGAGAGAATGACTGGCCCAAGGTCACCCAGCCGGCTTTCATGCCTAAGGCCGGACTAGAACTCTCAGTCTCCTGGTTTGCCATTGGCTCCTTCCTAGGGCTGAGAGACAGGGACTGGCCCAAGGTCACCCAGCCGGCTTTCGTGCCTAAGGCGGGACTAGAACTCTCAGTCTCCTGGTTTGCCATTGGCTCCTTCCTAGGGCTGAGAGACAGGGACTGGCCCAAGGTCACCCAGCTGGCTTTCATGCCTAAGGCGGGGCTAGAACTCTCAGTCTCCTGGTTTGCCATTGGCTCCTTCCTAGGGCTGAGAGACAGGGACTGGCCCAAGGTCACCCAGCCGGCTTTCATGCCCAAGGTGGGACTAGAACTCTCAGTCTCCTGGTTTGCCATTGGCTCCTTCCTAGGGCTGAGAGGCAGGGACTGGCCCAAGGTCACCCAGCAGGCTTTCATGCCTAAGGCGGGACTAGAACTCTCAGGCTCCTGGTTTGCCATTGGCTCCTTCCTAGGGCTGAGAGACAGGGACTGGCCCAAGGTCACCCAGCCGGCTTTCATGCCTAAGGCCGGACTAGAACTCTCAGTCTCCTGGTTTGCCATTGGCTCCTTCCTAGGGCTGAGAGACAGGGACTGGCCCAAGGTCACCCAGCCGGCTTTTGCGCCTAAGGCAGGACTAGAACTCTCAGTCTCCTGGTTTCTAGCTTGATGACTTGATGACTACACCAAACCAGCTCTCCATGTTAATATAATGTTTTGCTAAAATGAAATAAAATATTAAATATTAAAATGAAAATATTTTGACCTTCTATCTTGTATTAACCAGAAGCTTGCATATGTTGCTGTAGGTGTAGGTTGCACACTGTTCCTCTGTACTTCAAGAAGTAGATGCACATCAGAACTGATTTTCCACTGAGCTTGGGATGGGGGGTGGGGAGAGAGATTGATCAGACTTGTAGATACAGCCATGGGGAGGAAGAAGCGGCAGATCAAGTTTGCAGAAATCATGCAGAAGAAAAAAGGGAGGAAATGTCTGAATGATAAGATAGGGAGGAATTTGGCACACTAAAATATGAAGAGCTTCCTTTAGTCTGCAAACCTTCTCTTTTTCCTAGGAGAAAAACCCATGGCATCACAGAGGCCCTTCCTCTATACAAACCAGAAGTATAGTTGGAACTGTTCTTGCCTCGTGTAGATAACACTCCTGCCTGTATTCTGGGGAAATTTCTGCTACTGGTTCTTCTAGCCAAATATCCAATTGAATTCCCCAGAGAAGACACTTTACCCTTCTGTCACCTTGGCAGAGGTATCGACAGGAACCAATGTTGTCATCCAATGACAAATACAGCATCACACTACTGCTCTGCACCATCATTATGCACGTTCTACCTCTTCTGGATATGCATGAGGTGTTACAGGATATATACACAATGGGACTTTCACATGGTGCCATTTTCACTCTTCTCTAGGGAGATGGCACCATGCCAAGGCCTCAGGATGTCCCTTCACTTTGACTTTCCTCTGCAGAATTTCATTCACTCTTTTATCTGTCATACTTGGTGTCCTTCAGATATTGTAGAACACAAATCTCACAAGCCCTTTGGATTGGCCATTCTGGTTAAGTTTGAACAAAGTTCAAAGCAAATAGTAGGCTCCAGGTTCCTAACCCAATCTATGATTTCTTGTGTATTATGAAATTTACAGATGTGTGTCTACCATTCACACCACAGACAGCAAATAGTTCTTAAAACAAGTCCAATCTATAGTTAATCAAGGTTTAATGGACCATTAGCTTCATCAACCAACTCATTCCCACATAAGTAGAGATAATGGAGTGGACTATTTAATTTCCTTTTTCCCAGTGGGAAGAGCAGAAAAGAGGGTGGCATTTTCCTCTCCACAATTTGGCAACCAGCTGAGAGCTGATTTAAACTCCAACAGTCACAGTCAAACATTACAGCACTCAGGCGTTACTTAAAATATGATACCCGTACGAGGTTGTGAGATTGTCTTATTTTTTAGAGGGCTCTAAAGGAAAGCCATGAAAAAGCATCAGTGACAAGAGTGATAGAAAATTGGACTATCCACGCCAAATGACAGGAGGTAATTCAGACAGCCGGAGTGCCTCTGAAGTTTGTTTACCAGGTTCTGGCCTTTGAAATGGAGTGTTGAAAATTTCTACAAAACAGCTGGTCTTTAATTAGTTGAAGGATTATTACCACAGAAAGTTGCCACACTCACACATGCACAAACCCGAGGGAAAGGGGAAGAATATAATTAAAATGTTACAATCTATACGGCGAGACACTTATCTCTGCTTGTCAGTAGCTGTTGCTTTCATTTTCCATTCTTGTTCACGATTAATAACAGTCAAAAGTGCTTCTTTGTGATTACATTCTCTCACCCTTTAATTTCTGCCAGAGAAAATACCTCACATTCCTCAGAGGGTTCTAAAAAATTAAATGCTCTGAGAGACCAAACCTCAGATACTAATTCTCTGTTTGATCATGAAATTAACTATGTTGCTAGCATCTAAGTATTGAGTGGAATGATTGATGAATCACCCTTGTTAACACACCAAGCATAAAATTCTATAATGGAGCATCATAATCTCTCTCCCCCTCTCTTTAGAATTGTCATCTATACAAAAATTGAATATAAGCCTAGATATTTCTGACTAACAGAGGGGGAAATAACTGTATTTCTGAGCCACAGCCAAACACACTCATTTTATCAGTTTCAGTCTTTTTTCTCTCTCCTGTCTTTTAGTTTAAAAAACAAACAAGCAAGCATTATCTAAACTTAAGGTCAAGGACTGATATGAAAACTAAAGTCATAGAGAAACAATCTACTTACACAAGTTGGCTCCATTCAGCACTCACATCCAGCAAAACCCAGAAATTCAGAATCCTGACATACATGAATGAATGAATGAATGAATGAATGAATGAATGAATGAATGAATGAATGAATGACATTGAATGAATTGTGTGTTCAACTAGAAAGTGGGTATGGCTAAGAAACTGACATGGTTCCATCCAGGATTATTGGTCATGCTAGCTAGCAGGAAAAGCTAGTGGGAGGAATTTAAGCCAGATGAATTTACACTTTGCTCATTAGCTTGGACTGATCTATATGAATGCTACTAGGTTCTCATTTTACCACCTTAGTTTCATAGAATCGCACAGTCATTGAACCATTGAGGCCACTGAATACATCTTCCTGAGCGGTAAAGCTGAAGATAAAATGCCTTCAGATAAACCTCAGTTCCTGGTGATGACATGGACACCTTCATGCAGTTTTCTTGGCAACTCTATAAAATAGTTTGTTGTAGTCTTCTTCTAGGTTTTTCCAGCTTTCCAGTCTATATCACAACCTTAGGATTTCCATAGTCTCTCATCCAACTAGATCAGACTCTGCTTAGCTTCCAAGCCTATTCAGAGAGATCCATAGCTGACAGTGTGATAGATGTAGTGCTGTACTCTTTCAAGCAAATCCTAGTCCAGTTCCCTTTTAGATCTTCTGTCTGAACATGGTAAGGTGGGGGGAGAGATGAAGTCCCCATTGCTGCCCAGTTGCTCCCCTTTTGAATTCTCAATTAGTTTAGGTGGATATAAGTACTGTGATTTGGTTGTCAGAGATACAACTTGGGAATATTCCTATAAAAATTCAGACTGAATTCCTCCAAACCTACAATAACAGGGGAGTGTAAAATGTTGCGTTTTGAACTGTTTCAAGTGTGAAACTTGGCAAAACACCCCACCTTGAGTGTCAAACTTCTGAGTGTGAAAGAGATTGTTTCAAACTCAAAACAGAATATATTGCAGTCAGAACAGTTTTGCATTGAGGAGAGGTGTTTTGCAAAGCTCGTGAAGATACACAGTGAAATATTTTCTCCCTTCTAGCTACAACTATGTTTTATATCATGGCATTTCCTTACCTCTGAGTTGCTGAATGTACACCTCTGCTGGGACTCGGTCTGCCAGTGAAGTCTGAATTTATAATTTAGGGATAGATCACCTTGATACTCTCTAAATGTTCTACCAAAGCCCCGTATAATGGTGAATAACAAGAAATATTTGGAGTTGTGATATAAAAATATGGAGGATTTGATTAGCCCTGTTGTAGACATAAAGTCTGACCTGGCAGAATTTCAGAAACTTTGCACCATATCTGATGTACCATATTGATGATTTTATCAAATGATTTTATCAAAACCTTGATAACATATATTCTTCTTCTCTTCCAGGCCCTGAATCCAACTGGCTCAGAAACCATCATCTGGATTCTGCTCAGACCATGAGACTTTATCTTCAGGAAAACACATACTTCAAATGTCCTATACTTGCTCATTACAAGCCTAAGGAATCTATACCCCATTGCATTGATTTAGTCTGTATTTGGTCTAATGTATTCTTATGATGAAGAGCCAGTTTGGTGTGGTGGTTAAGGCATCAGGGTAAAAACCGTGAGACCGTGAGTTCTAGTCCTGCCTTAGACAAAAAGCCAGCTGGGTGACCTTGGGCCAGTCCCTGTCCCTCAGCCCTAGGAAGGAGCCAATGGCAAACCAGGAGACTGAGAGTTCTAGTCCCGCCTTAGGCACGAAAGCCGGCTGGTTGACCTTGGGCCAGTCCCCGTCTCTCAGCCCTAGGAAGGAGCCAATGGGAAACCAGGAGACTGAGAGTTCTAGTCCCGCCTGAGGCATGAAAGCCAGCTGGGTGACCTTGGGCCAGTCCCTCTCTCTCAGCACTAGGAAGGAGCCAATGGCAAACCAGGAGACTGAGAGTTCTAGTCCCGCCTTAGGCATGAAAGCCAGCTGGGTGACCTTGGGCCAGTCCCTGTCTCTCAGCCCTAGGAAGGAGCCAATGGGAAACCAGGAGACTGAGAGTTCTAGTCCCGCCTGAGGCATGAAAGCCAGCTGGGTGACCTTGGGCCAGTCCATCTCTCTCAGCCTAGGAAGGAGGCAATGGCAAACCAGTTCTAGAAAACCTTGCCAAGAAAACTGCAGGGACTTTTCCAGATATTCTCAGAGAATCAGCCACTATTGAACGGATTAAAAAAAAATTCTTATGATAAATAGCATTATGAGATAATACAATAGACATTTTTCAAAACACATGAGGCCAAAGTGAAGTCAGCTATTGTGCTATTGTTCAGAAACTTTGCTGTCCCCTTCCAATCAAGACGATACAGTCAAGAATTATTTTGTTCCCCAACCTCACAATAGCTTGGCCTGCTGCTTGCTAAACAAGAGGTCCATCCATTAGTGAGACAGCAACCTATCAATTCATTGTCAGTCTAGGATGCAATGACCTTGCCTGGGCCAATCTGAAGCTTCCTGTGTCAGAGACAGTTTTGAGGTGAGTGGAATCTCTAAATGTCTTAAATGGCAATAGTACAGCTATGTGAGTAGAAGAAAATGAAACATCCTTTCCACCTCCACATAGAGAGCGGGCAAGGACACAGAGTTTGCACTTGAGATACAAGCAGCGGCATCGCAGAAGAACTCATTTTTCACCCCATTCTCCCTCTAGATGCTTACCAATTCTTCTCAGTACAAATCTAACATTGTATCAACTAGCTTTCAGTTCAAGTACAATTTTACTGATAAATGTATATTATAGTCGCTTGCTAGACTATTTCCCCACCCCTTTCAGAACCATTATGGCTATAAACAAAAAGACAGGAGAAGAACGTTTCTATTTTTTAAAATAACAAATAACATTGGGCTTACATGGATTTGAAATAGTAAATATAGTCACAGCCGTGACTGTAAAAAGGGATTCAAATGCATTTCAGTTCCTCTGGGTTTGCTATGGGGACTTTAGATATAATGGAAACAGCAACTCAGTTCAGGAAGATTTCAGGAAGATTTTCTCATTAAAACTCTCACATTGGGGTATGACTAATGTGTGACCTCACAAAGCCAATTCAGTGTAAGGGTAAGGAGCATGAGTTTTGGTTAGAACAAATAATATAAATATAAATATAAATATAAATATAAATATAAATATAAATATAAATATAAATATAAATATAAATATAAATATAAATATAAATATAAATATAAATATAAATATAAATATAAATATAAATATAGGAGGGGCTAAATTAAAAACATTCCCTAGGCTGCCATTCTAGATGAGGTTAATGCTGCTTTTCCTCACTCTAAATTGACTTTGTGGTGTTACCATGTTTAGTGTGTGTGTGTGTGTGTGTGTGTGTGTGTGTGTGTGTGTGTGAACATATGTTAAAATATTGGACTAGAACCAGGAGACCAAGACTGAAGTTCACCACTGCATTAGAGACTCAGTGGGGACCTTGAGCCAATCAATATATCTCAGTCCAGCTACGTCACAGAGTTAGAGGAAAATGGAATAATAATGATAATGCTAATAAAAAACAACAGCAGCAACAGCTGGAATCTGAAACTCTGCAAAAAGTGTGCTTGCATGTCTGTAGCTTGAATCATGTCAACTGGATTTCTATTTTCTCAGTGGAACTTTTTTTTTCCACTGAGAAAATAGAAATCCAGTTGACATGATTCAAGCTACAGACAATTCCACCTGGATGACTGAGAACCTTCATAGACATGTGCTTGCATGTGTTTATCTTTGCCATGCAGCTCCATAATGTAAAACTGCCTTGTGCTTTGTGTCTGAATATTTATTTTTATCCTTTTAAAGTCTGGTTTTGAACCATAATAAAGAAATACTGTCCCGAAAGCTGTGGGATCATGCTGAAAATGCAAGCAGTACACAGAGGATTATAGGATTATTTAACCAACGTAGATAAAATGGGGCATTGACTACACGATGACTATTTAAGTTCTAACACATTCTGCAGCAAAACTGGGACTTCCATCAAAGGCAATTGACAAGGGGTGTCTAGCTGATTTGAGCCCATGCTTGAAAATCAAGACTCCAGAGGGATTAGAAGTCAGCCGTGTTTATTGTCCCTACTTTCTCCAGCGTGGAGTAAAGAGGTGGAAAGCCTTTAGAGGGTTCATTTTTCATGCACATTAATTATGTGAAATTAGAGCCACAGAGAGTGGGCTATTAAGTGCTGATTAGACCATAATACCAAGAACTCTACCAGTGCTGGTAATGATGTACCTAATTTTACTTCCAAAGGGAACCGAGTTCATTATAATTTTAATTTGTTTCCCCACAGTTCAATTATAACATGCTTGATGTGCTACATATTAACCTTAAGGGGGATGTGCAGAAGCCTAGGCCCAGCCGAAATTATTATGCTCATTGGCTGCATATGAACAAAACTGACACAGTTCGAGCAAAAGATTTGCATGCTGTCAAATCTGTTGCCCAAACTTTGTGCATGGCATGAGCCATTTATACCATGAATTTAAAAATACAAATGCTAAACTTTAGATTTCAATGAAGCAATAATCGTGGGCTTCATTTAAATCCCTGGGGCAGGTAGTGCAATTTAAAAAGAGCAAAATCCATTTCTGAGAAGAGATACACTTTCTGCTAAGCATATGGCAGTCATGTGAGTTACCACCTGCAATCTGAAATGGTACAGTCCGGTTCCAGGTCTGAAGGCTTCAGAAGAAGTAGGTGAAACACTCCCTTATTTTAGAAAGACCTTGAATGTGGGTGCTAATCCCATTTCCAGTAGGGATTGTGTGAATTGCTTAAGAATATTCATTAGCAGAGTGTTTGCAGGATCCAATTTGCTTGTCCAAATGACAAAAGCATTGTTGTGCCATCCCAGCATTAGAGATCTGGAGCACACAGATCCAACAAGTGGAAGTTACAGTGCAAGACTGTATAATATATAATGAATGTAATGTAAGATATAAAGCCCACATTCTGTAAATTCCTGGACAGAAGAGATCTGGGAGGAAGAAAGGAAGTGAGTTGTGAATGTACTCACCTTCACTGATGGCTTCCCATGATCAAATGGGGCATGGGGAAAAGAGTCTAGACAAGGGCTTTCCAAAGTTTTCCCACGGCGACACACCAACCGCTGTTGGTGTGTCACCGCGGGAAAACCCGGAAGTGCCACCGTTGCGGCAGCGCGCAAAAACCTGGAAGCGCTGCTGCCGCTTTCGGTTTTTGTGCGCCGCCGTTGGTGTGTCGCCGCGGGAAAACCCGGAAGCACTGATGATGATCAGCGCTTCCGGGTTGTGTGGCGACACACCAGACTGCTTCGGCGGCGGTGCTTCCAGGTTGTCGCTGCGGCGGCAACGGCTGCCCCTTCGAAAGGGCAGGCTCCGGGGACCCCGAAAATGCCCTCGGTTCTGGCAGGGAGGCAGAATCCTCCCCTCCCCACATGCACACGCTGCCCTGGGGTGGAAATTCTCCCCGCAGAACAGCTGGCGCAGCTTGCGCGCAGCCTCCCTGCCTAAACTGAGGGCATTTTCGGGGTCCCCGGAGCCTGCCCTTTTGAAGGGGCAGCACTGCTGCTCCTGCTGCTGCTGCTGCCCCTTCGAAAGGGCAGGCTCCGGGGACCCCGAAAATGCCCTCGGTTCCGGCAGGGAGGCAAAAATTGCGCGTGCAGGCTGCCGGGCTTCCCGACGCACAGCTGATTGGCGCGGAGAATTTCCACTCGCTTCAGCGCTTCCGGCTTGTCACGCGACACACAGTTTGGAAAGCCCTGCCCGTCGTCAAGATGGCTGCCGGAGACGGCTGCCAGGTTGCCAGGGGTATGCCCACAGCAACGCACACCATGCCCGCTGCCGCGCCTGCCCCACCACACTCGCTGCCACGCCACGCCCGCCACGCCTGCCTGCGGAAGAGCCACACTCAAGGGGCCAAAGAGCCGCATTTGGCTCGCGAGCCGCCATTTCCGACCCTTGCTCTAGATCGAGACCTTTTGACACTTCTAGGCATGCAGAGAAACAGTATCCCTAGTCTTAAGATTTTGCATTTTAACGACAAGATACAAGTTGTTAAACTCTGATAGGGATGAGGAGAAATTGATGTGAATAAGGGACTTTGTAAAGGAACGTCAACATCATTAGAAGATCTAGTAATTCTACAGATCTCTCCTAAGATTTGTATTCTCACCATGGTGTGAAGAACTTGGTCATCTTTGGTCTTTTGTGATTTTCTTATTCTTGGGATGGTTTACTTCCTGGATTCAAAAAAATGCCTTCATTCTGCTAATAACCGCTGATCCTTAGTGCTTTTCTTCTGACAGTAAGTGAAATAGATGGATGTAAATGGCAATTCCTAAGAGAATTAATGGCCCATATTAGAAATAAAGACAGGAAAGAAAACCAATTGTTAAACCCATCCGTATATAAAGTGAAGCACTCATAATAGTCAGATATAATTCCTTGGAATCTGAGTGAGCTAATGTGAAGTTTTTTTCTGTTATTACTTTAAGGACCATCTAACCTATCATATTTGCATGTACACACATATTTAATATTAAGTAATCATAAATACCACTGAACACCAGTGATTCAAAACCAGGCTGAAATTGCAGAAATTAAGAGCAGTCTTTTTTTAAGTTTGGTTTTTAAAAAGTGTAGGTCAAGGGTTGATTCCAAAGCACTGTGTGGGTAGGTTTTGCACATTCCAGGGTGGTTGGGATTCATCCCCAAAAAATGGATAAAGAGTATCTTGGACACACCCAAATGTGTTAGTATAGTTCATAGAAAGCAACGTTTGGCATTTCAGGCCATATTTGGGATTTTGAGATGTTGTGACCACATTTTGGGATGTTGAGATGTAAAGCTGCTTTACCATACCTTCTAGCTTTCCAAGCATTCCCTTGCACTTTCTTCAGTAGATGGGCATCCTTCCAAATAAAACCATCCATCACTTTTACCTTCTGAGATTGCCCATGGAAATAAAGGATGGTGCTAGAAATTGGCATTGTTAAACATTTCCCATTGTCTGGTGGAGAATGGGATCTGGTGGATACCAAGAGTGATATCCTACAGCATAAGTGCTTGCTTCAGATGGACAGGGCTACTGCTTTATTGTCCTGGCAATCAGGGGCATCTGCAGGGAACAGGTCAAAGAAGTCAGGATGGCGGACATATTTATGTGACCAAAACCCCATCCCTTTATTATGTGTTGAATACATGACACATGTAAAAAAGGGAGCAGAGCTTCATTTACTTGGTTCTAGCTACCATCCTGACTTTCTTTACACACACACACACACCCTGCAGATTCACCTGCTTACAATACTCTATAATTTCCATTCCTCTTATTGGAGCCACCTTCACATAGCTAGAGAAGACACTTTAAAAAAAATGTAAATAGATCAACCAATTTAATAACATCTCCATAACAGCAGCACACTTTGTAGAGTCCATCATGTGTAAAAATATGGTAATAAATCCTCCATATGGTAGCAGATATTGAACACAGTAAGATGCCTTGTAAATCTCGGATTCAGTTGTATATTTACAAATTACACAGGTCGGAATTTGCTTTGTGTAATTGCTTCATCAGAAAAATATCTGCAAAGATAATCACATTTTTAATAACATCCAGTTATCCAGTTCTTTGTATTTCTATCAAAGTGGCTGTATTTGAAAGGCATAGCAGAGCAGTTTTGTTCTCTGCTTATCTTTTCCTTCACAGTTATACCATTTTACAAGCAATGTTCTGCTCATAAAAATTTTGATATACATCATATTTATTTTGTAATAAAAACCAGTGTTATTATTAAGGATGGGCAGTGCTTTAGATATGAAAGCAAGGAGTTGAACTGTAGGACACAGTTAGAGTTAAGAGTTAGCTACACAGTCAGGGGCATGTGCATGGGGGGCGGGGTCAATATTAAAATGTCAGGCATGACCAGGCGATCAAGCCCCCACCCCTTTTTAACATGGGTCACACGCATCTCACACACATAATTAGGGACAGGACTTTGATTACCTATTGTGCCTGCCAGTTTGATGTCATTCACACATACAAACACACACCCTGGATGCCGTTGCACACAAGGAAAAAGACTTTTTGGTTGAAGAAGTTGCAAAGTAGTGTGACTTCATTGGGTTGTCATATGTTCTGAAGCCCATTTTTGCCTTTGAATCTCTACAAGTTTAATAATGTTAAATGTATTAAATTATATTAAATTAGATAGAACTCAAGTAAAGAAATATATACATTTCAAATGGGTGTACAGCCTTTCTTACTAATAACGTTTCTTCTTACTACTATTTGGTGGATATTTCCACTGGATCCATGGACATACCGACATATGTATTTGGGATTGTTATAGAGAATGGTATATATGTTGTCACTTTGAGGATATTCAATTATGTCACCATACATGTTTTATCATTCATTCATAGTAACATTTCTAAGCTGTTCCATTCTCCCAGACTTCAAGTCATCAAGCAAAAAATTAAAAATCTAGAGTTCAAACTATGTAGACCAAAAAAAAAAAAAAAAGACAGTGAAAGCCTGTTTTTTCAGGGACAAGTCAGATCTTAAGATCCTCCAAATACTCCATGTTTTAGCACCCTGGAAGAAACTCAGCAAGGAGGTGGCAATTCAGATGTTCAAGGAATTTTTTGTCTTTTTTCCCCCCTGTGCAACAAGATCTGTATTCCTGGAAACTCCTTTCCCCCAAGCTTAAACATTAAAGAAATCTACAGAAAACTGTAATGACTAAGCTATAAAAAAACACTATCCCAACATACAGCTTTGGTTTATAAAATACCAGCTTTCATGTTTCACAGTGAATTGATTCACAGCTATGCAAAATGAAAAGGAAGTGAGCTTACAACAATGATGATGCAGAGCAGTTACTGCCTTGTAAAATTGATGATACATTTAAAAAATCATTTTACTCGATAAATTATTGGGAAACAGCAACTTTCTCCAAAATGGGGGGTGGGGGTGGGGAGCGGACAATAACCTACAACTATCAGTAGCAGCAATTTAAACTCCTGTTGAGGTCTTAAACTGCACACAAAGTCTTTTTCCATGAAAAAGATTTGCCTTATTAATTACTTCCATGAGAAATGTTTGTCTGTGGATCATTTTCTAACACTGGATAGAATGGGTTAAGTCTTGTGCATCTCCACAGATCATGGATCAGAGTAACAATTCCTGCAAGTTTTTTTTTTAAAGGTTCTGTATAATATATGGTTGTATTTTAAAAACAATCATTTATTTTGGTACTTTTAAAAAAGGAAAGTAATGCTGTTAAAATATTTTTTTATTATTTTATTTATTTATTTTTCAGATTTATCACCGCCCATCTCTATAGCAGTAGACTCTGGGCGGTTTACAACAATAATCCCTAAAATAAAAGCAGACTCCAAAGACATAATTTGTTTCTACATCTGATAGAGCAAGGGTGTCTGGAGGGGGTCAAAACATCAAGCTGGTGGTTGTGACTATGTGATTGTAGCCCCACCCCTTTTTGTGCACAATAAAAAGGGGTGGGGCTTCAATCACAGTCACAACTACCATCTTGATTTTTTTTTTAAGAATCCCCAAACACATCCCAGTGCCCATCCCTGTGATAGAGGCATGGATAATTGATTCCAAAAAATCTTTGATGTAACACCTAAAGCTACAGGTAGTCATGTTTTGTTAGTGATATATGGTCACACTGTGCAATATAAGGCAAGAGGATGAGCCCAGGATGAAAGCTGCTGTGTATCTCTCATCTTCTTTAATTTTCAGTTATTACAAGTGGCTTTCTAAAGTAGAAAGAAGGGAAAAAAAGCATTTTCACCTTTTTCTGTTTGTCATTCTTTAACATTTTACACCATTTAAAGCAATAATTGTAATTAAACAGACATTTTTGTTTTCTTTTATTTAAAAATAGCTTTGTTTTTGATCTTCAGAAGTATTTGCTTGAGAAGATTCCTCCAAGTAAGAAATGGCATTGTATGGATAATTTCCCCTTAGCAGTTGGAATTTTTTAGGACTCTTTTATACCGTGGAATTTATGGTAATGGAATTGCTCAGCAAGGTATTCTGGATGCACATCGGTTACAAATAAATTTAACATTTGTTGATAGAATGTAGACAGAGGGAATGACCCTTGGATGCTTATAGGCAAGTCAACTTTAACAAGTCTTTTTTATTTCACGCATCAGTACTTCATCTAACAATACAATCCACCCAACTGATGTGGCAAGCACATTTCTACAATTATTACTTACATTACAAATATGTACAATAATTTAAAGTTTTATTTCCTTTCCTTCATTGCAAAACTCCCATGAATCTTCCCTGACTCTACCAGTTACCTATAAAAAAAATCAGACTGGGGTGATGCAGCACAGTATTAGCAGCATTACATTGTAATTCCCAAACATGCATAAACCCTATTGACTCATTTATGGTCTGATCCCAGCAGGAAGGGTCAGGAATGAGATTTTTTACTCCCAGAATGGTCAGAATGGACACTAGTTGACAATGAAGGCAGAAATCATATTGTTTAGTGTTAGCTTTCGTAAATCTGTATTTTAAGCAAAATGTTTCATTGGAAGTAGAAAACTTGCGTAGTGGAAAAAGATATTGAACAATAATATTTTCCCCCAATAGGCTTGTTTTCTACCCGCAGTGAGGTTTTGTTTACACATGTTCCACCAGGATTCTCTAGTCCAGCCTTTCTCAACTTTTTGACCCTGGAGGAACCCTTGAAATATTTTTTACACCTCGTGGAACCCTTCCACATTCAGGCTCAAATATAGGCCAGAAGTTACAAAATTATTATTATTTGTCTCATGGGTAGGCCTGTATATATGCATTAACAGTGCTCTTAAACTAAAACTAAAGGATGAAGCTTACCTCTTTAATGTGAAGTTGCCCAAATTTGAAATAAATTGTGATCTCCCAGGGAACCCCTAGCGACCTCTCACAGAACCCTAGGGTGCCACGGAACCCTGGTGGAGAAAGCCTGCTCTAGTCTCTTGATTCCATTATGTTTTGCTGCATGTATAAACCCAGATATACCATTGTGTCTCCTATGCTATAACTGGAATTATTTTAGTTGAATGCTCCCTCTCTATGGAAGGTTTGCAATCAACAGCAGGATCCAGAGCGCTATAGATGCATAAAAGTGCTGATTCCATTCTTTCTATTTACCTTGCCACCTTGAACTGCTAAGTCAGCTTGGAAAACCTGTGAGCTTTTCAAGTTCCATGGTTTGGGACTGCTCCACTTAACTCTGCAAATATGGCTGCTGATGGCTCACTGCTCTTTCTTGCCATAATCACTAGTATATGCACAGCCACCCTATTGGCTGTAAAAAGGGTGAACCTAACCCTAATGCTAAGAACTGTACTAGATTTTGGCTTGTTTTGTAGCTGTTAGTTTACTCTTTAGTTTCAATACTTTGTTCCTAGTTCTGCACTTAATACACACCTTTCCAGGCTACCCAATTGCAAGCAACTCTGGGCGGCATCACAAGGTTAAAAGAAAGAACACATAATTTGTATATAATAGGTGTGACCAATTTGGACTTCATATGATCCACTAAGTCCTCAAGAAATAAGAGCAAACTGGTGACCCTTTTCCTTCTTCACATCTACAGTATCTCTTTAATATCCTATTTGTTCCTCCAGGAGAGCATTCACCATAACCAGGTTTAACATCTTACCTTCTAGGGTGTTGGATGAAAGGTGTAACAATGTCCCATTCTTGGCATACTTTTGTCCATGTTTGGATGAAGCTACTGCACTGGCTTTTACACTAGCTGGCTGTTGGAGCTAATAACCTCTCCCCATCCTTACTCACTAAGCAAGTGGACCAGCCTGAAGAAGAGGAAGCATATTTTTTTTATTAGCAGATTGGTCCACTGTTTATCTCCATGAAAGTAGCTAAATTTGGTCCAACTGCAATCAGCATTAGGAAGTACTGGACGTGAAACTAGCATCTTGCTTTCTATTCATTCATTCATTTTCATCCATCCATTCATTCATTCATTCATTCAAGTTTTTTCATTATTTGATTCCTGTATTTGAATTTCTATCTTTGATCTATGACAGTAAATAAACAAACTGAACTGGTGATTGTTGAAGTGCTTTAGGACCAACAACAGAACTGTCAACCTAAAGCCTTTTGCTAATGTCCCACTTGGATGACAAATATAGGTGAGATAAATGCATGTTGGAAATGCCTATCCTCATCTTATATTCTCATGTTATCTTCAGAATGTGCACAAGAGCCAGAAGGAATAGAATGCATCATCATTATTGAATTGTTTTCACATCCTACTTCTATACTTTTAGTTGATGTTCAGTAATGTCCAGTTGAGAAGCAATGGATTGTCACTCTCCCACCTAGGAAGAAAATGTTGGCCAACATTATTTTGGGGAATAAATCTTGGCACTGAGAGGGGCAGGTATCAGTACAAAATTATTAAGGCTCCCAGACTGATAGAGAGCCCCCAATCTCTTTTAGTTCAACATTTACATTTAAACACATAGAAAGTCTGTACACTGTACATTAACTACATAATGCATTTCTTTGATGTGCGTATCTGAATTGTTTCTAAGTCTCATCGTGGAGAGTTCTGGTCCTTTGCAAGACAGCGTGGAGCTCATGAATAACACTTGCTGGCAGCTGCTTATCGGATTCCAAATAAGTCTCTCTCTCTTTGCTCTCCCTTTTCTTTGGGGATTCTGATTCTTTGCAGGACCTTCGGCCCAAGTCCACCACGTCTTCACCCATGTCCTCCAAACAGATCAGGCTGCGATGCTTCCTTGCATGGTTCCAGATTTTTTCCTCCTTACGTTCCTTGTACTGAACAACCCGTGACACTCGTTCCTTTAAACCTTTCTTATCTTCAGCCAAGTCACTCCCAGTTTCCAGTTTTGCATTCTGTACAGAGATGGGTAAGGCGTTAAACATTCATTCATTCATGTCAGGTATTTGTAGCCCACATCTGGGGGCTTAAGCCTTTCCAAAATGGTTTCCAACTGTTTCAATTCTTACAAATGAAAATAATAAAATAATGAAAGAGTAAGCATTTTCAGAATTCAGGTGGCATTGACTAAAATCAAACCATAGCTTCAGCTAAAACCTAGAATGGTCCAATATAACACACTAAGGATAAAACTATGAAGACATGTCTATGAAGGTTCTCAGTCATCCAGGTGGAATTGTCTGTAGCTTGAATCATGTCAACTGGATTTCTATTTTCTCAGTGGAAACGTTTCACTCCTTATCCAAGGAGCTTCTTCAGTCTGAGCAAAGTTAGTAAGGGAATCCTTAAATATGTTTCTAGGTGGCTGTGTGACCTTGCACCTGGGATGAAGACATGCAATGTCTTTGCTCCTGAGTTTCAGGAACATTTGGGGAACAGAACTATTCAGAGGGGCTTCAAGGAAGGGGTTGACATCTGGCCTTTTGACAGTTATTTATGTTAATTTAAATAATATTGTTAGCACTGACTTTATTGCTTGATTTATTATTTTGATCTACCGAATCGATGGTAGGAGTGCTGATTTTAAATGTGCACTGCCACAAATCCTTGGGAACTATGGTGGCATTAAAATAAATAGCTAAATAACAAGAACAAATCTTAGGGCTTTCCTAAAATGTACAGGGACCATGGAGTTAATAAGTAATAGATACACTACTGACTCCCATCCAGTAGGGTCCTATGTTTGCACAAGCATAGCTTTCTGTCCATTTATTTTTATGTTGCGTAGAGGTCCACTACACTCCATTGTTTACTGCACTTTTTCCTGAGGTACTGTCAAATTGCAAAATATATATAGTGATGTACAGAGAGGTATATACATCTCAGACTGAGTGACCAAAACATAATGAATGACATAGGAGGAGAGAGTGGGATAAGCAGAGTATTAAACACACTTTAAAAAAAAACTAGGAAAATGAACCAAATGAGAACTAACTATTAAGGAATTTGACTGATAGGAGAGCAGTATAGAACAGGAAATGTACTTAGGGAAGAGAAGATATTAAATGGGAGTTTATAGGTCATAAGAGTATAGAAGAGGCATGGAGGAAGTAAAACTGCAGGAAAGTAATTTAGAGGAAAAAAATTAAGGTAGTTGAAAGTCAACAGAAGTTTATATTGTCATCATTATCATTCATCATGTATGAAAAGTTTCTTCTCTATTCCCAAATTGGTAACTCAAAAATGAATCATATCCACATAGACAAGCCATCTGTTGTGTCCCCATATGCTTTCAGTGATTTCTAGTTGAGTGGATGGGTAAAGTCAGGGCTATAAATTTTCTTTTCAACCTACAGTACCTCACCTAGAGATAGTATTAAATACTTATAGTCAAAAGGCTCAACTGTTCTCCCAGTGGGAACTTAAGATCCATCCTGAAAGATACATATCTTGAGGACACAAATCCCATTAGATCCTAAATGTCTGTTGAAATACAACAGAACTTCGTTGCTATGGTTCCAACCACTTTTTTCCTCAAGCGAAAGAACATTAGAATGGAAATATATTACTAAATTCCATATTAGGCTTAATTTACTACTATATTTCTAGAATATACAGTACATTTCAAGAGCTGCTTTGTTGTTTAGGATTTCCTGTGATATAGCACAGGAAAAAAGTGAACATTATATTCATTTAATTTTAAAGAGTTCCGATTTTTTTATTAAAAACATAACCCTGATAAAACTCTGTGTGTTTGTGTGTGTGTGTGTATGCTGTATATGTGTGTATACATACACACACATATACTCATGTAACTTAATGTCAGTACACAAATACTAATTACTGTGTAATGAAACCTCAGGTCTTTCCTAATGTGAGCTTCTTCAGTTTATGGATTTTTTATATAATTTATTTCCTTCTTCGATATAAGTTGGAACTACTCTGACTTACATTAGAAACATTTTCTAATTTAGCCAGCAGTTTACCTCTGATAAGTTGGCTTTAGCTTTTGGAATACTTTGGTTGTGCTGAATTGGTATTAAAGGTAGGCCACCAATTTTTGGATTTTTCGTAATAGATTGTTTCCTTGTCTTCCCACTTGGTAGACACATAGTACTGTGCTGTGGAATAAAAAATGGAAGGGTCTTTTGTCAGCAACTTCAGTATTAGGTATGGCAAATCATTTACAAGCCATTAGGAATGGCAGACCATGCATAAAATGAAACAATTGTTCTGGAAGCACCTGGATGTCCGTGTTTGATAACGCAGGTATGAAATGGCAGTCCAGAATAAAATGACCAGCACAGGTTCCCCAAAACTGATGGACATGCCTCCTGACAAAGCTTAGTTATCCTAGTGTGAAGAGGGGAGTAACATGTGAAGATATCTAGGCAAATCTAGGCATAACCATAAACCAAGAGAGGAACCCTGATGACCTTTGATCCAGAAGACAATCTCTTCCAGACTGATGCCATCATACACCAACCCAAGAATTGTGATTGGCAAACACACTATTCTCAAGGTCTAATCAATGAAACATCTAAAGTGGAAACCGTTGTAGAAATGGGTAATTTCAGTTACTCACACAAAAACTGGATAAATATATGCTCCAGACACACCAAAGAACTAGAAATGTAGATCACTGTGTCCCATAACAATTGTTCCTGGGACCAAACAGAGCGATTTGAGTGTTGAACCCATCGTTACTAAATTCAATATTTCAAATGTGTATGACCTGCTAATTGCCCAAAAAGGTCTTTTTTTCCCTTTAAAGGGGGTGATGGGGGCTTGAAAAATAAGAACAAAGGGGAAAGTTGAGAATAAAAATGAAAAAGATCAACTATCTCCAGAAAATAAGGGGCAGGTCAAATGACAATAATACATATTTCCTGTAGGTGAGGAATTAACAAACATAGACCCAGATGAAGCCAGCATGGTAGAGGAATAGAATCTAGAAAGTTTATGAGGTGAGAAGTCTTCCTTGAGAAAATGGAAGTTATGCTAAAATAGCTACAAACCTGCATTAAATTAGAAGCATGTCGTGTGCAACCACTGCAATTCACATTTATTTTTCAATGAAATTTTAGTCTGAAAAAGAAACAAAGACAAATACCTGGGCCATAAAAATGCTGTTCAGCCATTCTAGCTGAGAATCCTGCCCATCACAACACAAATACCTAGAAGACAGATTAATATGAATTCACTTCCAGTGCCATAATATACTCACTCCTCATGCAATTCTGAAAGGAAAGCCCTTAGCTGCCTTGAAGCTAAACCCTCATTAGCCAGAATAAATTAAGCAACAATAAAGAATATAGTATAAGTATGGTTGACATATAGATTACATAGGGTGTTGAGACATATATTACATTGCATTCTCAGAAGGCAGATTTTATTATTGCTAGATAATCAATTTTCATTGCTAGATTTCATATTCCTAAAAGTGCTAGTCTGCTGCAATTAATCAAGCTTTAGACTGAACTAGGCACGCATGATCTCAGTATCTGCTTAGCCATAAATTTCTTTGGGGAAGCCATTCTCTTTCAGCTCATTAGATTGTTGGGAAACAAAAAAGAGAGAACACTATGTATGCCATATATTTTATATTAAACTGACTGATATATGTATACACTGATATACATACCCATGAAGCACACCCACATAGTTAAAGGAAACATTCAAGTTCAATTTATGTGACTCCTATCTTAGACTATAGATTTGTCTCAACCGCAATTGTTCAGATATGGCATAGTGGGTACGACGGTTGGTATTAAAGCAGCCATGTCTTTTCAGGCTTCCATACAAACTTTAAAAAAGTCACTGCTTTAAAGAGCTGACTTGTTACAGTTAGTATAATTATGAAAGCAGCAGCATCTTTTTTTCTAGGCTCACGAAGAAGCCAGGAAAAAAAAGATGTGGCTGCATTAATGAATAACAAGGAGGTGCTTTGCTCGGGTGTGGTCCAAAATACTTATTCCATCACATCATTTTCAAAGAATACACATCCCTATCTAGTACCATTTACTTACCAATGATACTTTTCAGACAACAGTGTTAGACCCCAGCTGAAAAAGCAAAACAAAACATCATGTATAGATAGATACATAGGTAATTAAGAAATACAAGAAGACTAATATTCCAAAAGCCGAATTGTTACTATCCTGTTCTGAGTGCCCAAAGATCACACACAGACCCTACCGTAAATTTAGGAGAATCATACAATTTCAGAGGCTGAAGTTTTTTTTTTTTTTTTTAATGTTTGAGCTTTCTGTACACTGCTTGAAGTTTTCGGGAAAGGGTGCACAGTGTGTGTGGGGTAGAAGCACCGATAAAATCTGCAACTCTGAAACTCTGTATGAAACTATTGTTTTAAATTTTGGTTTGGAGTTAACCGTAACTAGTCAAACGCAACACTATAAGCAGAGGAAGAGGAGAAAGAGAGAGCAGCAGCTGGGGCAAGGTTAAGTGGTTGGGCAAAATTACTGTATGTCTGGGACACTATCACAGATCTTCCCTGTTTCTGAAGTTGATACAAAGAGAGTCACATTCATGTTTCCTCCGCTTATGACTAGCATTCTGATCTAATGCAGTGGGATAATTTGATCACACAAGCAATATAGCCCATAGGAGATAGCATACTGAGATTAGAAATAACTGTTCCATAAAGTAATTTCTTAACACCAAAGTAATAACACAAGCCCCAAAATAACTAATATTGTGGAACTGTGGCTTATCACAGACCAGGCAATAGATACAGATTAGCTCCCTTATTTGCTTTGGCTGTTCAAAGCTTTATGTTCCTGTATCATAACAATAACCAAAAAAATAAAGAATAAATAAAAAGCATGCTTTTGGATGAAAACAAGCCGACACAGTTTTCTTGCCTCTTTCTTACTTTGTTGGTGGTTTCAGTTTTTTCTTCACCCCGAGATAAAGTTTCAGTGATTTGACAGGAAACACTTTCTCAGCTTTGCTACTCTGTTGAGGTTGAGAAATGACTGTTAGTGGAACAGAAACATACAAACAAGGCCTCCAGATCTGCTGATCTTCTGAACATCCTGTTAAAATTTTGCAAAATACAGTAGGTCACTTTGCTTCCAATGATTTCACCTCTGTACTAGCATGTCTGAAGAAGTGGTGGCACCTGACCAAGCTTGTCCAGGCTTGGGACACAAGAAGGGTTAGATCTGCTTAGTACATGGATGGGGAATCTCCATGGAACATCCGTGCTGTAGTCTAGACTGGAAAGATTTTGAAAAATAATAAACTTATGGCAGAAGAAGGTGAAAGCAAACCACGTGTTAACTTTCGCTAAGAAAGCTAGAACAGCATCCCTCTGGAGATGTGAATGGCCCCAACCCTATTAGCCTTTCGTACGCTTTTAAAGACCTAGTCGTTCCTCCAGGCATTTGGGCCAAGAGACTGAGTGAGCTCTGCTGGTTAATTGTTTTGTATTGTTCTTTCAGTAAATGAAATTATTTCTGGAACCACAGACATTTATTATTTGGATTATTGATTTTGTTGTTGCTGTTGGTTTCACTCCTTGTACACTGCCCAAAGTCATTGCCATGAGATGGGTGACTATGTAAATTAAATTAAATTAAATTAAATAATTAAATTAAATTAAATTAAATTAAATTAAATTAAATTAAATTAAATTAAATTATTAAATTAAATTAAATTAAATTAAATTAAATTAAATTAAATTAAATTAAATTAAATATAGGGGTGTGCATAGAATCACCAGAAATTGAGCTCAACTTGTTGGAGACAGTTTATACTAGGGTTGACCTCACAGGTGGCCTACAAACTGTATTCATATATTCCTCCATCAGTTATTTCACACACACACACACACACAATCTTGACCTACTGAGGTGCACAGTTAAGAGACTTCCCGCAGTGTTTTTCCCAATTTCACTGCTACTAGGAGAAGACAGATATCAAATTACTCAGGATCAGTTGGCAGAGAGGAAGAGTTAACCTCATCCATCCTCCCCACTAATGTGAGTACTTGAGAAGAGAACTGCTGATCAGTATAGTCCCACTGAGGTGTTCTTACTATTTCAATTTCTGCTCCCAACTTCCCGTATGGCCATGCATGGAAGGTCCTTAGATGGAGCTTCTGCCTGTCTTTTCCAAGGTCATGGAGGAGGAGGTCACGATGGGTTGTCATGCTATTCTTTGTGCACGCAACATAGAGATACAAGAACAGCAAATACTTTCTTGAGGCAAATTCCTACACTGGAGAAATCCCATAATTATATAGTAGAGTTTAATTTGTCAAGGTGTTTGTAATGATATGGAAAGCTAGAGGTCTCCTGCAATTCATTATGCAGTTTTCTTTTTAGAGGCGAATCATACCTACAGGAATCTAAAGTACTGAAACAGAATGTCATAGTGACCCTACCTATTTTAAAGCTCAACCATGCTTAGGGAAGACAGTATGAAACATTATGTGCCATTTAGGCGAAATTAGCTCAGTTCAGAGCACTCTCTCTCTCTCTTCTTTTTTTTCCCCCTCAGAATTTCATGGCTAATTGGGCTTTTAGTATTTCAAAAACGATTCCTAACCAGTTCCGCTGCAACAATAAAAGCATCCATTCATGCAACAGAAATGTACTTATTAATCTAGATATGAGGAAGTGACCACATTTTTAAAATAATAGTGCTGTTTTTTGTGTTTTTCTTTTTTTCTTGCCAGGCAATTAATGTAACAATATGCATAATAAAATAAACACAACCACTTTCCTGACATCATGAGTTTCCAAAGATTTGTAGTGGTGCGTTTCAGGCAAGCTATTAATTACAGGGGAAAGGGGAAGAAAGAGATGTGTAACAAGCCAAAGGGGAGCAAGCAGAAGCTTTTTGTTAGGCAACTCCAACCTTGCTTTTCGGTAAGTATGATCTAGGATTTATGCAACAAACACACTCTAAGCCTTAAGAAAAGAAGTCTATACACACAAAAGTAAGTTTAAAGTGTACAAATTAATGTTTATATGGATTCCTCAGAGCAGGAAGGAAGTTAGGACCTTCTCTCTGTAATATTAAATTCACCTCATTTTGCTACATACCTTGACAATACGAAAGGCAACCTAAGACTGTAGAGTGAGGATGACAAACGTTTCAACAACTGGGGATGTTATGGCCACTTTCCCCAACCTCACGTCTAGTGGTGCTCATAGGGTATGATCTGCAAGAAGGGATGCAAACCCTGCCTCTTTTGAAGCAGAGTTTCCTCCCAAGGAAATTTGGGAGGAAGGGGAAAGGCTTGCCTTGTGATGCTCTGGCCACCATCTTGCCAATTTTGACCCGCACCTGATAACATCCTCCAAGTATGTTAGAATTGCCATCCCCATTCTTCACAGCTAACTCCTTGGTAGGAATAGAAGAAGGGGAGCTAGGGGTGTTGATGGTATAATCTGGCCACTTCCTGAATTTATCAGTATGACACATGTATCAACTCATTCTGTGCCCATGGATGCCCAGTGCAACTGTTGTAGGGACCACTGCAACTGGTACACACCTGCATGATCCTGCTGCACGTGAAGGTAAGTTGGTTTGAAACATCTCTAACAACGGTCGGTCACAAGAAATTCAGGCTAATGGTAAAGCATTCCTGGGCTATACCATTCAAAGCTCAAAGAGATGACCTGCTTATCTGAAGGAAAGAAAGCACCAATCTCAACAGCACTTAAACTTGGGGGTTTGGAACCACTCCTCAATCCATGTCATGTCCCTGTCATCATCCTCTTTCTTGCTTGGCTGCAGTGCAACACAAATAAGAAATGTTGTGGTTTCCAGCTGTTCCTGGAAGTTTTCATCTCCCGACTCCTGTCTTTTCTCCCTCCTACCCATGTTTAGGGTTATGATGTTCTCCTTGGATCTAGCGCTATTTTGATATTTTTATTGGCATTGTGTAATTGGTTAGCTGGAAAGAGTATTTATGGGATTTGCTGGTTCATTTCTTTATTATAATATTTATATATTACCCCAACTGTCAGATTTGGAGCTATTTGAAATCAATAGAAACAAAATAAGAACATTAGATGACTATTGTCAAAAGACCCCAATATAAAACAAAACAAAATATAAATTCTAAGCTCTGATTACTCTGAGCATGTAATTACATATTTCCATCAGATTGCACAGAAACTTTCAGCAATACTGAACTGTTAATCATATACCAAGAATAATAATTCAGACCTTCCTAATTAACTCACAAGTCTAGCCCCTACCAGAAATTTGGCTGCAGCAAGAATCACTGTGACATTTATAGCAGATAACAACAAAAAAGTATGTATTTAAATTAATATTTTTATGCCCATACCCTTTTGCACTATATACTTATTACATGGAAATGAAAGTGGACAATGGAAATGGATTCTCCATACTATACTTATTGCTAAGAGACTAGTCTTTTAAGACAAAGGTATGGCCCCAATTATCCAGTGGATTGAAAACTTGATTATTCTTGAGACTTATGAACCAGTTGCTTATAAACACAGATTATGTGTGAATGATTACAATGACATACGGTTATCTTTTACTGAAAACACACACACAGAGACATAAAAATCAGGCTCAAATTAGCCTACTCTGGACATTATGTGAAGACCCAGCTCTTCGGCAAAGGTTCTAAGGCTGGGAAAGGTGGAAGGAAAGAGAAGAAGAGGATGACCAGCAGCAAGGTGGATGGACTGAGTTATGGTGGCAATGGGTGCACCGTTGGGAGACTTGAAATAACAGGTTAGGAATAGATCGTCATGGAGAAGGTCTATCTATGTGGTCACTAGGAGTTGAAAAAGACTTGATGGCACATTATCTATAATTACCTACCTACCTACCTACCTACCTACCTACCTACCTACCCATTCTATGTGTCTGAGAAGTCCTTAGATACATAATTTGGTTGCTATTTTTGCACCGCCTTCTTACTCTTTTTTTCTTTTTGTATTGTTTTAGTCTTTTTCTCTTTGTTCTGCTTTATAAAAGAAATACAGCCCTAAAAATACATATTCAGAATTAGATTGGCCAGATTTTTTTCCAGCATGGATGAGATCAAGTGCCAGAAATTTGCAGACCAAGAGAACATGCTCCAGTGACTCTCTCTCCTCTTTGCTTTTGGAAGGAGAAATTCAGTCTGCCACCTGCATGCTCCTGAAACGTCCCTAGGGCTTTGAGGCTGATGCACTAAGAACACATGCAGGTCAACTTCAAACTCTGTTGGGTTGGGAAGTAAAGCTAGGTGCTCTGGAAGTGCCTCTAAAAATAAAGTAGTATAGCCATCCCACCAGATATGTTTTCAATTACCAGCAAGTACAACTAAAAACCTGAAGACCTGAATGTGAGTGAGTTTTGGTCTACATTGTCTGTAAGGAGAGCTAAATTGAGATTTTATACCACTGCTCCTTTTCTAGAAAGGAAAAAAAAAAGAAATTTATCCCTCTTTTGTCACTCAGAACACTTTTTATGCACACTATGTATATGCTCTAACTACTGTTTTAAAAAGGTAAAAACAGGAGAAGATTTTAATAAGAAGAATGACATTTAAGACAGTTTATGATAAACACTTGCTGAGGGCTAATTAAGACTTCAGTTCTGCACCCAGTTATGTGTGCATAAGATTTAAAGACACCAATTTCCAGCTGTGGATTATAATGCTAAATAATTAGATATCATGTTGGGGGGAAAATGTATAATGACACTATAACAGCAGCTGGTCGGATATTTTTTAATGCCACTCTTGAAGAAAAGTACTATCAGTTAGTTTCGTATCTTTTTATGAAATGCATCATCTGGTGAACAGTGTCTAATTTATAGTGATATTTAAATATACTAATTCCACAGGTAAAATGGGATGGGCAAAAAAATGGAAATCTTGGATAAATTAAGCCAGGATTTGAATTATTCAAAAACCCTGGTGTTATCAGCTAAACAGAAAAATGCATTTGGTTTGGAATGCCAACTACCAGCTGATAAAGCTATCAATTATTATTATTCATGACATTGACATATGCAATCTCAAGGAAGTATTTATTTTATTTATTTATATTTCTAACTTATATCACCGCCCATCTCCCCTCATTTCCGGAGGGGACTCTGGGCGGTTTACACAAGTCAGCAATTAAAACATACAAAAATTTATAAAATACAGTACATAAATTAATTAAATATAAAAGACCCAAGAGGCTCTGATGTTAGGTTCTAAAAGAACTATATGGAGCAAGCCAACCCCAAGTATGCTTTCTCTTTAAGATAGCATACAGTTACTGAGATCCAGTGCTATTGAAGGGTGGGCTGCTATAGCCAAGGTAGATAGGCTTTTGATGTGATGCTGAGGTAGTGTCAGGCCCAGCCCAAGAACAGCGAAGAGTCAGTCCATTCGAACTCCAGTTCTTTATTTGCTCACACCGTAGAGACAGAATCTTGCCAGACTAAAGCTACTCTAACTAACCTAAGGGGAAATAACCTGGGAGACCCTAGGGTGGGGCTATCCTGAACCTCTTCGTTTTCCCACTATTGCTCTCCGGACTGTGCATCCGATGATCTCCTCCACTTCCTTGGAATGTGCTCCCTCCTTCCCGAAAACCAGCAGCACCTCCGAAATCCACCACAGGTCGTCAGGCTTTTGATGTGATTAGACAGAGCTCTTCTTAGGTAGCCTTGAACCTAAGCCCACTATCTACCAGTTGCAAAATTAGACTGTAAGAGCCCTGTATTTGTGAATGGTAGAACATTGGAACTTAAGACCAATTCACACGGTAGAAAATCTGTCCATCTCACTCTGCAGATAACTTCTAATATTAGCTCCGCTGAATGCCATAATAAACATGGTGGCCATGTTGCTGACATGATGTACAGTGATGCTTTTTTCTTAACGAAGAAGCATATCATACTCATGCCAGATATTAGATGAATGATGGAGGGGAAGAAGCATATGCAAAAGCTATCATCCCAAGAACAGGATAAACTGAGATTATATTTAGTTCCCTGATGGCCACTCTCAAGCACTGGATCCAAAATTTACCATTCTTGTTGTATTAACTAGTAAGAAGTGGCATCTCTTTACAATTGCCTGACTCGTGCTTATTTGGAGCAAATTTTTATATATAGTACTGATGAACCCAGAAGGATTAGTTTTAAAGAAAAGAAACAAAAATGTTATATTGAGAATGTTATGTTCCAAAAGAACAAATTATCTTTAGTCACATTCATATTAATTTAACTCTCTGAAATATATTGTTGCGTTTTATAAATAAAGTCTAGTTTGTCAACTCTCTCTTCTGCCTGAAATTCAATAACTGTGATGAATCTGCAATGTGGCTGCCTGCATACGTTCTTCTTCCCCAGAATCTGCTAGAGTAGAACTTTAACTGACTTCCAGTGGGAAAATGGTGAACTGAACAACTTTGCCTGCAGCTCCGTGGGCAGAGTTGGCATCATGGCATTTTTTCGGGGAGAGGCAGGCTTTTCCTGTAGCCCAAAGCGTTTTTCCGGAGTAAGGAAAACGCTGGGAATTGACCCATTTGTCCTCCAGATGGTGAGTTGTAGCCAGGAGACCGTGGACAGCGTGTATGATCGAATGGTAAGGCTTCACCGGGAGGCTGGGATTTCATCTTTTTCCGAGCCACGTTGCAGCCTCTTAAATGGGCATCGCAAGTTATGCCTTCCCATTTCTAAAGCACCAATTTAGCTTTTAAGTTTTGTACCCTAAGAGAAGCTTTTTACAGTAAGAAGAAGCGAAATCTCTTGGTGATTATTTTTGGATTATACTTTTAATTTTCTTTAAAAGTTCTGGCTTGTTTTCCCATCTAAAGTATAAGGAGGGCTGAAAAAACATAATTGCCTATCTATTACTATTTCTTGTACTAAATTTGAAAGATGGATTGTTTTCCTACACGTTGGATTTGATGTCTTAAATGTTTAAATGTTTTAAATTTTTAGTTTTCTGTTCACTTTCTCTGGGACTTGTTTGCTAGTATATTTTCTTTGGTCAATTTCAGACTGAAGTTTTTCAGTAAGTCATTAACTTTTATTTCTGTGAGTTTTATCTTTGTGAGTCAACTATTTAGGAGGCGCCTTGGTTTGCTGCCTGAAGTATGGAAGATTTTAAAGAAGATTTCTTAGAATTCCATTCTGAGCGCAAATAGACTTTTAAAGAAATCCTTTCAGAGTGTTGTCAAGCTGTTTTTTGCAGAGTGTTCAGGTTATTGGAGAAGAGATTGTTGCTAAAATGTGTCATCTGGCGGGAAATGCTATGATGGAAGATGAAGTTTTTGGTAAAGATGAGGACATTTTTGCTGTTACTGAGACTGAAGTAATGCCAGCTAAAGTTCGTGGTTTGGTGTTGAAGGGGTTAAAATGACAGTCTGAGTTTAAAACTGCACAAGGACTTACTATGCTGGGGAAATGTTGTGACTATCTGAATCAGTGTTATGGAAAAGACGACAATATGATGTGTGGGAGTTTTTTTTTTCTGCTGAGAAGTCTGTATCTCTGGAGGCAGTTGGGCTGTGGGATTTCTATATTAAAAAAATGCCTTATGTGTAATGGGGAAATATGTAAATGCTCTGGTATATTTTGAGGAGGGGTAAAAATTAAGAATGTGTAACTGGACTGATAATGAGGTTATCATTGTGTTATTTTTTAATGATTTGGGCTATGATTTACAGGACATTTGATTAGTAAGATTTAAAAGTTATGGATAAGATATAATAATATTTTATACTGTTTTTTAGGTTTAATAGGGTTAAGATTCTTGTAGGTTTATTAACTATAAAGGCAATTTATTTGTTTTTATAATTTGATGTTTATTATAGTAGACAGAAACATACAGAATAGTGGTAGGAAGGAAATAATTAAATGTATGGTGTTTTATGGAGGAGGGAAGCTGAAATAAATAAATAAATAAACAAACAAACAAACAAACAAACACACACACACACACAAATACACACACATACATACACACAAATACACACACACACTCTTTCTTTTTTATATAAGGGGAAGGAGCAGTTGTATTAATGATTTGTGTATGTGTTAAGGGAAGGATTTATAGAAATGATGTGATCTTGGTTTGATGTAGAGAAAGGGTTTGATTATGGTAACTGTTGTATATTCTTGCTGTTGAAAGTTGGAAGTCACCTTTGTATGCAATCTTTCAAAATTATTTTTTCTTGTGTTCTACACTTTTTAGTTTCCTTTCCTTTTTTTGTTCGTAGTTTTTTGTTTTTCTGTAGTTTTTATCTTTGTTTCAAATATAATAAAAAACTTTATCAAAAGAGTAGAACTTTAATGGTTGTCACTTCTTACTCCTGCTTTTTAATTATCCTAAGCCAGGAATGCAACTGAATTTCCCTTGACTTGGGAAGCAGATTCAGTTAAGATTAGAGTGGTCTGTGGAGTAGCAAGATCAATTAATCAGTCAATCAAAGTTAACTCCTACATTTTTCCCACCAGATCCTGTTTTTTCCTTTTTTCTGGCTTCAGCGCTGTAATGTTCTCATATTGGATTCTTGCCAGTCTTAGACTACCTTCACAGAAACCATCTTTACATACACAGGAAGATGGAAGAAAGTAATCATTCTCTGTCCTCCAAACGACTCAAACCAACCACTCGAATTCCATAACTGAGGGCCCTATTAAAAATCTTGAGGACACAACCTAAATCCACTTGTCAAGTGTGTATGAGTTCAATGTTGCATTAAAGAACAAAGTTGCAGAACACTGGGGAAAAAAACCCACTTTAAATTTTCACTGTTTACTCCTCCTCCTCTCCTCCTGCCACGAACCAAATGGTTTCCCCACTATCCACATAATCAAGAGAAACACAACAACCTTCAAGGTCATTTCGTCAAACCTTGTGGAAAAGGAAGGGGTGGAATTGGGTGTGAGTTAAAAGGGCTCAACATCAGCATTTGTACCTTCATGTCCTTATAAAGCCGCAAGTTTCCTTCCCGCAAAACAAAATAACGGTCTTGAAACTTATTTGCAGACAGCAGTTTGGATGGTTCTTCTTTATATTTCAGGTAGCTGGTTTTGACAGTGCCATTTGAAGTTTTCTCTGTCAAGATGATTAAAACAAGCATTTGGTTCACAATCTTCTTTTTATATATTATACAGTGTACTACATTTTATACATCTTAACATTAATCTGGAAAAAAACAAAACAAGAATAAATAATTGGAGTTTATTATTTTAGACTTTTTGGCTCTTGGAAGGTAACTTGCTTGTGTGAAATGTATTATCTATAGCTACAATTAAACATTATTCTTCAAGACATAATTTCAGGACACTGCAACAACCTCGGATGTAAACATATTTTTATTAACCAGGGTTCATTCATATGATCCAAGCAAACATTTAAAGTAATGATTTGGCTGGACTGAGTCCAAGATGGTATAGTTCTTACTAGCAGATTTTTCCACAGAACCTTCTAAGAAAGTGTCTAGGTTCTTCTTGTTGTTATGGTCCCTCAAGTCAACCTTTACTCTTAGTTAACAGGTTTGCTTGGCAACATTTTCAATAATGGTTTGATTTTTTTACTTCCTAGGTAGTTTTCTGATGGGGTGAGTGGCCCAAAGTCATTCATATGGCTTTGATGCCTCAGGGAAGACTTGAAAAACTAGCTCTCTTCTAGGTTCTGCTCCATTGAATTTGAAATCAGAAGTTAATAGACTTAAGATCACTGGGATTAGCCAGCCAACAATTAGTAGATTAAAATTTATTTATTTATTTATTTATCGTATTTATACCCCGCCTATCCCCTCCCTAATGGAGGACTCTCCATATGGTAGATTTCTAGTATTAGATACTGCCTTATTGGTTATGATCTTTATATTATTTTACTATTTGGATTTATGCATATATCTTATTCAATCCTATGTGTTTTTAATTTATTCTACTTGTTCTGTATGCAATTTTCTTTCTTTATTTTAATTCAGTCTCTGACTTTAAATAAAATAAACAAATAAATGGTAATTCTTTCCACTTGTCAGTCTCTCCACTTTGTAAGATGAATAATAGTCATTTTGTATATGGTGTCAGGTTCTTGGTGGTATGGGGATACCAAGTCATCTTGTCTGCCTCCTGAGGAATCTGTATAATGACCAAGTAGCAACGGTAAGAACAGAGAACGGAACAACGGACTGGTTTAAGATTGGGAAAGGAGTACGGCAGGGCTGTATACTCTCACCCTACCTATTCAACCTGTACACAGAACACATCATGCGACGTGCTGGGCTTGAGGAATCCGAGGCTGGAGTTAAAATCGCTGGAAGAAACATTAACAATCTTAGATATGCAGATGATACCACTTTGATGGCTGAAAGCGAGGAGGAGCTGAGGAGCCTTATGACGAAGGTGAAAGAAGAAAGTGCAAAAGCTGGGTTGCAGTTAAACCTCAAGAAAACCAAGATTATGGCAACCAGCTTGATTGATCACTGGCAAATAGAGGGAGAAAAAGTGGAGGCAGCGACAGACTTTGTATTTCTAGGCGCAAAGATTACTGCAGATGCTGACTGCAGCCAGGAAATCAGAAGACTTCTACTTCTTGGGAGGAGAGCAATGGCAAATCTTGATAAAATTGTTAAGAGCAGAGACATCACACTGACAACAAAGGTCCGCATAGTCAAAGCAATGGTATTCCCTGTAGTAACCTATGGCTGTGAGAGCTGGACCATAAGGAAGGCTGAGCGAAGGAAGATAGATGCTTTTGAACTGTGGTGTTGGAGGAAAATTCTAAGAGTGCCTTGGACTGCAAGAAGATCAAACCAGTCCATACTCCAGGAAATAAAGCCAGACTGCTCACTTGAGGGAATGATATTAAAGGCAAAACTGAAGTACTTTGGCCACATAATGAGAAGACAGGATACCCTGGAGAAGATGCTGGTGCTAGGAAAAGTGGAAGGCCAAAGGAAGAGGGGCCGACCAAGGGCAAGATGGATGGATGATATTCTGGAGGTGACAGACTCAACCATGGGGGAGCTTGGGATGGTGACGGCCGACAGGAAGCTCTGGCGTGGGCTGGTCCATGACGTCACAAAGAGTCGGAGGCGACTGAACGAATAAACAACAACAAAACATATAACACTCCTGTAGAGAATAAGATATGGAAAATCAACATACCTAAATTAATCTTGGGTGAAGAGTGGTTCGCTGAATGTTTGGAACCTTAAGCAGGGATAAGAGCAAAATTATAAATCAGGGTTAAACACTCTTTGTTTGAATATAATACTAAAGTTCCCTTTCTTCGTCTCCCTAAAATTGGAGGCCTGCCTTCCTTCCTTCCTTCCTTCCTTCCTTCCTTCCTTCCTTCCTTCCTTCCTTCCTTCCTTCCTTCCTTCCTTCCTTTTGTTCCTGTCCCTGTCCCTGTCAGTAGTAGTTTACTAATATGTCTAAATCTAAACAACCAGCAGTTAAATATGAACTCTAATTTACTAGAAGATGACAATTTTACACTATGGTGTATATAATTGGTTTGTTCCCAAAAGACAGAATTAAGACTAATCCTAATTTAGACGAAGTGTAATGATAAAGCTAGGGGCATGGTGGCTCAGCGGGTAAGATGCCAGGCTTGTCGATCGGAAGATCACAAGTTCGGAGGTTTGAATCCCTAGCCCTGCGTGCGGAGTGAGCTCCTGCACTCGCCCCAGTTCTTGCCAACCTAGCAATTCGAAAGCATGCAAATGCAAGTAGATGAATAGGTACCATTTTGGTGGGTAGGTAACAGCGTTCCGCACACGTCATGCGGCCACATGACCGTGGAAGCGTCTTCGGACAACGCTGGCTCTTTGGCTAACAAACGGAGATGAGCACCGGCCCCTAGAGTCGGACACGACTGCACAAATGTGTGGGGGGAACCTTTACCTTTACCTTATTGATAAAGCTGCAGTTAACTAAAAATGTTATTTCCTTCTGATGGCTGCATGAGGGACAGAAAGTTCATAATCTTACGATTTGTGCATATGACACCATCCAGTTTAATTCTTTCCAATCCAATCAAATTTTGAATAGGAATTATGTAAATGGACTTGGAACTCCATCTAGTTATTGAAAGGACAACTCTTCAGAAATAGAACAAAATGGGATCAAATTTGTCTGGGGGGGGGAGAAACCAGTAAAATCATCATCACCATCACCATCATCTTCATCTACCAATGCATTCCTATAGAAGGATTTAGGCAATGGCTCAGAAAGTTGCTGATAGTTCTGTTCTAATCCTCTGGGTTACTTAATCCACAGTGAACTAAATGGAGCTTGCCCTGTTCTTTCCATGCGCATACACAGATACAACAAAAGAGAGTGGAAGCATACACACATGCAGATGCAACACAAATGCAACCGCTTGATTAGGCCCTCTCTCACACACACTTTCATGGTCCAGCAATAGGGAACTGCAGGAAGTACCAAAATGCCCAGTGATAAATGTACAAGAGTGGGTATGTGCCCTTATGCCAGAGCTTTCCAAACTGTGTGTCGGGACAGGTTAGTGTGTCGGCTGCAGTGTCTGGGTGTGTCACGGCTGCTGCTGCCTCCGAGCCCTGCCAGGATTCCACGCAGGTCCTAGTGCCTGCCTTGTGCCCGGCTACCTCCAAACCTGCTGTGATTCCGCGCAGGTCCTAGTGCCTGCCTTGTGCCCTGCTGTAAGAGTGTGTCATGAAATTATGCATGTCTAAAAAGTGTGTCACCAATATGAAAAGTTTGGAAAGCTCTGCCTTATGCACTGTGAAAAGCAGGAGTTAGGTGAGCATCAAGTGTGTGCTTGCAGACAGGGCTGCCCACATAGATAGCAAGAGTCAGGAGAACGGGGGCGGGGGGAGATATGAAAAATGGCCAGGAACCTGGAAGGAAGGGAGTATGGAAAGCAGTCTTCTCTACCACAAGGGCTGAGCAGAAGTTCTCTGGGACAAGTTGTAGTCAATTTAGTTCAGGAGTACAAGGTAGAGTTGGGTACCACAGTTGCTACTAGCAACTGGGAGTCTGTGACTGCTTGATTTAAATACCCACTCTTCCAGGTTCATGCAGCTGTAGAGCCTTCACACCAACTGTGTGGTGCAGTGTCTTTTTGTTGAAGCTAGCAGCCTGGCATTCAGGTCTGCAGGGATAGGTGTGTTCAGGTAGAGGATGGTCCCAATACCACCCCCAAACTTGGGCAAGAACAGGGCACTGCAACATCCTCCATGCACCGACCTGCCAGCCTCTCCCAATTCTGCCACTTGGAGTTTTACGTACCTACAGAGGCACCACATAAACGCTGAGCCTCTTTAGACACTCTCCAACATACAAACACATGCACAGGCCACTTAGATGCACACAACCTAATTTGTCCCTGGAGAGAAAGAGCCCATATGTGCAACACATCGTTCTGTACAAAGAAGAAAATACAGAGACATCCTAGAGGGCCTAATCAGGGTCATTGCTGGTAAGGGGAATAGAAAGGAGCCTTGTATTGCATGCTTTTTGCTGTGGGAGTGGCTCAGAATATTGTTACCTGTTCTATTCTAAGTCCCCTCCCTCCTGATCATGTGGACCCAGAAAGGAGTTATTATTAAAGGTTTGGACAGAATTCCAGATAGATGCTTTCTTTGCCATGTTTATCACTATACGTGAATCAGAACATTGGCAAGATTCATAGAGAATGCTAAAGGATAAGTTAGCACTACATTAATGAACCTTTGCTAACCCAACGGGAGGAAAATGGAACCATCCGCTTCCACTCCAACTATCTATAATTATTATTAGCTGGATTCATGCGTCATGCTAAAATATGATGTGGTTTCCTTGTTGCTGGCTTAGAGCAATGCATGAATCCAACCATTATGGTTTGCCAACCAATTTTTTTGCTTTACATTATGTATGATTGCCACTTGGTAATGTTAACAATGGCTTATTTAAAACAAGCCAGTTTCAAAATTACAATTAATTATCCTAGCTTATATAGTTAAAAGGCAGAATAAACATATTTCAATCAGTGGAATAAATACATTCATGTGGCTGAATCGTATCATCAATTTGCTATTTGATGAAACTATGCCCATACCCACTTAAAGAACTAAGCAGTTTCAACAGTCAATTGAAGCTAAAAGCTCCTGAAAAGATGCCAGCTGCCTGTGTAAGAAATTGACAATGAAATCACATTTGATTTACTTCCATTATTCCCTTTTTAGATCCTAGCTTTAGGATATATCAGTGACAACAGATGGAGCAATAATGCTAAAATCAGAAAGTCCGCTGGGATTGATTCAGGAGCCACTTGTTAAGGCAAAAGGAATAGAATTGTTAACTGCCCTAAAATCTATCAAAGAATAAGCCTCCACAAGACATGTTTACAAGATCCTGCTTGCTGAGGGCATTACTAAAGAGATGATGAAGAGAGAGCAAGTAGAAATACCTATAGCTCAGAAATGTAAAACACTGCCCTTAGGGTATCCATTTTCTCTTAATTCATTTTAGCCCTCATTTTAGTTCTGAAGAGATTTAAGTATTCTTAATTTTGCTTGAATTTTATTTCATTTATTTTTATACCATCTCTTATATTATAAGCATGGAGATTTGCAAAAGAACAGCAACACAACCAGCATTATCCTAAAATAATTCATTACAAAATGGTACGGCAAAGGCAAAGGTTCCATAAAATAGCTACAGCTAACTGAATAAACTATTTAAAAATGTAGTATAGGTGGCAAATATATACATACATACATACATACATACATACACACACACACACACACACACATACAGACACAGACACACACACACAAACACACACACACTGTATGTATGTGTGTGTGTGTGTATACACACACACTATATATATATATACACACACACACATACACAATATATATATATATATATATATATATATATATATATATATATAGAGAGAGAGAGAGAGAGAGAGAGAGAGATATTTGATGGTTGTTGTTTATGTTCAGCTGCAGAAACTGCTTGTTAATTTTGCAGCAGTCCATTTCATTATTAACTTGTTAGTCCTGGTTGAGCTTTTAAATATCAACGGTTTCCAAGGCATTGGACTCATGAGAGGGAAGCCACGTGTCTGACCTTCAGTGCAGAATGCAACAAGTAAGCCACGAAGCAACTCTGAATCAAAATATAATATAAACATTTTCAGCAAGAAAATATATCTCAGTCTTTGGAAGAAGCAATCATTTTTTGAATAAGTCAATCAGTATCTGATTGTACTCTAGACATATCATAATGGAAATCAATATAGCTGTTACTGTATGTGGTTGTTGTTGTTCAGTCGTTTAGTCGTCTCTGACTCTTCGTGACCTCATGGACCATAGCACGCCAGGCCTTCCTGTCCTCAACTGTCTCCCGGAGTTTACTCAAATTCATGTTCATTACATCAGTGATGCTATCTAACCATCTCATCCTCTGCCATCCCCTTCTCCTTTTGCCTTCAGTCTTTCCCAGCATCAGGGTCTTTTCCAGTGAGTCCTCTCTTCGCATTAGGTGGCCAAAGTATTTGAGCTTCAGCTTCAGCATCTATCCTTCCAATGAGCAGTCAGGGTTGATTTCCTTTAGGATTGACTGGTTTGACCTCCTTGCAGTCCAAGGGACTCTCAAGAGTCTTCTCCAGCACCACAGTTCGAAAGCATCAATTCTTCGGCGCTCAGCCTTCCTTATGGTCCAACTCTCACAGCCATACATTACTACTGGAAAAACCATAGCTTTAACTATACGGACCTTTGTCGGCAAGGTGATGTCTCTGCTTTTTAATATGTTGTCTAGGTTTGCCTAGACTGTATGTGGTAGGTCAAGCCATTATGTGTGATCCACTGGACTTCCAGAATACCTAGTGTATTTTAACAAACTAAGACACCTCTTGATTGGAAAGGCTGTTTTTTTTTCTTTCAGAAGGAGATGAAAAGTACAGTAGGACTGTCTATCCTTGACTTCATTCTAATGGATAAGGAAAGTCAAAGTAGAAAGTAGTTTACATGTAGGGGTAAATTAAGGTAATATAACCCTGCTGAAATTCTGATTTTAAGGAAAACCTAGAGTGGCTGTAGTTAAATGCAAGTCTTAAGTCTCCAATAAAATGGATTTGAATACAATACATAGGATTCCACAGCATAAAAAAAAGGCTAATGAAAAAAGGCAAGCAAAATCAGATTTTCTTAAAGAGGAGATACTGAAAGCCAACCCAATGGGGGGAAAGTGGAGAACATCAAAAGAAACCAATGTGGCTGCCCAAAAGGCTTAATGAAAACCTGAAAGTCACAAAGGACAAGTGGAGTAGCTGGAAACAGGGGCAGGTGACCAAGGTAGAGTAAGTAAAAGCAATCCAGACCTATAGAGCGGAAGAAATGCCAAGAAATTCTAAAGCTAAGAATGAGCTAAGAATAACAAAGATGGCTTCTTAGATATGTCCAAACTAAAAGACAAAGAAATGAAACAGTACGGCATTTGCTCAGTCAAGACAGAAGAAAAGGAAAGGCAGAACTATTTTGATTTCAGCGCTCAGTAAGAAGATATGCATTCCACTGGGTAAATTGTGAAACACAAAAAGAAACAGGATCCCACCTAGAACCTGGTAATTGTGGATGGTCTGGATGAACTTCTACTTATTATATTTGAGAAATCCTGGAGAACAGATGAAGTATTAGATAAGTGGAGGAAGGCAAATGTGGTCTTTAACTGCAAAAAAGGAAGGAAGAAGGACCAGGAAAATGACTTTCAGTCATCTGACATGGGTATCTGAGAAAATTCCAGAGCAGATGATAAAAATTCTAGAGCAGATGATAAAATTACTATAAATTACTATGGGGTCATTCAGAACTTTTGACAGACTAATTGGTCGTACCATTTATTTTTATCCTTAGTTGATTAGACTCAAACATGGTGTAGATAAAATATATCTTGATTTCAAGTGAGAGGACCTCATGATTACTAAGCTAGTGAAGTATAAGCTAGAGATGACATGTTTATTAGGATTGTGCAATGCTTCAACTTCAATTCCAAAACAATGCTTTAGAGTTCACAGGAGCAAAAATGTAACATGCAATTCTTAAAGCAATTGTAAAGGGCAACGAAGCAGACAGATGATATGTTTGTGTTTCCGCATGCTCCAAAAGCATCTTTTCTAATTACTTCTGAAGTGCTGCATAGTGATTATGTCTGTTTTGTGTGCCAAAGTTAGCTTGAAAACCCGATTCCAAAAGGTCTTATCAACAAACACATCTCCTCATCAAACACATTTCAAGTACAGTGCATAAGGTTTCATCTTCAGCATTTTCATTAGTGATATGGAAGAAGAGGAGAAGGAAATACTGATCAAATTTACAGATAAAAACCAAAACAGGATGGGATAACTAATGTTCTAGAAGGCAGAAACAAGATTCAAAAAGATCTTGATAGCTTAGTGAAGTGGGCTAAAAAAACCCCAACACAATGACAATTAATAGAGAACAAAGGTATTCTCTTCAAGGAAAAAGAAATCAAATGCAAAAGTATAGGATGAGGAATATCTGGCTTTATATGAATAAAACAAAGTTGATCACAAGTTAAATATGGTTCAGCAGTCTGATGTGGCTGCTAAAAAGGCAAGTGGAATTTTAGAGAGCAATAAGAGGAGTATAGAGCAAAATGCTGAGAAAAATAATTCCTCTGGGTTCTGGAATTGCCTGTCTGGAATATTATTGCACCACATTTTAAGAAGGATTCAGAGAAGCTGGAATATATGTAAAAAGGTCAACCAATACCATGAGAGGTGTTGGAAGGACAGACTGAAAAAAATTGAGTATGTACTGTAAGTTTAGCCTTCAGAAGAGAAGGGGAGATAAAGCATTCTTCGAGAAACTTCCACAAACTTTCTACCACCCCATAGTGCAAGCCATCAAATAATTACAGGAAGGTAGATTCCAATTTAATGTTTTTCAGGAGTTTGACAGTGGAAAGTAGGCTTCCATTCACTGGGTGTGTTCTAGGAGAAGATGGACAACCATGTTTATTTTGATTCCTGCACTGAACTGGAGTTGGACATGCCCTTCCAACACCATAACCATTTGTGTCTCTGTAGCCTATTATTGCCTTGCACATCGTTTACCTGGAAATAACAGGGAATACGTTTTGCTATGTACCTTCACCCATAAGCCCGACTGTTGTTGGAAACTTCTTTATTATAAGACATGCGTTGCTGGGACTGGCCAAGGAACTCCAATGAAGGATCTGTTCTAGAATATTCTCAGTGCAATGCAAGGGACGTTCTAGAAGAGAGAAAAAACAATTGAAAATGTAATTATTTGTGATTTAGAAGTCAGTTCTTCATTCTGGATATTGCCATACGTACTATAAAAGTTAATGTTAATCGAGAGGCCGAGCTTTTCATATGCTTCTGCAAAGATAGGATAGTTTGAAGATCTTCCTTGGAGTGTGCACAGACTACGTTATCATCAACGCTGCCTCCGAAAAATTCTGCAAATTACTTGGGAAGATAGGTGGACTAATGTTAGCGTATTAGAAGAAGCGAAAACCACCAGCATTGAAACAATGATCATCCAACATCAACTTCGCTGGACCGGTCATGTTGTTCGAATGCCTGACCATCGTCTTCCAAAGCAGCTACTTTACTCCCAACTTAAGAATGGAAAACGGAATATTGGTGGACAGCAAAAGAGATTCAAAGATACTCTCAAAGCTAATTTAAAAAAATGTAATATCAGCATTGAGAACTGGGAAGCCCTAACTCATGAGCGTTTCAATTGGAGGTCAGCCTTTATTAATGGCGCTATGGAGTTTGAAGAAGCACGAGTACAGGGCGAAAGGGAGAAAAGAGCTAAAAGGAAGGCACATGAGGCAAACCCTCATCATGACCGTCTCCCACCCAGAAACCTATGCCCTCATTGTGGGAGGTTGTGCGGATCCAGAATTGGCCTTTATAGCCACTTACGGATCCACTGTTAAAATTTTACCTTTGGAAGACAATCTTACTCGGCTACGAGTGATCGCCAATGATAAAAGTTAAATTCCGTATTCTGACCAAATGAAAGTATACCGAAAGTTAACACTTGAGCTGCTTGTGCATAGAATATATAGATTCTTCTTTATTTTAGAGGCTTTTTAAAGTTGTGAACTCATTTAAAGCAAGCAAGAGATGAATATAGTGCATAAAATGACTTGTCGCACTCTCTATACACTTGTATGGACCATCTCTATGAGACAGCCACGCTGAATTAATATGGCTGATCTCCTCTCCTTCCAAACATCAAGCAGATTTCTCAGAAATCAGGACTCTCAAGTATTCAGGGAATCACGGCAAATGTGTTTCCCTTGATTTCTCTTTTGTGAAGTTACAGATTAGGTTTACAAAAAGAAAAAAATGTCTACACCAAGTAACTCAATTGTGGTTCTCTCTCATAGGAAAAGAATACCTGAGCCACACCCACTGGTCCTGACTTATCCACCATCCCTTCTCTTTCCTGGTGGATTCCTGTAAAACTTGATGGATCATTTTGGGATAGGAGGCTCCACAGATATCATCTAGAGATGTCACAGGCAACATTTTTTTTTCATCTCAACATTATAGAATGGGGGCACTCAGATAGCAATACATTTTGTAAAGATGAACAGTAGCCTTTCCCAATTTGAAACCCTTAAATGTAATGGAGCACAACTTCCCTTAATTCCAGACAGACAGCCAATGCTAACTGTGGCATGATGGTTCCTGTAGTTTAACATCTATGGTCAACCCTGGATAAACCAGGCTGGAAATATTGCATGAAAGTGAATTTTGTTTACATTTTTGGAAGCATCAACATAGCAAGAGGAATGCCTTTTAATAATTTGAGAGGTCAGGATGATGCTGAGAAGGTCAAGATATATCTTTCTTCCAATCCCTCTTGTAAAATTTAATGGCCAGTAATTTACACAAAGGTGTGATAGCTTCAATTCTACCTTAAAGAAGTAATTTCAGAAACAAAAAAAAGGCATCAAAAGAAGGCACGTCAACAAATTATGTGGGAGCTCACTAAGTAAATGTGTACTGCTTTATTTACAGCTATGCTGATGGACTATATAAAACATAAATCATTCTATTGAAAAACATTCATTATTTTACCAGCAACGTATGTTATTTGCAAACTATCCATCTTATAGAAATTACTACCAAAATATTATATAACAGAGATCCCACCTAAGCAAGTTCCCTACATAAGGTTAGATAACCTCATTTTCTATCTCTGCTGCTTAATATGTAAACAATTTAGCTGATCATTAATATTTTAGTTCCAACACTTCAGACATCTGGCTGTCAAACTTATATATCCCATTATTCTGCCATTATATGTTGCCAATAAACAGTGAAAGAATTGTTTGTTCCAATCTAACAATAAATATTAGAAGGAAATTGCCTTCTGGAAAATGTAGGTTTTTAATATACCTGTCTTCTCAGAACTTTGTTTCATCTAGTAAACAATTATAATTTGAGCTGAGATTTGTTAAAAAACTGGATTCCCTGCAAAGCAGATAAGGTTATTTCACTAGGAATGTACCACTTCAATATGGGGGGCTCAGTGGATTAAACACAGCTTCTTGTGAAGATAAATACACACCCTCAACTCTCCCAACAGACATTGCCAAGTTGGAGAGAAGGCTTCCATTGTTGAATGGTCTCTGACTTATTGCATTTCATGGTAAAAGAATTTATATTAATTTTAGAATTCAAGTCATTCCGGATGCAGTGAGCTACATTCCAATGTGTGGTATGATCTGAACAAAGATGAAGTCTCAGCATGAAAGAGAAAAAGAAAGATAGCAACCTACTTTGTGCTCTGAAAATGCCATCAATCCTTTTGTTCCAAAGGGTTCTGCTAATTACTTAAGTGGAAGATTTTACTTCCCTTCCAAAGGTAAGTTTCTCCTTCTCTTACTAATTCATTTCCTCTTTGATCCTTCCCTTTCTTTCTACCCTCTCTATCTCTTTTTCCACAGATTTCTTCTATGGGTGGGTTTGATTTAACTCCAACAGTTACAGAAATGAAGTTGCTCAGCTCACTACAGTCCTTCAGCCTGCCAGAATGATATTCAGCTCTAAAGACAGACTATAGATATTTCAGATCTACAATGCATCCAGGACACCGTAAACCATTTCCTGGGCTGGATATTTTGTTTCCATATATGTATGAACCACCCATTGCATGCTTAGAGCAGCTCATTTTGGAGGAAAAGCAGAACATTCCACTAGAAAAACGGAATGTTCTCAAGCCAGTTTGCATCCCAGTCCAATATTTTGCAAATATCTAGTGGACTCCCTTAGCCCACCAATTTTTGCCTCCCCAAATTTTCAAGGACTCCTGCGTTAGAGCTAAGACACTATTCCTGCAAGCTGTGCTTTTGTAAATCAGTTCTTTAAAAGTAAACAGCAAAAAGACCTCAATCTGGATTAGGACCCTGGCAGAAAACGCTTATACTGGGACCCCTGGATTTCCTATTTGCTCCAGAAGGAATGTTCCCACATACACCAGTAATAGCGTTTCTACAAATGCAGAACAAATCACAGAGATTTCTGATTGGGTCAGGACTCTATCAGGAAGCAAGGACTCTTCTGCCCAGGCTTTTTCTGGATCAAGCACTGCATGTTAGTGTTTTATTTCAACAGCAATAACATAAGGACGTTAATGGAATTACCAATTCACTAAATGATACCTTGTCCACTTTGGCCTTGTTCGTTTTTAGCTATTTGGTGTCTCCTACCCTAAAGGTAGGGGGTGCGATGGCTTGGTGGTTAAGATGCCAGGCTTGTTAATCGGAAGCTCAGTGGTTTGAGACCCGAGCACCACATGACGGAGTGAGCTTCCGCACTTGCCCCAGCTCTTGCCAACCTAGCAATTCAAAAGCATACAAATGCAAGTAGATAAATAGGTACCACTTCAGTGGGAAAGTAACAGCGTTCTGTGCGCGTCATGCCGGCCACATGACCATGGAAGCGTCTTTGGACAACGCTGGCTCTTCGGCTAAGAAACAGAAATGAGCACCGGCCCCTAGAGTCGGACATGACTGTGCAGGGGAAAACCTTTACCTTTACCTTTTACCCTAAAGTTGCACAGAAAACACTTTAAAATATGATTCTCTAGTGTCAGTGAGGTTAACATATAAAGCAGGAGAGGAGAGGAGAGGAGAGGAGAGGAGAGGAGAGGAGAGGAGAGGAGAGGAGAGGAGAGGAGAGGAGAGGAGAGGAGAGGAGAGGAGAGGAGAGGAGCTTGGTCAAGGTGGTCCCTCTCCTATCACCTCTCCAAAATGAACTTCTTAAACATCTTTCAGAATCTCATTATGCTGAGTGTTATGGCCCCTGCTGTTTTTTTCTGCAAAGAAAATGGCAAGGAATAGTAAGCATAAATATTCAAAGATGATGCCAAAAATGACTAACCTAGTTCTCCATTTTCAATCACTTCAAATGTAGCCCACGTATCATCCTTATGGGGTGTGATGTTTTTTATTCCCAGGACATCATTAGTCAGTTCTTCTGCCTCCATTGTTGGTGATATCTGCTTTGAAGATCACATACAGTTTAGAAATTATTCAAAAATACCTAGAGGTTCTAACTCATGTCAGAGTTCTATGCTCTCAGAGGAGGAAAAAATGCCCAACCAAGTCATCATCAACTGTGAAAGAAGATATCAGAAAAGACTCTCATTATGTTTAAAAATTACAGAAGAATACTATTAAAAGTACTTTGTCCCATGTCATTTTTCCTCTAAAGACCTATTTGATATTTCTGAGAGACTGAGAGACAAATCTCATCACTCCTTTATAATAAAAAGTCTTGCTGACCTATGACATATAATCTAAAATTATAATGAAACCAATCTCTATCAAATCCCTCTAACTTTTGTTAAACCATATTCTTCTTCCCCTTCCTCCTGCCCTCCCCACAATTCTATGGAGGACCTCAGGGTATTTCTTTGGAAATTTCCACAGTTGGAAACAGTTAAAGCATCAGGCTTAGCGGAGCGATGTCAGGAGAAAATGTATTTCACCAACCTTGTACTCAGCAATTACTTTCATTGTTTATTCCTATATGCTGTGAATATAAAGGGAATTATCTTTCCACAGTTAGCATTGCCATTATGTTATTGTTTAAAACATATGGTAAATAGACAATATGCCTCAGTCCACCCTCTGAGAATTGGATGCTGTGCCCAATTAAAGCTGTGGATATGTAATTCATATTACTGGCAAAAGTAATCAACTGCAAGAGACATTGAAAAAAGATTGGAAATTCGCTTTTGTTTCTTCTCCTTCCTGATTGACACTATGGCCAATGAAACTGTGATGCTAGTAAATCTGCAACTCTAATATTAAGTTGGTAGTTATATATATATGTATAAATACAGAGAAACTGAGTTCCATGCATGCTTATGGTTGAGTAAGGGACTTGTTCTGCAAAATTTAATAATAATTAAAATAGATATAAATTTAAAAGTCAGCAACTTATGTCAATGTTTAAAAAAGAAAGGGTGGCCTTTTGAACTGCCTTAAAGCAATAGACAAAATACACATTTTCTAAAATGAAATACAAACCCTTATTATAATACTGCAGTCTGGCTCCTTTCTTTCCACATAAACTTCAATTAGCAAGTCTCCAGCCTGAGAAATCTAAAATAAAAAGTTAGTTGATAAAAACGAAGGCAATGAATCAGCATTTGGGGGCTTCCCTTTTTTCCTTATCCTAATGCATTAAGTCTTCCTTGTATGGATTGAAACAATTGAATCTCAAGTGCTGCAAATGTAGGACAATTTGTCATATGCTGAAAATGAATGAGAATAAATACATGGTCCAAAAGAGAATGGCAAAAATCCCAAAAGCAATGGCGAATTTTCCTTGTATGACCCTGACTATTTAAAGATGCACCAAGTGAGCACTGCACCCTTATTAGCCTTATGCTAATTATGACTAAGAACATGGATCTGCACTGTATTACTGCAGATTCCAGATAGGGCTCCCTTAGTTTGATGCTCTGAAATCATGTCATGGACGCTTGTTCAGAAGACCTTGGAGGAATTATTATGATTGTCACTACTTGGATATTTATGTTTTTATTATTAGGTACTCTACTTACTATTAATATGTATTGTCTTATAGCATATTACTCTTTTCTCGATGTTTTTACTGTATTTTAGTATGTTGGAAGCCGCCACGAGCTTCAGTGGTATGCAAATTTGATTTATTTCTATATTTAAAAAAAATATTTCATAGGGAAAAGTAGAATAGGCTAGATACTTCTTCCTGAGAATCTAGTTCTCTTAGTATTATTTACAGTGAATGAGAGATCGCAACCTCACTTGGTTGAAGTCTGAATTGATACAACTTAGCCAAAGAGAAAATATCCAATTGCCATAGCCCCTGTCCTGACTTCGAGTGAAGGAAACACACTGATACTTGGTGTACAGGCTCTAGTGTTTTATTGTTCTACTCTGCTAGACAGAATCCAGCTAAACTGAAATGAACTAGTGATGCTCAGAGAAAGGGCCCAAGAAATTAGGGCGTTGCCACCTTCAGCCTCTTACAATGAAAGCAAAGCGATTCAGTACTGCGCATATGTTTATCCCCCTGGAGGAAGCCCCCTCCTTCTTCACCAGTTATCTCCCTGACAGCCCCTTATTAAAAAGCCAGCCTTCCTTCCTTCCTTCCTTCCTTCCTTCCTTCCTTCCTTCCTTCCTTCCTTCCTTCCTTCCTTCCTTCCTTTTCTCCTCTTCCTTCTCCTTCTCCGGCAAATTTTGTATCGGTTACACTTGGGGTGGATCAACAATTTGCTTCCCATCCCAAGGAAACATCTCTGTGACAAAGTTTGACAAAGTTTGACAGCCCCTTGTGCAGAGACACCTCTGTCAACCATCTGCCACATTTTCAAATCATTAGAGCCCTGAGCAACTCTCAAGGCATCTGCGCTGTTTCTATTTAACACCAAAAGTATGTTTAAACAATTCAAAAAGGGTACCGTAAAACTCCAGGCAAAGAATTAGGCATTCCAATGTGCTATAAATTAATATGGAGTCTGGTTGTTATGGAGCTGGGAGCTGAGAGCGCATTCCAGGCTGATAAGAGGTCACACAGCTTGGAGAGCATGGGGGGGGGGCAAGGAAAAGGAGCAGGCTGGCACCGCCCTAAATTCCCAAGGGTATTTTTCCCCTTAGCTCAGTAAAGGAACCTTTAGTCTAGCAAGATTCTGTATGAGGTAGAAACAATAAAGAACTAGAGTTGAATTTCGGCTCAGCGTTGTTTCTTCGCCCATTTCCCTGACATCGGTTTACCAGGAAGAAACAGAAGTGCTTATCCATTTTATTATAGATGGACAGAAGCTAAACATTGGACGTAGTTAGTACTTGATATGAGTCTGTCCTGAAATTCTAGAGTGATAGGTTAGATTCAAAAGTTGAAAACAACATTCTGAAAGAAAGCAAGAGCACACCACTTTTGTACTGTTGTCAAGCAAACAACATGGTTTTCTCCTTTGATCACCAGGCACTGAGCTCAAATTCAAGGAGATTTTACCTTTTAAAATATGACTAATAATCATAACATGTAAGAGAACTGTCCAATTGCTGCAAATGCACCAAACTAGTTCTTCCAGTTAGGCATTTCCATACATTCATATCTAACGCCATTTTTTCCACCATCAATTCCCTTTACTGGACCCTCAGCTGACACACGTCAACAGAAGTCTAATCTACCACTACCAGGCCTCTCACCATGCTAAAGAGAATTGTTGTGGGAAACTTTTTCTAGCTATGGCAAGAAAACCACCCCCCTCCCAAATGCACTTCCCAGAGTAAATAAACTCTCAGCTCAACCATTTATTTATTTATTTATTTAGTTAGTTAGTTTTTATCCCGCCTTTATTATTTTTATAAATAACTCATGGTGGCGAACATACCAAATACTCCTTCCTCCTCCTATTTTCCCCACAACAGCAACCCTGTGAGGTGAGGGGCTGAGAGAAAGTGACTGGCCCAAGGTCACCCAGCTGGCTTTCATGCCTAAGGTGGGAATAGAATTCTGTCTCATGGATTGCCATTGGCTCCTTCCTAGGTCTGAGAGTGAGTGACTGGCCCAAGGTCACCCAGCCGGCTTTCATGCCTCAGGCGGGACTAGAACTCTCAGTCTCCTGGTTTGCCATTGGCTCCTTCCTAGGGCTGAGAGAGAGGGACTGGCCCAAGGTCACCCAGCCGGCTTTCGTGCCTAAGGCAGGACTAGAACTCTCAGGCTCCTGGTTTGCCATTGGCTCCTTCCTAGGGCTGAGAGAGAGTGACTGGCCCAAGGTCACCCAGCCGGCTTTCATGGCTAAGGCGGGACTAGAAGTCACAGACTCCTGGTTTTTAGCCCAGCACCTTAACCACTAGCCAAAACATAAAACATTTAGACACAAAAGAATGCTGATTAGGGCTTTGGAAGATAATAATCATGTTGGGAAGCAAGGCCATTAAGAAGGTAACACCTACAAAAGGTAACACAGATCTTTCTCTAAGAAAGTTGTCTTTGTGTGGTTAAATAAACTTCTGACCTCATGATTCCATCATCCAGAGCAGATTAATACACAAATGCTATAAACTATCATCATTTAATGATTAGCTGCATCTTATCTGACCATTGCCTAGCCTGTGGCTCTTCCTCCTGTCTCCCAAGGTCATTCCCACACACCATTACACCAAGGTTCCCATCTGAAAGGATAGAACATAACATAAGGGTCCCTCCTTGAGGGGGAGATGGGCGGTGATAAAAATTTGATAAACAAATAAATAAATAATAGAACAATGTAAGCACAGTCTCTTCTGAGTGACACCAGTGATGCATCAGCCACTAAGAATGGTCTGACATGTAAAGGGGAAGTCCTTTTATGTATGATTTACCAAATACCTGAAGACAGCAACGTTCTCCTTTATAAGAGGAGATAAAACTTCATCAGGGAGTAAATACATTTCTACACCAAACTGAAGAGCGTGGAATTTGCTCTTCACGTGGTGGGGCTAATCCAGATTAGCTGCGCCAGGGCTTCCTGAAGCAGCCAAACATAAAAGTCGGCTATAAATCAAATACACAAGAAAATTGCAGAAGTGGTTACAAACTACTATGGTGATTGTTACAATATATATAGTGATGGTCTCAATAATTGCCCTGATGATTTATAGAGGCAAGGTGCATTTATTAGCATGATGGCATAGAATTACAAAAGCCAAAATAGTTATGGAATCTAGTCCAAGTAGTTTTCTAGTAAAAATACTCTATGTTCTGTGACAAACACACACGCACACACACACACACACACAACACTTCTGCTTTAAAAGAGCCACACAATGGAAAGATTAGCAGTCTAGGGTCATAGCAGCCTCTGGAGAATTGAAACTAATGAAATCATTTGTGAAGGGGAAAAACATTACAAAGTGACTTTGAAGAAAACTTAATTATGCTGGCAATGACTCAGAAAAAGCTCATTTCCTGATAAAATTTGCTTTTGAGATGATTCTACTGAAAAAAAAAAGGTTGGAGGAAAGAATGAAGTTGACATTTGATTTGCACTAGTATATGTAAACAACTGCACACTGGAGGGGGAAAAATCTGTGCTGCAAACAAAAACAGCTGGTAAAGAAAAAAGAAACAGCTGGTTTGGTGGGCAGAAAAAAAAAAGAATCATGGTTAACCAAGTGTCAACCGGAATGGCAAACAAGGTCATTGTAAACAGCGTGAGATTTTCTCCTTCAAGCTACAAAAGTTTTTTTGCTAAGTATGCTTTATTTTTAATACAGCATGCCTTTTTTCAAAATGCAAAAGACCCTGGCAAGCTCATACCTCACCAAAAACCTTGTTTAAGTTTTGCTTTGCAAATTTCTTTGAACCGCCGTATGAACAAATCCTGATAAAAGAGCACTGCAACGTCTATACCGTACATTTCTAAAAGCTATTTTTCCCTTCTGAAAGTTTAGCAGAGGCACCAGGCAAGCCTGAAGTGTCTCCAGAATTGGTTGAGGTTTTGTAAAAAGAAGCAGATATGCAAAGGAAAACTAGCTCCACCTAGAGGGAATCTATTTTTTCTTTTATTTCAAATTTGTAAATTTGTAAATTTGTCATCACTCCTTTTTAGACTGGTAGTAAAGAGCTTTTGAGGGGCATGGTGGCTCAGCGGGTAAGATGCCAGGCTTGTCGATCAGAAGATCGGAAGTTTGGAGGTTTGAGACCCTGGCCCCGCGTGACGGAGTGAGCTCCCGCACTCGCCCCAGCTCTTGCCAGCCTAGCAATTCGAAAGCATGCAAATGCAAGTAGATGAATAGGTACCACTTCGGTGGGTAGGTAACAGCATTCCATGTGCATCATGCTGGCCACATGACCGTGGAAGCGTCTTCGGACAACGCTGGCTCTTCGGCTAACAAACGGAGATGAGCACCGGCCCCTAGAGTCGGACACACAAATGTGCGGGGGGAACCTTTACCTTTTTAAACAGCTTTTGTAGTACGTGGGATTGATTTTGGAAATCTTTCAGGTTGCAGGAAAACAGGGGGAGAGACTGAATTAGCAAGGCAATTTTAATTGTGACACACACATTTCTCTTGGCCAGGGTTTTACTGCCCTGCCCACCCAACCAAAAAAAAAAAAAAGCTTGTTAAGTTTCCCAAAAGCAAGGAAAGGTCCTTTTTGAAACCTCTGTCTGCTTCCTCTCTCTACTCCTCCTTTAATGTTCAAACAGGAATTTCCTCCCTGAGAAAACTGAGTTTTTAAATAAGCAAACAGAGATTTGTGTGTGTTTTTTGTGTGTATACACATGCACACACACACACACACTAAACACTTTGGAATAAGAATCCTACTATTCTGCTTATTCATCATTTGGTTTTGCACTAACTTAACACCTTAATCCATTCTGATGATATGGAGTCAAACTGCCTCAAAACTCCTGGAATCAATTTTCTTTTCATCTAAAACTTAATGGTTATCCAGAGTCCCTTCCCGAAGTGTGTTAGGACGACAATAGCCATAATGACTAGGAATTCTGGGCGCTGTAGTCCCAACTCATCAAGCGAGTCCCACTTTGGGTTATCCCTTCTCTTCCTTTAAACTGCAACTCCTTCATTATTTGTATTATTGTCAAAAGTTGTCCATTATTTCTCTTGCTTCTATAAATCCATCATAACTGAAGTTCACCAGTAATCCAAAGAAAGATTATAGGCAGCTTTCTTATAACCAGCCAGAGCAGTAGTTCATCCAGTTTGTTACTGCTAACTCTGACAGTGGCTCCCCTTAGATTTCAGATGGACACCCTTCCAAAGCAGACCTGTGAATGCTTAAGACTGAACCCAGAGTCTTTCTCATGCCAGCATGCCCTGTATCTGTGAACCACACCCCTTCCCCGCACAAATGAAGGAATCATCATTACGTACTTGAGTATCTTTCCATTTGGTAATAAAGCTGTTCTCAATGTCCATTTGCTTCACTTGATCTTGCTGGACCTGCGCAAGAAAAAAACACTTTTATGAAGTGAGTTGCCCAAGCATTTTTTCCACCAAAGCAAGGGACATCAACTCTACTCATGCATGCAATGCTGGCCTGGTCTGTACACAGGAGGGCAATAAAAGGAGACTTCCATGTCCAAAAACAGTTTTTCAGTGATATACTGAACATCAAACACAATCAAACTCTTTTGTAAAACAGATTTGTTCCCTCCCTCATCACTGACCTATATATGCAGTCAAATGAGTTGATTGATCCCATCCAATCTCATAGCAAATGTTATTTCTCACATTATTAATTTAAAAAAAAAATAGTATTTACCACAACAGTAAACATATGGAGACTGTCCTGTCTTCATACAGGAGGCAACCTTCCAGCCCCTTATATCAAAAAAAGCAGAAAGAAGCAGACAAAGCCACAAGTTGCCTATATAAAGGTGTCTCATTTGAAAATAAGGTACTTGTTGGAATTCTTGTGTTATAACCTCAACTTTCCTTCCAATGAATACCATTCATCAGAACTCCAATATTCTCATGATTTGGATTAACTGTTTTCAGTCCAGACTGCAAGGACGGAAGTGTGACAATCTTTACTCCCAAACTGGAACAGTCCATTTCTCTGTGCAAAAAGAAAGATTGTTTCTTTCTGGGCACTCATAGAGCTAGTTTCATATCTGCATAAACTTTTTTGTTTAGAACTGTAGTCTGAAGAAAACAGACAGATCACATCAATGTTAAATTTATAAAATGAAAGAGAATTACAAATTAAGATATAATTTAAAAGAGAATTTTTACAAAACTTTGTACCATTGGTATATGACTCCAGAAAAATTATCTAGAATGTATAAAGCTACTTCAAATTTATGTTGGAAATGTGGACAACATGAAGGGTCATTTTATCATGCCTGGTGGACTTGTTTTGTTGTTTATTCGTTCAGTCGCTTCTGACACTTCGTGACTTCATGGACCAGCCGACGCCAGAGCTTCCAGTCGGCCGTCGCCATCCCCAGCTCCCCCACGGTCGAGTCCGTCACCTCCAGAATATCATCCATCCATCTTGCCCTTGGTCGGCCCCTCTTCCTTTTGCCTTCCACTTTCCCTAGCATAGCATCTTCTCCAGGGTATCCTGTCTTCTCATTATGTGGCCAAAGTACTTCAGTTTTGCCTTTAATATCATTCCCTCAAGTGAGCAGTCTGGCTTTATTTCCTGGAGTATGGACTGGTTTGATCTTCTTGCAGTCCAAGGCACTCTCAGAATTTTCCTCCAACACCACAGTTCAAAAGCATCTATCTTCCTTCGCTCAGCCTTCCTTATGGTCCAGCTCTCACAGCCATAGGTTACTACAGGGAATACCATTGCTTCGACTATGCAGACCTTTGTTGTCAGTGTGATGTCTCTGCTCTTAACTATTTTATCGAGATTTGTCATTGCTCTCCTCCCAAGAAGTAAACGTCTTCTGATTTCCTGGCTGCAGTCAGCGTCTGCAGTAATCTTTGCGCCTAGAAATACAAAGTCTCATTGCCTCCATGTTTTCTCCCTCTATTTGCCAGTTATCAATCAAGCTGTTTGCCATAATCTTGGTTTTTTTGAGGCTTAACTGCAACCCAGCTTTTGCACTTTCTTCTTTCACCTTCGTCATAAGGCTCCTCAGCTCCTCCTCGCTTTCAGCCATCAAAGTGGTATCATCTACATATCTGAGATTGTTAATGTTTCTTCCAGTGATTTTAACTCGCCTTGGATTCATCAAGCCCAGCATGTCGCATGATGTGTTCTGCATACAGGTTGAATAGGTAGGGTGAGAGTATACAACCCTGCCGTACTCCTTTCCCAATCTTAAACCAGTCCGTTGTTCCGTGCTCTGTTCTTACCATTGCTACTTGGTCGTTATACAGATTCCTCAGGAGGCAGACAAGATGACTTGGTATCCCCATACCTCCAAGAACTTGCCACAATCTGTTGGTGGACTTGTACAACAGCCAGAAAATTTTGGGTTCAAATACATACAATGATACAAATATTTTTAAAGAGTAATATTCAACTGAAACCAGAACTTTTTTTTTTTGCTGGCACTAATGGACAGAGAATTAGAAAAGAGCCATGGAAGATTATTTTTATATATGATCACTGCTGCAAGATTATTATATGCACAAAAATGAAATACCCACAATGAAGGAATGGCTCATGAAGATGACAGAACCAGCACAGATAGCAAAATTGACTTGTCTGTTTAGAGAAAGGACAATAACCACATTTATTAGTGACTGGAAACCCCTTACAGACTGTTTGCTGAAAAAAGAAAAAAAATGAACTTGTGATTCATGGGTTTGATTATTAGAAAGGGTAGATTATGGAAAAAGGAAATTATGTAACCTTAGGGAGAGAGGGTAAAATATAAATAATATTTTAATTGCTGTTAAGAAGATCAGAAGCCACTTCTTTATTACTTTTTTTTCCTTTTTTTCCTTTTTCTTTCTTTCTCTTTCTTTATTTCTTTTTCACTTCTTCTGGTATAGTATAGGATACTTCTTAGAACTTTTCCCTATTCTTTTTCTCTTCAATTCAATATATATAAAATTCCCTTCTCACCCCTATGGGTGGTGTGTGTCTTCCTCAACCTCGGGTCCTCCACCAGAGGCCTGGGAGTTTGAGGGTTCTGTGCAGTATCTTAGCTGTTCCTAGCACTGCACTCTTCAGGACAAAGAGCTCTGATGTTGCTCCTGGGATCTGTTGGAGCCACTCTCCCAGCGTAGGAGTCAGAGCCCCGAGTGCTCCTACCACCACTGGGACCACTCTGGCCTTCACTTTCCACATCCTCTATAGTTCCTCCTTCAGGCCCTGGTACTTCTCTAGCTTCTCATATTCCTTCTTCCTGATGTTGCTGTCATTTGGCACCGCTACATCCATCTATCCATCCATCTATCCATCCATCATCCATCCATCCATCCATCCATCCATCCATCCATCCATCCATCCATCTATCATCTCTCTATCTGCTGGCTGGGGAATTCTAGGAGTTGAAGTCCACACATCTTAAAGTTGCCAAGGTTGAGAAACACTGACCTAGAGTGTTCATGAAGCCAACATGAACAGCAGCATTAACAGCAAGAAACATGTGACCAGATATCATCTACAGTAAATGATGATAGATAGATGATAGATGATAGTTAGATATAGGTAGGTATATAGATATCCAAAGCGCCCATCCCTGGGTCGTGACACCACTCCCAGTTCTGAGGCTTACACCGAAGACCTGCACGATCTCCTGGAGCCACCTCCCCTAGACTTCCATAGGTCTTCCTCCCAGAGCAGTGGTTCAGAACTGTAGTGAAGAATAGGATGCCATAAGAGTGGCCGTGCTACAGATTCTCCAGGTTTTCCACAGCTTGACCCTCAAATCAGATTCAGGCCTGACTGAGACGGCTGCTGGCAGAGAAAAAGATGAGCCATGATTCCAGCCAGCTGCTTCTGATTAGGCCGCAGCAGCCGGGAGATTTTCTGAGCCATCATTCTGGAACGGAGAGAGACGGAACATGGCAGGTCACCCGTCACCCTTGTCTCATCCTGTCCCTAACAGGGCACAGCGTTCCTCGGCCGGATCAGGCCAGGGGCAGCTCCACCTTGGTTGCCGCTCTGTGATTAACTAACCGATATTGTGTTCCCTTTGATCATGTGAACAGAGCCTTAATCGTGGCTCATTGATTTCAGTGTATTTCTGCGCTGCCCAAAGATCAAAAGATACTGTGAACTATTATGGTTCCCGGCCCTAAGGAACTGCAGCTGTGGGCGAACGCCTTTAATGAGCACCCAGCGGAGGTTTGGAGGCAACAGGTGGACGAAAGGAACGACGGAAGAGCCCAAAGAGAGTTGGATGCAAGCAGGAAGGCGAGTGGCAATCGTGGCCGCCAGATGCTGAGCTCCTGCTGAAAATGTGTAGGCAGGACAGCAGGGGCCCTTCTCGGATGCTGGAGCAACCTTGTCTAGTTCTGGTTTGTGGCTTAGAGCAACAGCCAGGATTCTGTTTGCATAATAAAAAAGCCTTAGAAAAAGAAGAGAGGCTCGCTGTGCACATAAATCATCACATCGCTGATTTATTACCCTGGAATTCTTCTCCGTTCGTCATCGGTCTCCTGACTCTTCACCGTTGGACTGAATGGCCAGAGCCTTTGTATTTGTCGTTTATTCGTTCAGTCGCTTCCGACTCTTTGTGACTTCACGGACCAGCCCACGCCAGAGCTTCCTGTCAGCCATCACCATCCCCAGCTCCCCCATGGTTGAGTCTGTCACCTCCAGAATATCATCCATCCGTCTTGCCCTTGGTTGGCCTCTGTTCCTTCTGCCTTCCACTTTCCCCAGCATCAGCTTCTTCTCCAGGATATCCTGTCTTCTCATTATGTGGCCAAAGTACTTCAGTTTTGCCTTTAATATCATTCCCTCAAGTGAGCAGTCTGGCTTGATTTCCTGGAGTATGGAGCTTTTGTATAATTATCAGCAATCTGGAGTAGATATTACTCCATTGGATCAAAGCCCTTCACAGAATATGGCTGTGAAGGCCCCCGTCAGCATGGACGGTGGCAATTTTGTTCCAAAGAAAATATTCACGGTCCTTCTTTAATCTGTTCTTGAAAGGTTTCAGGTGCTTCCAGCTACATTCTCGGAAGCTGGAAGAGCTGCCGCCGCTCACTCCCACCAGTTTCCATCTGTTTATGGGCCTGCAATGGTTTATATTATGCCAGCGCCTCAGCCAGGCTTTAATCATTCACTGGCTTAGAAATGAACACCTGGAATAATGGAAATGGAGGACTCCGATCGGAGGCAATTTTGTGGCTGGAAGACGTTCCGGACAGAGCCTCACCTTGGAATGCAGCCAGTCCAGTCTTGAGTCGATTTGTAGTAGCTCATCCCTGACTTTTGAGGATCAGGGAAATTGAAACCCCACGGTGAACAAGTGCCTTTTAAAAAAAGATGGAAAAAAAAAGCTGTCTTCTGGTCCTTGTCTACTACCACAATGTCTGGCTGATTGGCCAGTACCTGTCCGTCTATATATAAATACACCACACATCCACATGTGTACATCTTGTGGTCGAGTTAAGGTTTAAAATATAGGAACATAACATGACAGTTCACATAGCCTCTTCAGCCAGAATTCACAGCATATATAAAGCATATATAAAGCATATATATATATATATATATATATATATATATATATATATATATTTTCACATGTAGATCTCCTTTATTGTACATTTTTTTAAAAAATCATTAAAAACACATTCATAAAACATAGACATGCTAAAATAAACCATTAATAACATGTCATAGGAAATTTCATAATGCACAATTGTAATCCTGTAATATAAACCACTGAAATCAATGATATTTAATCCTGACTGCATAGGTCAAACAAGACATGCTTAGAGGAGGCCCACTGAAATCAATGGGATCACTGCCACCTTAATGGATCAAAGCCTATGAGCTTTTTCAAAAAATAGAGTAAAAAAATTAAAAAGGACCTTCAGCCTTCTGAAATGTAGACTTTAGCACTTGATTAGAAGTTTCAACCAACTTACAATGAAATGTCACCATCTTAACTGTTAAACATGAAAATGAAAGCTATCCAGCCTGTTTGTTAATTATCTTCATTCTCTGGCAATTCTAATCACTAGTTTGTAATAGGAAAACTTGAACACCTTGTAATCATAACATTTCTAGAATAAGAAAGGATTGCCAATTATTTAGGGCCTAGGGCAAATAGAATCCCTGCTTTGGGGGGGGAAAAGTCCCTAAGATATTTTCCCATCATTATGCTTTTGATAAGACAACCTTTCAGAAATAATGATAATGATAATTCCTCTCCAGTTTTAAGAAGTTGGACAGCCATCTGTCATGAATGGTTTAATTGGTTTGCCTTCAAAGTTGAACTAGTGCTTTGCAGTCCCCTCCAAATCTACAATCCTATGATTCAGGAAATTGGTACCAACTTCCTGGTCTACTATATACACCCTCTTGTTACATACTTGATTTTTATTGATGCTCGTTTTTATTTTTGGTTTTATACACTAATGCCTACGTTACCACATTTGTATGAGCTGCCAAACTACACAGTAAAATCTGGTTATTTTCCCAGCCATTTTACATTTACAAGTAGATATTTCAGCACTGGCTTTTCTGGACAGTTTTATTGCTGCTCTTGATGTTTCCATTATTGTTTTATGTTTTCTAGGAGTTGTACATCACTTTGGCACATTGCAAGTGAAGAAGGGATTAGCAAATTTTCTAAGTAATAAACTTGCAGTACAAATTTTGCAGTGAAACAAAATGGGAACTGTAGAAACCAAAATGTTGATTTGAAAAAAACAGTTACTTAAGCAAATTGAAACTGGAGTTGGTATGGACACTGCTAATTTTCTATTTTGCCATTAAAAAGAGAAATGTGAATATCAACTTTCTAAAAATTGTAGGAAGAGTGCCATGTTAGTCTAACATCAGGAGTCTAGTAGCACATTTTTCAACAAATAAATTGTATTAAGGTTTTTTGAGGGAGATGGCCGGTGACGAAATTGGAAATATAAATAAATAAAAGGCATTAGCCTTTGTGAACTGTAGCTCACTTTCATCAGATCACAGAGAGGCTCAACTGATGTCATATTTGGGCTGGGGTAAGGTGGGGAAGAATGGAGGGGAAGACAAGGTGGTTATGTAAATGTAGGTGCCATATGAGACAGATGGCTGCTGCTATCCGTTCAGTTGTGTCCGAATCTCGGTGATTCTATGGACCAGCTCTCTCCACTTTTTCCAATCTTCTACAGCTTCTTTTAGTTGTTTGATACTCTGGCTGGCGTCGACTCTGGCTGGTGTTTTTTGGCAGCCTCGTTTACCAGCACATTATTAATTAACTATTGTTGTTGTTGTTGTTCAGTCGTTCAGTCGTGTCCGACTCTTCGTGACCTCATGGACCATAGCACGCCAGGCCTTCCTGTCCTCCACTGTCTCTCGGAGTTTACTCAAATTCATGTTCATTACATCGGTGATGCTATCTAACCATCTCATCCTCTGCCGTCCCCTTCTCCTTTTGCCCTCAGTCTTTCCCAGCATCAGGGTCTTTTCCAGTGAGTCCTCTCTTCTCATTAGGTGGCCAAAGTATTTGAGCTTCAGCTTCAGCATCTGTCCTTCCAATGAGCAGTCAGGGTTGATTTCCTTTAGGATTGACTGGTTTGACCTCCTTGCAGTCCAAGGGACTCTCAAGAGTCTTCTCCAGCACCACAGCTCGAAAGCATCAATTCTTCGGCGCTCAGCCTTCCTTATGGTCCAACTCTCACAGCCATACATTGCTACTGGAAAAACCATAGCTTTAACTATACGGACCTTTGTCGGCAAGGTGATGTCTCTGCTTTTTAATATGCTGTCTAGGTTTGCCATAGCTTTCCTTCCAAGGAGCAAGCGTCTTTTAATTTCATGGCTGCAGTCACCGTCTGCGGTGATCTTGGAGCCCAAGAAAATAAAATCTGTCACTGCTTCCATTTCTTCCCCTTCTATTTGCCAGGAAGTGATGGGACCAGATGCCATGATCTGGGTTTTTTTAATGTTGAGTTTCAAGCCAGCTTTTGCACTCTCCTCTTTCACCCTCATCAAGAGGCTCTTTAGTTCCTCTTCACTTTCTGCCATTAGGGTGGTATCGTCTGCATATCTGAGGTTGTTGATATTTTTCCCGGCAATCTTAACTCCGGCTTGTGATTCATCCAGCCCGGCATTTCTCATGATGTACTCTGCATATAAGTTAAATAAGCAGGGTGATAATATACAGCCTTGTCGTACTCCTTTCCCAATTTTGAACCAGTCGGTTGTTCCATGTCCGGTTCTAACTGTTGCTTCTTGACCCACATACAGGTTTCTCAGGAGACAGGTAAGGTGGTCTGGTACTCCCATCTCTTTAAGACTTTGCCACAGTTTGTTGTGATCCACACAATCAAAGGCTTTAGCGTAGTCAATGAAGCAGAAGTAGATGTTTTTCTGGAACTCTCTTGCTTTTTCCATGATCCAGTGAATGTTGGCAATCTGATCTCTAGTTCCTCTGCCTCTTCGAAACCCAGCTTGCACTTCTGGTAGTTCTCGGTTCACATGCTGCTGAAGCCTAGCTTGTAGGATTTTGAGCATAACCTTGCTGGCATGTGAAATGAGCGCAATTGTACGGTAGTTTGAACATTCTTTGGCATTGCCTTTCTTTGGAATTGGAACGTAAACTGACCTTTTCCAATCCTGTGGCCACTGTTGAGTTTTCCAAATTTGTTGGCATATTGAGTGCAGCACTTTAACAGCATCATCTTTTAGGATTTTAAATAGCTCAGCTGGGATACTGTCTTCTCCGCTAGCTTTGTTGTTAGTAATGCTTCCTAAGGCCCACTTGACTTCACTCTCTAGGATGTCCGGCTCAAGGTCAGTGACCACACCATCGTATTTATCAGGGAATTAACTATTGTAATGTATTAAAAACCCATTGTGTGTGTTCAGGCCTTTTGAGGTGGCCTGAAACCTTTTGAGGTACGTGAGCTCAGCAATTTCTCACTCATTTGTGCTAGTAAAGTCTCCTTTTTCCAAAATGATCACTTTGAGTAATCTGTCTCATTTCTAGCATGAATTTGCAAACAACAGCAATATGTTTTATTACTGCCATTGGCCAATCACCTGAATTTGTGTAGCAAATTCCTTCTCCTTCCTTTTCCCCCCACCCCACCTCACCTCGTCCCAATTCAAACCCTACATCAATTTAGCCACTCTCTGCATCTGATGAAGTGAGCTGCAGTTCAAGAAAGCCTTTTGATAAAATGTGTTAGTCAGAAAAGGTGCTACCAGAAGTCTTCTTATCTTTCTAAAAAGTAAAGCATGATAACCACAGAGAAAGATGGCCAAACACCAACACTTGATCCTTGATCCTTGGCTGTTATAAATTAAACATTTATTTAAAACAGACATATATAAAACATACATAAAAATCAGTATAAGTAAAAACGAAGGAACATTTTTAAAAAAAGTTGCAATGCTACAATTTGGTAAGTGCATATTTTTCTATTTCTGATTAAACTTTTAAAGTACTATGTGCTTTGTTAACAGGTAACTACGCTCAAAGATACTGCAGAGCTTTCTACAGGTATGGACATCATAGAGTTACACGATCCCACAAGACCCCAAAGGAAGGAAGGAAGGAAGGAAGGAAGGAAGGAAGGAAGGAAGGAAGGAAGGAAGGAAGGAAGGAAGGAAGGAAGGAAGGAGATGGGAGGGGAGGGGAGGGGAGGGGAGGGGAGGGGAGGGGAGGGGAGGGGAGGGAAGGGAAGGGAAGGGAAGGGAAGGGAAGGGAAGGGAAGGGAAGGGAAGGGAAGGGAAGGGAAGGGAAGGGAAGGGAAGGGAAGGGAAGGATGCTGGCATATTTCAAAGGAGAGCACCAGCATGTATCATTGTATTTCTCCTGGGGGACTACTTTTAGAAAATGGCTGCTCTGGACTCACCAAGCCCACTACGCCAACTTCCTGAATAGATATGGTAGGCATTTCGTAAGCACGCCTACTGTGCTCTCAAAATACCAAATATGCTCCTGACCTCCTGAATAAGCCTGATCTAAGGGGATGATGTCAAATGCATAACCAAACTTTTAGCAAATGAAAAACACAGCTTCAGCTTCACCCAATCAGAAGTGCTCATAAGTGTTTTCAGATATTCTATATGGGTTGGAACTACAACTACCCCAATTCCTAGCCATTAGGAAAAATCATGGGAGTTGTAGTTGGAGGCACCAGATTCGACAAAGCTCTACATTAAATTTAGAATCCTTCAGATTACAAAGCAAAAGTGATAAATATCATACTGAGTTTGATTAAAAATAAACTTCCCACACAGAGACATGAAACAGCATTTAAGCTTTCATCCCATTTGCCAAATTATATTACCAGAGAGATCTGATCAATATGCAGAGTACTTACATCAAAAAGCTGCACGTAATTTATAATCAAGTCTTCAATTACATCAACTTCTTCACTAGTTTGTCCTTTGGTTTGAAACAGGCACGAGGAGAAAGCCATTGCCAGACTGTGAGGATCCATGAGATTGATTTCTGAACATTTCTGAACCCTGTTGATGAAGTTAATACATCCATTTTTTAAAAAAAAAATTAGCAGGCACGGATTTGCACAGATGGGGCCACAGGATGCCTTTCCAACAAGAGAGTTCAACTCAAAGAAAAAGGTCTCATTAAAATGAAATTGTACATGTTATCTTTTCCCAGCTCATTAACTTATGATTCTCATACTGCTATTTTGACACAAACCCTTTCTTCTGCTTATCAGTACTATGCCATGGGGAAATGCTCATCCTGGGAGAGAACATGATAGAACTGGATCAAAGCAAAAGTCCATTTAGGCCAGTAAACTAAACTTTCAGGCAGAGGTCATCCTTCAGGCCTTAGAAAAAACATAAGATACTCAGTGTCATTTTCCACAGTGGCAACTCAAGGTCAGAAATATAATTCACACATGAAACTTGGCCTCTTAGCTGCTGGATATCTCATTATGCTACCCCAGAAACAGCTTGTGAGATTTAACCAAGTCTTGCTTGCCTGTTTTTCAAATGTATATTTGCATTCCAAAGAGCTAGAAACTTGTTTTTCAAAAGCAAAACCCGAAGTAAATGGCTCTCACAACACTTTTAAAGGGCAGTTTTAAATAAAGAAAACAGGCCATTAGAACAATATAGAGGGCTAGGTCTATTCCATAAATCCAGGCAAGCACAGAATGTATTACCGGCCCAAAAATTCCTATGCGTGGCAGATCTTTAATTTTCCTCAATACTGTTCTTAAAGACTGCAAATATCTAACCCTTATGGCCAAGCTGGGTGTGACCCCTTCAAGCTGAAAAACAGTTTTAGTCTGTAGGCAACAATTGGGTCAGGTAGTAATGAATTGTGCAAAGAAAATGCCACTTCCTTTACGAGATGCAGATTTTCTTCACAGAGATTATTTTTTTTAAACAACTATGGCAACATTCTGTGTGTGTGTGCCTTCAAATCAGTCTTGACTCCTGGCTACTGCATGGACTAGTCCCTGCAGTTTTCTTGGCAAGATTTCAGAAGTGTTTTGCCCTGGCCTCCTTCTTCCTAGGGCTGAGAGAGAGGGACTGGCCCAAGGTCGCCCAGCTGGATTTGTGCCCAAGCCAGGACTCGAACTCATAGTCACTTGGTTTGGAGCCTGGTGCCTTAACCACTACCAAACTGGCTCTCATGGAAATACAGTGGGGCAAAAAAGTATTTAGTCAGCCACCAATTGTGCAAGTTCTCCCACTTAAAAAGATGAGAGAGGCCTGTAATTGACATCATAGGTAGACCTCAACTATGAGAGACAAAATGAGAAAACAAATCCAGACAATCACATTGTCTGATTCGGAAAGAATTTATTTGCAAATTATGGTGGAAAATAAGTATTTGGTCAATATCAAAAGTTCATCTCAATACTTTGTTATATATCCTTTGTTGGCAATGGCAGAGGTCAAACGTTTTCTGTAAGTCTTCACAAGGTTGGCACACACTGTTGCTGGTATGTTGGCCCATTCCTCCATGCAGATCTCCTCTAGAGCAGTGATGTTTTGGGGCTGTCGCTGGGCAACATGGACTTTCAACTCCCTCCAAAGGTTTTCTATGGGGTTGAGATCTGGAGACTGGCTAGGCCACTCCAGGACCTTGAAATGCTTCTTACGAAGCCACTCCTTCATTGCCCGGGCGGTGTGTTTGGGATCATTGTCATGCTGAAAGACCCAGCCACGTTTCATCTTCAATGCCCTTGCTGATGGAAGGAGGTTTGCACTCAAAATCTCACGATACATGGCCCCATTCATTCTTTCCTGTACACGGAACAATCGTCCTGGTCCCTTTGCAGAGAAACAGCCCCAAAGCATGATGTTGCCACCCCCATGCTTCACAGTAGGTATGGTGTTCTTTGGATGCAACTCAGCATTCTCTCTCCTCCAAACACGACGAGTTGTGTTTCTACCAAACAGTTCTACTTTGGTTTCATCTGACCATATGACATTCTCCCAGTCCTCTTCTGGATCATCCAAATGCTCTCTAGCAAACTTCAGATGGGCCCGGACATGTACTGGCTTAAGCAGGGGGACACGTCTGGCACTGCAGGATCTGAGTCCCTGGCGGCGTAGTGTGTTACTGATGGTAGCCTTTGTTACGTTGGTCCCAGCTCTCTGCAGGTCATTCACTAGGTCCCCCCGTGTGGTTCTGGGATTTTTGCTCACCTTTCTTGTGATCATTTTGACCCCACGGGGTGAGATCTTGCGTGGAGCCCCAGATCGAGGGAGATTATCAGTGGTCTTGTATGTCTTCCATTTTCTAATTATTGCTCCCACAGTTGATTTCTTCACACCAAGCTGCTTGCCTATTGCAGATTCAGTCTTCCCAGCCTGGTGCAGGTCTACAATTTTGTTTCTGGTGTCCTTCGACAGCTCTTTGGTCTTCACCATAGTGGAGTTTGGAGTGTGACTGTTTGAGGTTGTGGACAGGTGTCTTTTATACTGGTAACAAGTTCAAACAGGTGCCATTACTACAGGTAATGAGTGGAGGACAGAGGAGCCTCTTAAAGAAGAAGTTACAGGTCTGTGAGAGCCAGAAATCTTGCTTGTTTGTAGGTGACCAAATACTTATTTTCCACCATAATTTGCAAATAAATTCTTTCCGAATCAGACAATGTGATTGTCTGGATTTGTTTTCTCATTTTATCTCTCATAATTGAGGTCTACCTATGATGTCAATTACAGGCCTCTCTCATCTTTTTAAGTGGGAGAACTTGCACAACTGGTGGCTGACTAAATACTTTTTTGCCCCACTGTATCTATCATCTAGTAAAATAAACTGTCATCTGGAAGTGACTTGTACATTTATACTAATCATTCCTTCAAATTATAATTTGGATACACTTATGCTGGTCTATAAGCATATATATCAGGGGCGTGGTGGCTCAGCGGGTAAGACGCCAGGCTTGTCGATCGGAAGATCACAAGTTCGGAGGTTCGAATCCCTAGCCCTCCGTGCGGAGTGAGCTCCCGCACTAGCTCCAGCTCTTGCCAACCTAGCAATTCGAAAGCATGCAAATGCAAGTAGATTAATAGGTACCACTTCGGTGGGAAGGTAACAGCGTTCCGCGCGCGTCATGCCGGCCACATGACCGCGGAAGCGTCTTCGGACAACGCTGGCTCTTCGGCTAAGAAACGGAGATGAGCACCGGCCCCTAGAGTCGGACACGACTGCACAAATGTGCGGGGGGAACCTTTACCTTATGCTGGTCTATGACCATAATAAAGGTTTGATTTGATTGATTTGATATACATTCCCAGGATGCCTTTGTGAGCTGCAATTTTATTAATCCCACTTTACATCTATAATACAGAGATGAGCCTAATGTAATGTAGTATCAGATGTTATTAATCTATTCCTCAGACAGTATCAGCTAGTACTAACTGTACTGTAGAAGTATATGCATGTGTGAGATCTGGTTATGCTTTGACTATATTTACTGCTATTTACTTTGATTGTCATTATTTATTGATATTTTATCAATGACTTTAGATGATAGTCCTGAACCATTTTTCAAAAGTTCAGCAAGGATCATGAAAGCAGGACAAACTATTACCGCCATCCCCGCTTAAATCATTTCATGAATTTCTGAAATGATGCATACAAAATATTTGTTCTAATGTTACACACTCATCTACAGAATGTCTTAGTTCCATGCTATTATAATAATGCACTTGACATCCCACACTAGCTCAAATAATGCCTTTCTTTAGCAGATTTGCTGACACACTGACCTGTAAAGGTGTTCCATTAATGCTGCCAACGTTGCTTTGTTGACGGGTGGAAGCGTTTGAATAAAAGTGCTATATTTTATCACCCTGTCTTTTTCATCCAGTGTATCTGATGGAGAAGAGGGAGGGTAGAAATTAAATTACCCAGGATTAACTACAATGCGGTCCAAAAGACAAAGGAATCGATCTGCCACTTCAGCAGCATCAAGTCATTTACAATGACTATTTAGCCAATCAGCCTTTCCTTCATCGACACAATACAGATAATTCACTTTCAATGCAAATGGTTATGGACTGCAATTGTAAAGAAAAACAACTTGGAGAAAACAAAGATGCCTTGCAACCTCTTTGTCTGCAATAGCTTCCACAATAATGATCCATAAACCTTGATTCCTCTGTTGACTCATGACTAACCCATAACAAGCACAGCTGATTAAAATACAAATGGACAAATGTAGACAATAAAAGATGCTTTCTTTTTTTGTTGCTCACTGTAGGTTATTGTGAGGTTACAGTATTGAATTTTGGAACTATTATCTTTTCTATTACTGCATTAATAGCTTGTCTCAGTTTTCAAGATAATTCTTTGGCCCAGCTTAGAAGCATGTTAGGTTCCTTTTCTATCTCCAACAATCCATTGTTTCAACGTGTTTTCTTGGAGGTAAACAAAGAAATTCTTCTCCATATTTCAACAACCATATTTTATCTGGTGACAGGTTTATTCTCCTGTGGAGCTCAGAGATGTTCCACTCTTGTCTTGACCTCAGAGGGGTGGGGGAAGACCAAAATTGGAGCCTAAGAGAATTCAAGCTTTCTACACAGTTAACCAGAACCTTCGAGAAGCTCAGAATCCACTGGAACAGAGAATGATAGTTTTTAATGTAACAAAAGGAGAAAAATATTAAAATATTGGGAGTAATCATAGTCACTAAGTCTTTAATTTAAATCAAATTAAGTAGCCCTGTTCTCTTCTTCAACCTAGGCCCATCTTTTTTTTTTCAAGAGGGTACCACAAGCTTGCCACTGAAAGGCCAAGTATGACAGTATCTCTGTATTCAGCTAATCAAGACAATGGGCACCAATGAAACACATATGCGCGCACACACACACACCCCATATATGTATATTTAATATGCTTTCCAAATCTGAATAGATTTGGCAGCATGTAAATTTTATAAATAAATATATAGCAATAAAGTTACTGTATTATATCTTCTGTCCTAGAATGCAATTTCATTATAGTGATTTAAAGCAAGTTGAGAAAACAAGGAAGTTCTTATGCATAGAGTTTCTGAAGCACTCCATTTATTTTCACATGTTCTCTAAAGCAATATCATTTTCTGATATCCATACATTCCTCAGTGAGTTGTTGAAGAGTAAAATCTCACCACCTATTGGCATAAAGTCCTACTGCACTTCTCACATTTTGCTCATTGTCACCTCCTCTTCTACAAAATTCTGCCAAACACCTTGCCGGGCACACTTGGAAAACTAATTCTCCAATCATCAGATTCACTTATACATACATTAAACAAGTCACACAGATACTCTTTAAGTACACATCATCTATATTTTCATGTCATTCCAGTTAAACCATCTAAGCCTATAGTCTTACCATTTTTTTGAAAGCTTCCCACAGCAATTATTACTTTTCATCAACTTTTTCCTGTACAATAACATTTGTAGCATTGGTTCAATTCCATTGGACATATCACTATTGTTCCCATACAAAACGCTAAAATCTGCCTTCCAGCATTCCTTCAGTTTCATGCCCCCAAATCTCATCATTTTATTCTTAATTCCATTCACTCCACCACAGGCTTCCTGTTTAGCCCTTTTCAAATATTTTGAACCCAATTTGTTATTTCCATCAAAACTGTTCTTAATTTTCTCCGTTAATTTTAATGTACATTCTCTCTCTGTGCGTGCATCTATCTATACGTATCTTCTTTAATTTTAATGTATAGTGTGTGTGTGTGTGTGTGTGTGTGTGTGTGTGTCTGTCTGTCTGTCTGTCTGTCTGTCTGTCTGTCTGTCTATCTATCTATCTATCTATCTATCTATCTATCTATCTATCTATCTTAAACAGTAGCTTTTCCTCATCTTTTTGGTTGCAGCAATCCTTCCACATCCACAGCCTCTTCCGTATCATCACTCCACCAAGCATCCTTTTTCATACTTCCCACTAACATAACTCCATACAGTTTTGTGACATTCTAACATAATTATTTTCATTCTGTTTCCAAGTAGCTTCCATATCCTTTTTACTCATTCCACTTTCCATTCATTTTGTTGGTGATTAATCTATCTTCTAATACTTTTTTCATAAAGAATATATACATTCACTTCTGATTTTACTTTCATTTCCTTCACTTCTTTCCTTTTCTTCCATGTCCATGTTTTCATAAGGCCCACTCTTGATACTACCAATGATGGTCTGTTCCCCATTCAGAACCTCTTATCACCCTTGTATTCTTCATTAATTCTCTCATTACATAAAACATGCTTCACTATTCAAATCTTTTCCATATATATGCATGAAAAGGTTATACTTAAACTACTTATTCAAAACAGATCACTGGTCCCCATTCTCATTCATTCTGGAGGATCACTCTGGAAAGGGAATATCAACATAATCCCGTATCTTTATTTATATATATATATACATATACATATACATATACATATACATATACATATACATATACACATATACACACACACACACATATACATACATACATACATACACACATACACACATACACGCACACACACATACATGCATACATACACAGAGAGAGAGAGAGAGTGTGTGAGTATAGTATAGTATAGTATAGTATAGTATAGTATGGTATGGTATGGTATGGTATGGTATGGTATGGTATGGTATGGTATGGTATGGGTATGGGTATGGGTATGGGTATGGGTATTGGAATGGGTATGGGTATGGGTATGGGTATGGGTATGGGTATGGGTATGGGAATGGTATGGTATTAGTATAGTATAGTATAGTATAGTATAGTATAGTATAGTATAGTATAGTATAGTATAGTATAGTATAGTATAGAATCAGAAGGTCAGGTTAAGAGAGTATTCCAGCATGCTAAAAAATGAGGCATGGTAGATAGCATCTAGGGCTTCAGAACAATTTCATAATGCATTACCTAATGCTGAGATCCAAAAAGGATAAAGTTCTTTGGTCAGTAGTGCATCATCTATTTCAGAAAGAAAACATTTCAGTGTATCACTAACATCTTCCAGCTGGTTCATCCCAGCCCTCAGCTTAACACTTCTTGCATCTTTTTTGAAACATTCTAGAAGCTCCCTCACACATGAAGGATCTCCATTCTTCAGGTAGATATGTTTGCTTCCCAAACCTTAAATAAGAAAATATTTTATCAGCCAAATACATGCCAAAAAAAGAAATATGTCACAGAAATATGATACTCTATGCCATTATAAGTGCAACAACCTCAGACAGTTGATCTGCAGACAATGTTTTGAAATTGTTTAAATGATGTTGTTTGAGACAAAATTCAGAATTCAGGTCTTTAAGACAACCTTAACCAATTTCCTATCCTCCAGGAATGCTGGTATTGCAACTCCCGGAGTCTGGGAATTCCAATCATTGGAATTCCAACACACCCAGCATCAGGGGGAGACAGATTGTGGAAGGCTGCCTTAAGGAGATATATAACTAGAGACACCACAGTGTTCACTGAGGGTTTTGACGTTCCAGAAATAATGGGATCAATTCAGTGATCCCAGACACCACCAGCTGCTTGTGGATTAGTGGCTTGGAAAACGTAAGGCATGCCTGTTACAAAGAGCCAAGCTATAGAAGACACATTATCCGTGGACATTATCTGTGGACCATGGGTAACTGCTTGTCCTCCATGCTGCAGCCAGCATTTTCCACCTCCCAACCTATCCTCCCAGGCTGAAAAAAGTTGACCATCCCTTCTGGAGAGCAATGTCTGGACTTGAGGAGTCTCTTGGATGCGCCAAGATTGATAATTTGGAACCAAAACATTTCCTATGATTACTTCAAGAGAAAATATCTAGGGAGAATGGCTGGCAAAATGTCCTTATAATCAGTAGGCTAAAAGTGGAACTCAGTATGGACATTGTAGAATACCAGTTGCCAGTCACCATGCGAGTTGCTGTCTTTGTAGCAGGAGTGAAATTTTCAAAAACAGGTAGCTGCTCTGCATCAGATATCATATAGGGCATCATCACTGTGCAGTTAATTATTCCCTCTAATAGAAATAAAAGAGATCCCTCTGGTGCAGGAAGCTCTAGTTTTAATTTCCCAGCCCTATTGTTCACATAGTAAGGTACATGTTACATTCTCAACACACCTACTCGGAACTGAGCATTACAGCGAACACCTCTACAAGTGTAGCCTTTACAGATCACAGCTCAAGCCCACATAATGTAATCGGATGGCGACGCTTCTTAAGTACTCTCTCCGAATGCATCTCCAAGTTTCGGGAATCTGAACAAACGCTCGGCTCCACTTACCATACTGCGTAACAAATGCAATACAGCTGTTCACTATAATCGGAACGTCATTTTTGCTGAGCTGCTGATCTTCTAACATGTTGCCATCTGTACCTGCTGCTTTTTCAATTGCAGTATGCCAGACTGTGAAATCCAACTTGGTGTGGCCGCGGATATATAATGTCCTGCAAAAAGTTTGAGGAAATATTTTGAAAGGTGCAAAGAGAGAGCACTCGGAGAAAATGGCCTCTCTTTTAATGAAAAGCTACGGCAAGGACCGATAGCATAAATGCTACAAGTGCAAAGCATTCCCTTACTAACTTTGCTCAGACTGAAGAAGCTCCTTGGATAAGGAGCGAAACGTTTCCACAAAATAGAAATCCAGTTGACATGATTCAAGCTACAGACAATTAGCAATGGAAAACCCTATACCAGAAAAGCTATGTATTGCAGTTACTCTTAGAATTACTTAACAGTAGGGATAGACTAAACTACCCATTTCTATTTCTCTGTATTTTTTTCTTTTTCAGTCTTAATTTTTCATTTGTTCCATTCAGATTGAATTTTTGGAAGCTTTGCCTAAAATCCGTACGTATTTTTGGTGTGCCATTGTCCTGCTACACTTCCCACAAGAAACTTTCCTAAAATATTGTTTTTGCTGAGGCATAATTTATGTTGCACTTTTCTTAACATGTCACAGTGGTGCTTTTCCTCTTTTAAGGCAGAATTGCATCTCAAAATTCAAGAGTTAATTTGAAAAGATATGCAAGCTTCCATTTTGTTTTGAGAAGGCAAAATTGGATAAATTCAGATGAAATGCAATTCAATTAAGTTGCCTCCTCCCCCTCTCTATCTTATAGTAGAATATAACTAGTCAGGTGGGAGGGAGATGCTGAATTAAATTTATTTATTTATTATTTAAATTTATATGACCGCACATCTCCCCCAACCGGGGACTCTGGTTGGCTTACAATAAAATCCGCAATTAAAATATAAATATAAAATTACAATGATCAAGATAAATATAATAAATAAGTATAAAATCCTATCTGGCTGATCAATCTTAAATAATGGGGAGGACATTATGGTACTAGCCACTCTCAGGAGGAGCTATTGCCTTTCCCATCCCAAGCAAGACGGCAGAACCAGGTTTTCAAATTTTCCCAGAAGGCCAGGAGGAAACCCGCCTCAGCTCCAGGGGCAAGATATTCCAAAGGGCGGGCGCCACTGCAGAGAAGGCCCGCTTCCTGGACCCCGCCAAGTGAAATTCCCTTGCCGACGGAGTCCGTAGCATGCCCTCTCTGCATGACCAGGTGGGGCGGGTCAATGTTATGGGGATGAGACGGTCCCTCAGGTATCCTTGCTCAGTCTTAAAACTCACTGAAACTTTCAGCTAATGCATCTTTTTTTTTCTCTGTCTCTCTCTTCACATAACCTGCCTCTCAGGATTAAAGGTGAAAGGGGCGAACGGTATCACGAACGCTGCCCCTGAATGTCTGACGGGAAGCGGTGGAGTATAGAAATAGTCTGACAGTTATAAAGAAATTCTGCACCATGAAACTAGCCTGCCAAGTTAAAAGGCAGAGAATCTACTTGATATTCCCGTGGTTCTTGACGCAAATACAAATACAAATAACTGAAAGCAGTTAATCTGATAGTCCCATTCATATCACTTATTTGTATCAGCCCAGCTTGTTTGCCCTTTAGCTAACCCGCAACACACCCACACTTAAGAGATTTTAATCTTTAAATGGCCAAATCTAATCATCTCTAACAGGTGCCTTCTTTTTTTTTAAGAACAGCGTCACCATTCTCGCCCCCCCTCCCCCCCTCCATTAAGCAGGAAGGAAAGGAATCTCAGTTCCCTATTTGGCCAGAGTTATCTTTAAGTACAGTAGTTCTAATTATTTTAATTGTTTTGCAATTAAGCTTGCAAAATAAAAACAAAAACACCCTAGGGTTGAGGCTGAACATTCATCTCACGGTAAATTAAAATGTTTGTGGCCAAAACCCATGCCCGTTTCATGCCTACTCCAGAAAGAATATAAAAACTTCAAATATACACATCCCCAAGGATTACCCTAACTGCAACAGTGGGAATTGCTCTTCCATTACAACTTGTACAGTCCCCACCTCCCCCCGCCTCAAAACAAATCTAAGGAGTTCAACACTCCATTCCAACAAAACTGCTTCCTGGAATTTTTGGTATTCCTCTCTTGCTTGAACAAAATGAACTATTAAGCACCACTCTTGATCCTGTAATAGCTTCTCAGTTTACCCGCAGCTTTGTACATTTACACGCAATAGCTGGAGAATCTACCTTTATAGTCGGCATAAGGCATGCCAGGTCTTATAGAAGAGAAGAACAAAACGCTCCTTTGGCTTCAAGGTTTGCTAAGTGGCTCCACCGAGCTTTCTTCCATGGGAACATCTCTCTTAATTGAACAGTTTTCTAACTTCAAAAGGACAAGCAAAGTTCCATGGCAAAGCTCCTACTTCATCTTTGCAAGGCTCCAGTTTCACTACACAGCAATTCCATTTAAAAGTCGTCAAGGCTGGGAGAAGCACGCAACAGTGATTTTAGAGGCCATGCATGTCTCTTTTTCTTAATGTCCAAGTAGGACTTTGGAATTGGGGCCAAGTGATTTCCCTTCAGACAGACCACGCCAGCTAGAAGACAGCCAGTTGTGGAGTAGTGTAGCCTGATACACACATACATTTTAAAAGGCAAAGGGATAAAACCATGTGCAAGATATATTTTCTGTGCTCAGTTGAGTTTTTCAGTCAATATTTATACAGCATTAGCTAAACAGAGTGTGCCATTGTACTCCATCATGTTTTATATGGCTGATTTTTTCTGAAAAAAGAACAATAACAACCAGGGGAAAAGCACCTCTCCCTCCTGACAGATCTATTGCTTCATGTTTATGGGCAATACATCACTTGCAAAGTCTTTAGGGTTCTGTTGGACATTCTACAGTATCATGTAAATAGTCACTATAAAATAAAGAAATGCAGTTTTATTAAAGTCATTCTCCCTTGGGCTTTCCAAAATGCATATAAGCATGCATGTAAAATGCATGCAGAGCTTTATTTTACAAGAGAAGAGCAACACCCGACCGTGCTTGTGCCAAACCATATTCCTTTCACTTTTCTACTGTACCAATTTGGAATAATTGTCACTGAAAGGCTGAATACCACCAATTAATTTTATTTATTTATTTACCTAATACCTAATACTCCTTCCTCCTCCTCCTATTTTCCCCACAACAGCAACCCTGTGAGGTGGGTTGGGCTGAGAGTGAGTGACTGGCCCAAGGTCACCCAGCCGGCTTTCACACCTAAGGCAGGACTAGAACTCTCAGTCTCCTGGTTTGCCATTGGCTCCTTCCTAGGGCTGAGAGACAGGGACTGGCCCAAGGTCACCCAGCCGGCTTTCATGCCTAAGGCGGGACTAGAACACTCAGTCTCCTGGTTTCTAGTCCAGTACCTTAACCACTAGACCAAACTGGCTCTTAATTTTAAACCTTAACATGGGTAGCATCCAAATATCAGTGGCATGGGGAGGGAAGAGAACTGAACTCTTGGGAATAGCTCACTTTCTCAAAGTCTCCACAATGAACAGGATCTGCGAGAAGGGATACTAAACCTTTTCATATGTTGGCTGTTGTGGGTCTTCCGGGCTGTGTGGCCGTGTTCTGGAAGTTGTGGTTCCTAACGTTTCGCCAACATCTGTGGCCAGCATCTTCAGAGGGCAGGAGCACAGATAGAAGGAAAATCTCTGTGATTTTGCTTCTATCTGTGCTCCTGCCCTCTGAAGATGCTGGCCACAGATGCTGGCGAAACGTTAGGAACCACAACTTCCAGAACACGGCCACACAGCCCGGAAGACCCACAACAGCCATCGAACTCCGGCCGTGAAAGCCTTCGACAATACTTTTCATATGTGTTTATGCCTTCACAAGATCATACATACGTCTACAGAGACATATGTGTACAGTAACATTTATCTTTTGGGGTATAAAAAAAGGTGAAGGTTCCCCCCGCACATTTGTGCAGTCGTGTCCGACTCTAGGGGCCGGTGCTCATCTCCGTTTGTTAGCTGAAGAGCCAGCGTTGTCCGAAGATGCTTCCACGGTCATGTGGCCGTCATGACGCACGCGGAACGCTGTTACCTACCCACCGAAGTGGTACCTATTCATGAGAAACCATGGATGGGTCTGTGTAGTCCTCAGAAGTCAAGCTCAACTTGATGGAAACTTTAACTTTACCTTAATAAATCAGTATTTGAACTGAAAGGGGACACTTCTAAAAATGCAGCTCAGTGTGATAGGGCACTTAAGGTATCTGTAATGGATGAAACCAAGTTTATTAACTTCCTGTATCAGTCTTCCACAGCCTGGTTCCCAGCAAAGATTTTCCTTCTAACCAGTATATAGTATATAATACAGTATATAGCCAATATGACTTTGGTAAGAGAAATCCTATGTGTTGAAGACAAGTTTGCTGAGACTGCTAACAAATCGCCCCAATTGGTTTGCACAGCGCTAATGCTGATCCATGTCTTGAGCAACTATAATTATGCCTTACCTTCCTTTCTCAACCAGTAGCAGAATATCTGTTTTTTCTCCATTTTGGACACAGCTGCTGATTGCTGAAAAATGAAAGACGACCCATTTACAAACTTAAACAAATCAGCTGTACCTAAGTGCATAAAATCTACATAAAACTTATGCTCAGTAACGAGGCTTGGAAATCATCTACTTTAATAGCCATTAGTGTCAGGACATGGACTTAGCAGAAGGCCGCAACTGGTAAAGATGAAAAAAGCAGTCTATGTAAAACAGTCATGAAGTTCAGGCAGGCAGTGGATATGATTCCCACCATGGAAACAGAAATCAACAGGGATAATTTGGCTCCTAGATTATGAATAAATTGGCCTCTCACAAGTGTGTGCGGGCAGACTGAGATGGTTCACTTAGTTAAAGCCAGGATACAAGCAAAGGGAATTGAGCAGGTAATGGTGGTTGGCGTAATCTCTAAATTACCATGTAACCTAGTAGTTGGGACAGATTTTCCAATTGCTGAGGGTTGGTTTAAAACAAAAGGCATTAGAAAGGAGGCTAAAGTAGTGGGAGTAACCACAAGAGCTCAGTCTATGGCAGGGGTCGGCAACCTTTTTTGCACCAGGGACCACGTCTGTCATAAAAAAATTTCCAAGGACCAGGGGGCGGGGTTTGCAGGCGGCAGCCAATCGGACGGATGGACGGTGTTTCCCCTTCCAGGTCCCCACCAATCAGCTGCTCCGGCTCACCCTGCGGCCCACTTCCTAACAGCCCGCAGCCCATCGGTGGGCCGCGAACCACAGGTTGCAGACCCTGGTCTATGGAAACCTGGAATTCTTCCTAGCCACACTGATTTATTAGGAGGAGGAGACTGCAGAGACGGTGTGTTTGGACATCTTGCAGCAGCCAGAAAGAAGGAAAGCAGGCAAAGGAATGGAGAAGTGTTGTTTTCCCACAGAGACTTTGGAGGTTCCGAGGAAACAATACAACAAAGCAAAGTCCTGCAGCAAACCAGTGAGAAGGGGCAAGTGTTGTGCAAACTGCCCAATAACAGAAGCTCTCTATATTAGCTATAGTAGCAGTAGGCTAGTAGTTTTTGTTGTTTATTCGTTCAGTCGTTTCCGACTCTTCGTGACTTCATGGACCAGTGCACGCCAGAGCTTTCTGTCGGCCGTCACCATCCCCAGCTCCCCAATGGTTGAGTCCGTCACCTCCAGAATACCATCCATCCACCTTGCCCTTGGTCGGCCCCTCTTCCTTTTGCCTTCCACTTTTCCTAGCATCAGCTTCTTCTCCAGGGTATCCTGTCTTCTCATTATGTGGCCAAAGTACTTCAGTTTTGCCTTTAATATCATTCCCTCAAGTGAGCAGTCTGGCTTGATTTCCTGGAGTATGGACTGGTTTGATCTTCTTGCAGTCCAAGGCACTCTCAGAATTTTCCTCCAACACCACAGTTCAAAAGCATCTATCTTCCTTTGCTCAGCCTTCCTTATGGTCCAGCTCTCGCAGCCATAGGTTACTACAGGAAATACCATTGCTTTAACTATGCGGACCTTTGCTGTCAGTGTGATGTCTCTGCTCTTAACTATTTTATCAAGATTTGCCATTGCTCTCCTCCCAAGAAGTAGACGTCTTCTGATTTCCTGGCTGCAGTCAGCGTCTGCAGTAATCTTTGCGCCTAGAAATACAAAGTCTGTCACTGCCTCCACTTTTTCTCCCTCTATTTGCCAGTCATCAATCAAGCTCGTTGCCATAATCTTGGTTTTTTTGAGGTTTAACTGCAACCCAGCTTTTGCACTTTCTTCTTTCACCTTCGTCATAAGGCTCCTCAACTCCTCCTCGCTTTCAGCCATCAAAGTGGTATCATCTGCATATCTGAGATTGTTAATGTTTCTTCCAGCGATTTTAACTCCAGCCTTGGATTCCTCAAGCCCAGCATGTCGCATGATGTGTTCTGCGTACAGGTTGAATAGGTAGGGTGAGAGTATACAGCCCTGCCGTACTCCTTTCCCAATCTTAAACCAGTCCGTTGTTCCGTGCTCTGTTCTTACCGTTGCTACTTGGTCGTTATACAGATTCCTCAGGAGGAAGACAAGATGACTTGGTATCCCCATACCACCAAGAACTTGCCACAATTTGTTATGATCCACACAGTCAAAGGCTTTAGAATAGTCAATAAAACAGAAATAGATGTTTTTCTGAAATTCCCTGGCTTTCTCCATTATCCAGCGGATATTGGCAATTTGGTCTCTAGTTCCTCTGCCTTTTCTAAACCCAGCTTGTACATCTGGCAATTCTCGCTCCATGAATTGCTGGAGTCTACCTTGCAAGATCTTGAGCATTACCTTACTGGCATGTGAAATAAGTGCCACTGTTCGATAGTTTGAACATTCTTTAGTGCTTCCCTTTTTTGGTATGGGGATATAAGTTGATTTTTTCCAATCTGATGGCCATTCTTGTGTTTTCCAAATTTGCTGGCATATGGCATGCATCACCTTGACAGCATCATCTTGCAAGATTTTAAACAGTTCAGCTGGGATACCGTCGTCTCCTGCTGCCTTGTTATTAGCAATGCTTCTTAAGGCCCATTCAACCTCACTCTTCAGGATGTCTGGCTCTAACTCACTGACCACACCGTCAAAGCTATCTCCAATATTATTATCCTTCCTATACAGATCTTCCGTATATTCTTGCCACCTTTTCTTGATCTCTTCTGCTTCTGTTAGGTCCTTACCATCTTTGTTTTTGATCATACCCATTTTTGCCTGGAATTTACCTCCGATGTTTCTAATTTTCTGGAAGAGGTCTCTTGTCCTTCCTATTCTATTGTCTTCTTCCACTTCCGCACATTGCTTGTTTAAAAATAATTCCTTATCTCTTCTGGCTAACCTCTGAAATGTTGCATTTAATTGGGCATATCTCCCCCTATCACTGTTGCCTTTTGCTTTCCTTCTTTCTTGGGCTACTTCCAGTGTTTCAGCAGACAGCCATCTTGCCTTCTTGGTTTTCTTTTTCTTTGGGACGTTTTTTGTTGCCGCCTCCTGAACAATGTTGCGAACTTCTGTCCATAGTTCTTCTGGGACCCTATCTACTAAATCTAGTCCCTTAAATCTATTCTTCACCTCCACTGCATATTCCTTAGGAATATTAGTGAGCTCATATCTAACTGATCTGTGGGTCTTCCCTATTCTCTTTAGTCTGATTCTAAATTTTGCAATAAGAAGTTCGTGATCTGAACTACAGTCAGCTCCAGGTCTTGTTTTTACCGACTGTATAGATGTCCGCCACCTTTGGCTGCAAAGGATGTAGTCAATCTGATTTCGGTGTCGACCATCTGGTGAAGTCCATGTATAAAGTCGTCTTTTAGGTTGTTGGAAGAGAGTGTTTGTTATGCACAGTGAGTTGTCTTGGCAAAATTCTATCAGCCTATGTCCTGCTTCATTTTGTTCTCCCAGACCATGCTTGCCTGTAATTCCAGGTGTCGTCTGACTACCCACCTTAGCATTCCAGTCTCCTGTAATGAAAATAACATCTCTTTTTGGTGTATTATCTAGTAGGTGCTGCAGATCCTCATAGAACTGATCTACTTCTGCTTCTTCAGCATCTGTGGTTGGGGCGTATATTTGGATCACTGTGATGTTAAATGGCTTACCCTGAATTCGAATTGAGATCATTCTATCGTTTTTTGGATTGTATCCAAGCACTGCTTTAGCCACTTTATTATTAATGATGAAGGCTACTCCATTTCTTCTGTGGTCCTCTTGTCCACAGTAGTAGATCTGGTGGTCATCTGATGTGAAGTGGCCCATCCCAGTCCATTTCAGTTCACTGACACCTAAAATGTCTATATTTAATCTTGACATCTCACCAATAACCACATCCAATTTGCCCTGGCTCATAGATCTTACATTCCAGATTCCTATGGTGTGTTGATCTTTAGAACATCGGATTCGTCGTTCACCACCAGCACCGTCGGCCGCTAGCCGTCCTTTCGGCTTTGAGCTAGCTGCGTCATCACATCTGGGGCTAGTTGAACGTATCCTCTGTTCCTCCCCAGTAGCATTTTGACCATCTTCCGACCTGGGAGTCCCATCTTCCGATGGTATACCGACATATCTTTGGTTGTACTGATCCATTTAGTTTTCATGGCAAGAATACTGGGGTGGGTTGCCATTACCTTCCCCAGGGATCGTATTTAGTCTGACCTCTCTGCCACGACCTTCCCGTCTTGGGTGTCCCTTCACGGTTTAGCTCATGGTTTCATTGAGGTGCTCAAGCTCCAGCACCACGACAAGGTAACGATCTCCTTTGCTGGAGAGGCTAGTAGTAGTAGCAGCAAAATAAGAATATGTAGATTATATGTGTATTAGAATAGAAGTAGTTGTATAGAACATAGTAAGATAAGGAAAGAAGAATGTTGTATAGTATAGTTTCATTAGTAGTATAGTGTCATTAGTAATAAGCAACATTCCCTTGCTCATTATAAGCTCCTTTGTTCCTCTATTATTGAGGAATATAGAAAACAAATTGGAGTCATTTAAAAATAAGGGAGGAAATGTATATGAGAACCGTTGAGTTCCTCTCTACTCCAATATTATGGAAGGAACCAGATCAGCCCTTCATTAGACTGCAACTGAACAATGAAAGAAGTTTTTATGTTGTGTATTTGAAAACAGAGAGACATACGAAGTTTCACCACCATCTATAACTTGGCATATTCATCAATGGAATAAGTAGGGGTTAGCCTCCAACAGCTATAGAAAATCTAACCTCATGATGCTATTCCCTCTTTTTTAATGGTCATCTTCAGGTCTGATTTCTGATTGGCTGATTGCTGCTCCTACCTTTCTGATTTCTGATGGGTTGCTCGGCTGAATTTTGAGAGAGAGATTCCAAAATTCCCTAAACTTTAATAAGATAACTGAATCTATTCTCAGTTAATGCAGAACTTCAACAAAGAATTTTGGGAAGATAGGACAGGTTCCCTAATTGCCTGCTTTAGTCAAGCTTCATTGGAAGCCATCATGGCTGGCCAGTAAGTGGAAGTGTGGCTCTTTCTCTTCTGGTGCTAACTTTTTCACAGCTTTGCTATGCCAACTTCACAATGCTACAAACTACTTTACAGTCTAATGTTATTACAGCTATTCCATTATTATTACCAAGGCAACACAGTTAATTGATATATCACAGTACTTGACAATATTGCTTTATATATTACTGGAGATGTATGTGAAGAAACCATGGGATTCAGGAAAGTATTTAGGCAAAGAGATTCATATTTATAAGTTATGGGTTTGCTTCTTGTTTTTCTAAGCATGGGAAGTTTTCAAAGTGCTACCTAATCAACATTTTTTTCAAAGTCTTACTTAATTCCTGGAGTCGCCTTAGATACATTGAATTCTCTTGAGAATTTTCCAGTTCTAGGCAAAAATACAAGCTGGTCTTCTCTAGAGCAAACCAGCCTTTTTTCCAATTATCAAGATTATGGCAGTCTTTGTAGAACAGCTGGCCAATTACATCAGCATCCCTCTCCTGAAGACATCTGGCCAATTCAGGTACAAAGTGCTATTTCAGACAAAAACAAATATTAGAGCTAAATATTAAACGTGTGACCAAAGGCTCCTGTCACATATTTCTTAGAATTCAAAAGTTCAAGAGAAGGCTACAAAACTTCATTCTTCATCAGTACTTTTTGAAACAGAAAAGTCAGAATTTCACTCAACCAGGAATAAAAAAACATCTACTCTTAAAATTGCTTCTAATACGTTTGGTGGAATGTTCCAACTCAATAATATAAAATCATTTTTAAAAAACACTTAGAATTTTTATTTATGTTTAACTGCATTGTTTCTTTAAAAGCAACAAAAACCATTTCCATTAAGAAAGAAAACAATTTTACTTCTTCAAGAAGTAAAAACCTGGCTTTGTCTAAGAACTTGTGCTAAAACAAAAGTGTTTCTTTCCATTCCCTTTAAAGATGCCTGACTTAACTTGAACAGATAATTACCAAAATTACCTTGGCAATTGCCTGGGTCCATTTTCGTTGTGTATGCGCAGTTTCGGCACCAAAGAGAAACACACGTTCTGACAGTAAGTAGATTTCAAAGGTAAACATAGCTCTAAAATTGCCAGGGACAAGATGAATCAAATTTATTTAGTATCAGCTTTACAAAAGTAAAACAATAAATGGTAGTTTTCTCCCAGACCTCTGAGCCTCATTCCTCTTGTCTTAGAAACTAATAGCAAGAGTTATGCCTTCTAAAGTGCTTTATTTGTGTTGTATTTTGTTTTGAAGATAATGGGAAATCAATATGCATTTGATAGTCTAATGAAGAGGGAATGGAGGAGGGATAAACCATACTGGGAAATGAAAGCTAAAATAATAGAGCTAAGCCAATAATTTAGGTTGGGAAAGAACAATATTCAACTTATTGCCCGATCAAATTGAGACTCTATTTCAAACTGAAAAAAGAGCTAAGTCTTCTGAATTACATTTAACTATGCCCCTAGAACTTTGCATGTGAAATGGAAAATATGGTATCTTCAGCATATGTGCATACAAATACAAACACACACAATCAAACACACACACACAGAGCTACTGCAGAAAGCCTTTCACTGACAAATTTAAAGGTCATATCACCATTTCTCAGGCACTGCAAAAGGCATTTTCAGCTACAAAGAAAGGACATCTTGAAAATGCACCTAGACATTGCTAACTTCATCCTACCCTATCTCCTGCTGATGTAACTGCCACAGTTTTCTAGATCCGTGACCTTATTATTATTATTATTATTATTATTATTATTATTATTATTATATTTTTATCCTGCCTTTTATAGGGCTTCATCACCTACAGGCTTCCATACCTTTGGATGATTTCCACACACTGCATTTTTTTAATAGGACAAAGGATGCTAATCATTCAATAGTAAACACACCTTTGATTCTAATTCTACTCCCAGTGATTTACATGGACGCAACTAATGTCATTTTCTCAGGATGATGTAGAAGTGGTTTGTCGTGGCCTTCTTCTGAGATGTTTGTTGGGTTTCCTCCTCTGGCCTACATGGCTTTTGTAATTCCTGGTGAGTCCCCATCCAAGTACTAACTAGCCCCAACCCTGCTTAGTTTTCTAGATCTGCCAAGGTCGGGCAGATGTTTCCAACTGCTGAGAATATTCAATAAAAGCTGTTTTTAATTACTTTAGCTAAATTTTAAATGAATCAATGAATGAAATCCAATCTCAGATGGTTGCTGTTGTTTTCTGTCCCATCCAATGTTATGAATTTGGCCTTCAGCTTCCCACTCAACAGCCGAGCATAGATGTGGACCCCCATGGGTCATTTGTTTGTGCCTTCAAAGCCAATGAGAATCACAGAACAGAACAGCCCAGGGTTTAAACTTGTAATAGGAAGCCAGAATGGTTAAGCCAGTGTTCTCTCTCTTTCTCTCCTAGCCTTAGAGATCAGGAACTCAAGATACAACCTGATATTATGAGGGTAAATTAGAGTGGAGAAGTTTATGTTTTACCCAGAACCAAAAGAGGCAAGAATACAAAGTCAGAAGCAGGATTGGGTGAATGAAGGTGTTCTACTTCTCATTTTCCTGCCCAGTCTCTCCTGCAAATAAGGCTCAGCTACGCTTCAAAAGTAGAAATAAAGGGAGAGGGAATGTTGGCAGAAAATATGGAGCAACTGGTAGAGAAGGAGGAAAAGGCATGCAATTGTTTATTGAAATGTCAATTTGGTCCATTCTTTCTTTCAGGCAAATATCATCCTTGCCCTCACATTTATGATTCAGGAAAGCTTGCTGAGAAAATGTGCTGTGACAAACCCCAAGATTTTTGGGACGTTACTGTTGGAATTATCAGGGGTCAACTCAGCATTGTCTCATAACCATAAGGGGGGTCTTTCTAGTAAACGCATCTCTATGGTGCTTGTGGGATGTCACATGGGTCACCTGATTTCCACTTCCTTTCTCCTTCTTGAGTTTGGGGGATTAACAATCTCCATTACTCTTTGGGCACACCTGCAAGCAGGAGGTGCTGCAGAATGCAGCTCTCGTCCTTTCATCTCACTTGCACACAGATCTACTATGAATCTACTTGTATCCAGTTCTACTGAATAAATGTAAACTATCTCTATATTTTTCTTCACCTAACTACTATGTGAAGACTGAATTTATTTCTGAACGTAATTAAGCTTAATGTGCAAGTCCTTTCGTGGTTCACGCTTCTACTTTGCAAGATTGTTGTTAGCTGCTTGGAGTTTTTTTTATTAACCTTCAAAACTCCATCAGTTCCAATAGCACTTTCTTAACCATCTGGTAAAGAGACTCCATGCTGACATCCTGAATAAATGCAGTTTATTTACTCTCCTGTGTTGTCACATATATGCAATGGCATAAATAATAAAAATTGGACTGTGCCTTCATAATTCTAGTCAGAGTCATTAGGAAGAGAAATTTAGTTGCCAGATGACTTCTGATTTGCTGGCTACACCCAGGACACCAGAGACAGAGCATTTTTCTCCCCTTGATTGGACAAAGCAACAGACCGTTTTCCTAAGAGGCTGGATTCTATAAATCAGAGGAGGGAGGGAGGGAGGAAGATGTGAGAGGAAGGAAGGAAGGAAGGAAGGAAGGAAGGAAGGAAGGAAGGAAGGAAGGAAGGAAGGAAGGAAGGCCTATCAACATCCAAACAGGAGACCCGGATTATCCCTCTCCAAGCATTTTCCCTGCAGGAAACAATGAACATTAGTGAAATCCCAAGACCTTATTTAAGGAGATAATAAATAACTAGTTTAGCTAGGCTAGCTCTATTCTGTGTACATCCTTGTTGCCTTCCCTTGTTTTCCCCCATCCCTTATATTTCCAATATATTAATAAATTCCTTTTTGTATCTAGATATCTGGTTTCAAACAAAAGGGTTTTTTTTATTAATACATTCTCCATGTGCAAGGTTACATGGTTGCATAGCTACCCCCTTGTGTTTCAGGATTGGCAGAAAGTTGTTAAGTTTGTGTTTCTGGGCTTTAAGAAAGAAGATCCAAATTGATTCCTTTTCTATTCCAGGAGTAAATAGAGTAAAAGAATAAGAATTTCCCAGCTGGACATCAGCCTTACTTGGAAGTGGGGAGAAATTGCCAGAGATGCTTGAATTATTCCACCTCCTCTACCTCCTAGTTTGTAAAATATACTCTTGCATACACAGAGCCAATATCTTTCAAGTTTATTTCCCCTTCTGGAAAGAATACCCCTGAGCTATCACAGATGCAGATCCTGGCTTTAAAAAATCATCAGGAATATCCTCATGCCATTGGAAAAGTTTGTAATTTTTACAAGCTCCACTGATTTAAAAAGACCAGTGAATATCAAGTAATTTTAATTTCACTAAGTCCATTAGGAGTAAGGTTTTATTGGGAGAGAGCAAACTCAAAGTCCTCAAACTGCCCATAATGTGTTAAGTTCATTTATCAGAAGTTTATTAAGTTCATTCATTCATTCCATTTGTAAATTGCTGGATCTGCCATGAACTCCCAGCAATTTGCAATAATAAATCAACAATTAAGACATCCACAGTAAGAATGTAACCACTATTATAAAAAGTTGTATTGCAAAAAAAAAATCTATAACAATATCAATATTGACAGAGCAAATCATTAATCAAAACCAACGAAGGCCTGGGACTTACCCCATGGGTAAGGAGCCATCTGACTTACGAATGGCAAGACAGATAACTTCATTGATGTCCAGCATGCCACTTGGAGTAGACATCTTCTCATTTTCATAGTAACTCAAAAAGCCACTTTCCAAGACACACCATCTCTTACTGCACTCTGCATTTAAAGATGGATTAGCTTATTGACTGAAGGACAACCGATATCACATGGTGATTAGCAAATAATGAATGACTGAAACACACATAGCCAACAAAATTTTCACAAGGAGTCTTGCAAAACTTAAATCTTCCATCTGCCTTTACCAAAAGATTCTGTGATTCAGTGATGCAAAACAGCGAGCTAGTGATTTGCTATCTGTTATTTTAACTTGCAAGGGATTCAGTTTTTAAGGTCCAGAATGTTTTCCAAAGTTATTTTATATTTAAGAATCTGACTGGGGTGTCCTGTCTTCAGATTTTGATGCTACATTCTGCCGGATGGTTTAAATTAATTGGGTCATAATGCTCTTAAAAACCAGGTCCCCACAGATGCTGGGTATTCAAGTAAGACAGGTAGCATATCAAGATACAAAAAAGTGCAACTTGTGTCATAGAAGTAAGATCAGGGATCAAGTGGAATAAGTAGCATCTTGTATGGATCTAAAATCAGTATTTGCACACTTCTCATCTGACATAATGAACATATATATTTTACCCACACTTCTGTACCAAATAAGGCCCTTTTACCTCCATTCCTATCAGAAATAATCAGATTTCTAATTAATTAAATTACCCCACTCCCCATGTGTAGGCTCATCTAAATAGCTGAGTCTAATTTCAACCAAGCTTTCAGATAAACAAGTGGGTGTTTTCATTGTTAATGCAAAAGCATGGGAAAGCTTCTTCGCTTCCTTTTGATACTTTTAAACAGCCTCATTGAATTGGTGCGGTGGCTTCTATTTTTTCTTTAAAAAAAGAAAAACAGAAGCTTTTAAAAGCTTCATATTGTATTTGCCAATTTCAAATTTACAGAAACCATGAAGACTCAAACAAGAGAGAGGGAGGCCAAAAAAAACCTGCGTAAGTAGAAAAAGAAGACACCCTCTGAACTTGAAAAGAAATGAAAGCTACAGGAAAAAACATTGCTTGACAGAAGTTGATTGCAAAACGAACGGTTGAGTCATAGCTAAAAGGTGCTGGTCTTCCTCCCAACCTACCACAAGCTGTGGAAATAGAGGCCAAGACAGAGTCAATCTATTTGACGCTGACAGAAGGGATGGTAGAAAGCCTACTCAGTGTTGCAAAGCTAAGGAAAACAATCTATAGCTTTGAGGGGAAAAGAAGGAAAGGGAAAAGAAGAGCCTTGAAAAATCATCCCCCAAAGCATATTCATATTAGATTTGTAATAAATATAACTATGCAAGATTTCCTATAGTATTAAAACTGACCAACATTAGCTCCTACTCCCTGCTCTTAAAATGGGTAAAGGGAGGAAAGACCCTTCCTTCCTTCCTTCCTTCCTTCCTTCCTTCCTTCCTTCCTTCCTTCCTTCCTTCCATCCATCCATCCATCCATCCATCCATCCATCCATCCATCCATCCACAGTACCTATCTATCATCTTTGTCTCTCTCTCTCTCTTGTCTAATCTATAATCCATCCATCCATTATACCTAATCTAGCATCTCTGTCTGTCTGTCTGTCTGTCTGTCTGTCTGTCTGTCTGCCTGCCTGCCTGCCTGCCTGCCTGCCTGCCTGCCTATCTATCTATCTATCTATCTATCTATCTATCTATCTATCTATCTATCTATCTATCTATCTATCATCTATCATCTTTGTTTGTCTCTCTCCTCTCTGTAATTTATCATCCATCCATCCATCCTATCTAATGTAGCATTTCTGTACTCTAGCATACATGCATCCATTTATCTATCTGATTGATCCCTACCACAATCAACATGATAATAGCCCCCGTTTTGTTTTGTGGATTTTGTTATTACATGGACAATAAATGGGGGACTTTCATGCCACAGTAAGTTCTGCAGCTCCCATCCTTTTTAAAATAGAAGGTAACCCAGGGAAATGAACATCTCAAACTCCTGCAAACATGCAAAATTGGCTGCACAGTTATTTAATTTGGGACTGCTGGAAAAGGAGAGCATCTCACTGTGAACTCTAATGAAACGCCTTTTATTTTATAGCTGCCAAAACATCTCCATTCTGCTGTGTTTTTAAACCAACCTGATTGTGCTTTTTTGGGGGGTGTCATCTGTTGGCATTAAGATAAGAAATTATTTTATGTTCTTTTTCTTTTTTTCCCCCTTGTTGGTCTTCAGAATGGGGTAGATTACAAAAATTGCAAATAAATAAATTTATTTTATATTAAAAAGGAGCAAGTACTACGCTAAGAGTCCATACATTCTCAGGAAAATATACTGCATTTTTCCATTTTCTTGTTAGAACAATACGCGATACATCCCCATAATTCTAAGGCTGTTTGCTCTCTATCCCCTAAACTTATGCTTATGTTGCCTATATACAATGTCCCACTGGCTGTTAGAATCGTGTACATTTTGGACTTTTTTAAGAAGTACTTTTTGAACATGACTTCACCAGTTAGCCTTCGGCCAGTGGAAAAATTCACAAATTTATCAGAGTAAAAAATGTTTTAAGATATTGCAATGCTTACTAATTAAAATACTGTTCACTTTTTTTTCATATGAACCTGTGACCACAAAATATTATTTCATTTCAAGGGAAATTACTTTCTCCCTGTTTTTCCCCTACCCACTCCAACACTCTCATGCTTTGAAATACATACAGTATTTTTTTCTCATATTACTGATAAAGTTCTAAAATAAAACAGTAAAAGGTCAGTCATCTTACCAATATTGTACCAGGCTACCTAAGCAAAAGGTAAGAAAAGGAGGGAAAGACCAACATACCTTCTTTTATTTTTCTCTCAATAAACAGCTTTGGAGTGTTGAAGGAAACCATGTATAAATTATCATAAAGGAAGGAAGGAAAGGATGAATCAGGACAGGAAACGTTGTTTGAGTGGCCATCACAATTTGAAAAATCTGTAAAGTAACGGAGAACTATTAGTTATGGAGGTTAAATTTCAAACCATTTTTTGACGCTAGTTGCTCTGAAGAGCAGCACCTAGAAAGCCTACGATAAAGCAGAGTCAGACCTAGAAATCCCAGAACTGGGGGCTAAACAGCACAAACAAGAAAAAGCAAGATTTGCCCAGAGTTTCTTTTTGTGTTTGTATGTGTGCCTTCGAGTCTGTGTTGACTCCTGGCAACTGCCTGGACAAGTCCCTGCAGCTTTCTTGGCAAGATTTCAGAAGTGGTTTGCCATTGCCCACTTCCTAGGGCTAAGAGAAGTGTCTGGTCCAAGGTCACCCAGCTGGCTTCATGCCAAAGGTGGGACTAGAACTCACAGTCTCCCGGTCTCTAGCCTGGTGCCTTAACCACTACACCAAACTGGCTCTGAGAGTTTTATTAATCAGATTCAATTGCAGGAAAAGGTTAGGGGAAAAAATCTTGGAAACTGAGTAAGTGAAACTCCAGACATAATTTATTAGCAGGATCCTTGTGAATTGCTTGAACTTCTTTTTCCTAGATTTTGTTACTGTAGAGCTAATGGCTCTTCTACCATCCCTTACTTTTCTCAGACTCTGAGAACTCTCTGCCATGGTAGGGATTAAGGTAGGGATTAAGACAGGGGTATTCAACCTTGGATTGAACATTGGAAAATTATCTTCCTTCTTTGTGGCAATGAGATGAGAGAGAACCAATTGTATTCTCAAACTAGGTGAAGAAATAGCTCACACACTTCTCTAGACCATAGCTTTCCAAACTGTGTGTCACGACACAGTACTGTGTTGCCTGCGGTGTGCAGGTGTGTCGCATGAAAACCCGGAAGCACTGATGGTGCGCTGCCGCCGTTGTGTGCGACAGCACATGTGGCGGCGCGCCATCAGCGCTTCCGGGTTTTGTGCGACACACCTGCATACCGCCGCGTGCACCGCCACACATGCCGCCACCGCCGTTGGTGTGTGTCACCAACAGGAACAATTTGGAAAGCTCTGCTCTAGACTAAGGAAACTTGGGACTTCTCTGTTTCAAAGATCTAAAAGGAGATTTCCTTCTTTTACCAGAAATTCATTCACTCATTAAGCTCTTCACAGTTCTTCTTAATTCAAAATCTTTCACTCACTCATCTAACCAGGACGTTTTGGGGCCAAACCAAAACGGGGTATTCAACCTTGGATTGAACATTGGAGCGGGGCAGGTTGAGAGACACATTTCACACATACGGAGCAGGGTGGGATGGTTTCAAAGATGATTTGTCATCTTTGGTTTTTTAATTGCCTATTTTAGGGCCCACACAACTGTTTTTGTGTGTCTCCAGCTCATAAAGAACAAGCTTTCGGGAGGAGATGGGCGGTGATAAAATCCAACAAATAAATAAATAAAAACTATCTTCTGTAGTCATGGTGAGAAGTCTGTAGCTTGAATCATGTCAACTGGATTTCTATTTTCTCAGTGGAAACGTTTCGCTCCTTATCCAAGGAGCTTCTTCAGTCAGCTCCTTGGATAAGGAGCGAAACGTTTCCACTGAGAAAATAGAAATCCAGTTGACATGATTCAAGCTACAGACTGTTCCACCTGGATGACTGAGAACCTTCATCGACTCATGGTGAGAAGGGACTTTGAGGAAGGACCAACAAAAGGAGGTTCAAGAGCTGCATATAGTTCTACAGCAGCTGACTGCCAACCTTTAAATTATACCAAAGTTTAGTTTAGCTCATACCAAACTATGAAACTATGATTTTCAGTCAGTTTAAAAACCATGCTTTGCATTAACCAGGGTTACATTATGCATCCCCTATTCAAGCCTATCGTTCAATGAAATTATCTGTTTCATTAAGATTCCATAATAACTGATGAATGCCTGGACCTTGAAGAAAGGGCAGGGTGGCTGCTTATCTTGCTTTTATTCCTCAGCGCAACTTTAGAAATAAAAGTGTAGACCAGGGGTCCCCAACCTGTGGGCCACGGCCTCTTAGGAACTGGGCCACGGGGCTCCCGCCCACAAACCCTGCCCCCTTCTGCGCGATTGGCTCCCGCCCGCAAACCCCACCCCCTGGTGCTTGTGATTGGCTCCCGCTTGCAAACCCCGCCCCCTGGTGCACACGATTGGCTCCCGCCCACAAACCCTGCCCCCAGTCCACGGAAATCCTGGAAACCCCGCCTCCCCGGTCCGTGGAAAAATCGTCTTTTGAAACCGGTCCCTGGCGCCAAAAAGGTTGGGGACCCGTGGTGTAGACTTTAACCAGTTTCTCCATCTTTTCCTGCCGCTTTTCTTTCCAAAGAAAACCCAGTAAGGATTGGTAAATCTAAGAGCCTTTTGTCCACAAGGATCCTTGCTCCCTTATTTGTTGTCATCTGTTAATGTGAAATCTGTGCTCATTGAATCATATTGCACAGAGCCCATATTCAAACTATGTAAGACACATACTAATGTGGGTCTGTACCTGAAAACTTATTGTGGTGGAGGAATTCCATCTGCAACCTCTGCCCAGATTTCTTGGCTAACAAATATGGGGTACTGCACACAGGGTCTCCAGTTGCACACATCACGTCTGCTCCACTAAACAACAACATCATCGTTTCCAATACATCCGGCTTAATGACTGCAGCACAAAGAGCCTGATCACAGAGATGAAAAGCATGAGCTATATGCAGAATGCCAAAGAGAAAGGGATTAATGTTTCTTCATTGAACTGGCAGGTTTATGGAATTGAGAGTTTCCATTAAAATTCATACAGCAAAGACAGTGCTTCGGAGCGTACCAGCCACCATCATAAGCTTATTCAATGTAATGGTATGTGGGAAAGACCTTCGGAGATGGGGCAAAGAGATGCTGCTTAGGGAAAGGTCACAGCTGCATAAAGGGTGGAGAAAGAGGCTCAGAAGGGACCCTCCCTAACTTCACAGGCTGTAAAGGAGATGGCAGGAGACTTGTACTTTCAAACTGGCAAGATTCTGTTAATGTAGCTTTACCATAAAGTAGAATTAGCTCATCTGGTTGTGTTTCCTGCCTGGTCGTCTTGGGAAGGCTGACATTCAGTTTCAATACCCTTTTTATTTTAAGGCTAATTGAGAAGTTGAAACCATGGCCCACTGTTCATGATGGCCAACCTATAAAGAATCTACCCCATTCACGGTCCAGCCTTGATCATATGGAGCATGGGGTCAATAGCAAATACAACAGTGTGCATACAGAAAGTTACAGTCACAGGGGTGCTCCCAATTGCCTAACAGAGCCTACAGTATGTGTCCATATCTGCACAACGGCCCTTGAGATTTTATATGGTCCTTGATCATGCACAGAGACGGTTGTCCATAAGGATAGGCTAGATTTGCCTTTCCACTATGATTGCATCTGTCCCCTGGGACTTCTGCTTGTCATCTGAAGAGGGCTTGTCATCTACAAAGGTGGGATAACATCTCCCTTGGTTTTCTTAAAGTATGCAACCAGAAACATAGCCTTGAGAGTCTTCTATCAGGTATTTTATCTAAAAACAACAAATGGGTTCTTATCTCTGATGATACAATGAAAATTTTTTCCACAAGATTACAGAAATGTGGCATACAAAGTATAGTACGCTACAATTACAGTGGAGTTCAATTGCTTCTTCAAGGATATTCTGGGTTGGAAAAATATTTTATTGGTCCTCATTTATGTCTGCGTAAAATAACTACAGAAAACCAACCCCTTTTCTGGATACTTGGATGCTTCTTTCCTAATTCCCCCATCAGAGGAAACTAAAGTTGAAGAGCAGTAAATAATTCAAGAAATGAAACAATTTAACCTGGTCCCTACAGAACAAATTTGCAATTGTGAAATACATTCCATACCTCACTGGGATTGCTAAACTTTCATCTCCTTTTTTGACAGCAGACAATGAAACCCACTACATACGAAGAGATGAAAGAGATGTTTAACTGAACAATTACATGTGATCATTGATCTAGATCAAGTCTAAACATTTTGTGTAATGTGTAGGAATTTGGATGTCTTCTTTTGCTGTTTTATCCTAGAGAGGAAAAAATTAACTATTAGAATCAGTGCTTGTAGACGACCACCTGGTGGATTTCAAAGACAGGACTGTGGTCCAGGAAGGCTGGTATAATGAAAGTCCATGGAACACCTTCTCCATCATTATGGAATCAATGCACCCAGGTTTTGGCATGTCACTTTATGGAGATAGGAAGGAATTTTTATGGTCAGTTTTATTGGTTCAACAGAGAAATGTTTTGACCAGAAATTGAGTATGAAATGTTTCATAGTTTTTTAATGGTGTATTAGAATATAATACCCATATGATATCTTAGATTTGTTTGGTTATCTGAAATTTGTTGGCTATCGACCCCTATTTTATTGTTTAAATTGGTTGAGGATGACTAGTATCTATACTATCTATTTTTCTATATTCTTTTAAACTAGTACTTCTATTATTATACTTTTTTCTTATTTCACTGAAAATTTTAATAGCTAGCTCGTAAGAGTGATTAAATAAAATGGAAAAAATTACTGGCTTTGTTTGATCCAACTTAATTCTTTTGTTCTTAATTTTTATCAGCTTTATCATCTTTGCAGAAGAGGTCATGAGGCTGGTGGTGTATTCACAAATGAGACTCTGCTAGTGAAGTCACAAGGCAATTCACATCACCAATTTTTGGTCATTCTGCTTTTTGTTTAAAAAATATAGAATGTTTGTGAGGTAGCACGAGTGGGTCATTCTGCTTTTTGTTTAAAAAATATAGAATGTTTGTGAGGTAGCACGAGTGGGAAGCACATCCTTCAGGTCCTCTTAAGTGCCATTATTGGTTGCCAACATTTATTTCATTTCCACTCATCACATTAGTGAACCTGTTCCTTTTTATTAAGAAAGTTGTGCCCTATTTAATCGCAATGCATAGTATAAGATTCTCCTATAGTTCTACCTCACAAACATTCTATATTTTTTAAACAAAAAGCAGAATGACCAAAAACGGTTCCCACCCTCAACATTTCCATCAGCATTACCTTATTTAGCTCATTCTTGGTTTTATAGAGCTGGGTGGTTTTCCTGAATTTTCCTTCTTTATATTTTTGGGTAATAAAAGTTAGCCTCTTGTCAGCTGGGGCATCTATATGCAATTCCTCATCTGGTTGAAGATTTCCTTCCCAAAAGCTGTTCGCCCTTTGGTTACCTATCACAATAAAAAGCTACGGAAGAAGGAAAATTGTTAATCAGAGGGAAAAGGGGAGATAAAAGGACCTTCTAAGCAAAAAAAAAAGTTTCACACAGTTAAAACTATTCAGGGAAGACACTATAATATGTAGGATTACAATACCATTGAAAAATGAAAAGTAAATCAAATTAGAACAATAGTCTTTCTACGTTCTTCTCCAGTGGGTGTGTATGAGCGTACTTGAATTTATATTTTTTGAGGATTATTTTGGGACAAGAAAAACTCAATTATTTTGCCACTGGATAATTAATGTTTAGCATATTTGGTTAATATGCAAATGATGCAAACTCATTACATGTTTCTCAAAGCCACAGAAAAGCAGAAAAGGAAAAACAAACAAACAGATGAACAGCATGTTCCTTAAGACCTGACTGTGCAGAAGTGTGCATGAAACAAAACAAAAATGGGAAATCTGGGCAAAGAAAGAAATGTATTGCATCAGCATGGTACGTTATAAATCATACTTGAGAAGTCTAACACTCTGACATCTTGTAGAGTGTCTGAAAATCATTTTGACTTACTTAGATCAAGAAAATAATTTAAAAATGCATTAATTGCTATTAATTACTAATTTCCATAGTTAATATTTATGTTCCATCAAAACCATCTTGAAAAGGCTTAACCTTAATAATTTAATATTATTTAAATTTAATTTAAAAACAAAAAATGGAAGAAAGCTGAACAGTATAACTAGCCAGTTGCTATCAAATGAGAAGTGATCTCAAGTTATTGTGAAATGTGCAATTAAATGCCATCAATTTCCAAGTAAAAGTTGACTTCTCCTGCTCTTCTGTTTCCACCTCATCTGTTCCTACCTCAATGAGTTCATTGGTCCAAATGCTGGCATCCATTTTGAGACTTCGGACCTTTGAATCTCTGGGTCCCAACGATCTGTGCTGCCCTGGGACAATCAGAAAAATAAAGCATACTTGAAGGTTCATAATAGAGGAGAGGAATTTATTTATTTATTTATCTATTTATTTATTTAATTTATATAACCGCCCATCTCCCCCAACGGGGAACTCTGGGCGGTTTACAACAAAATAGATTAGATAAAAATATAAAATATAAAATATAAACCAACAATTTATACAATTAATATAATAAATAGATATAAAATCCAAGTGGGAGATAGTATTAATAAAAGAAGGGCATTATAAAATTACGGGATTAACCACCCCCATGAGGAACTATCGTTTCCTCCCTCCCATGCCAGGTGGCAGAACCAGGTCTTCAGTTCTTTCCTAAAGGTCAGGAGGGAGGGGATCTGTCTCAACTCTGGGGGCAAGATGTTCCATAGTGTGGGTGCCACCACAGAGAAGGCCCGTCTCCTAGACCCCATCAGATGACACTCTCTGATTGATGGGGCTCGTAGCAGGCCCTCTCTGAACGATCGGGTGGGGCGGGTCGATAATATGGGGATAATATGGCGCTGCTACAGAGAAGGCCCGCCTCCTAGCCCCCATCAGATGACATTCTCTAATTGATGGGGCTCGTAGCAGGCCCTCTCTGAATTTAATGGCAAATAAACCCAAAGAGTCAAGAGTTAGATGAATAAGCATGAAACAGAAAAGTTGGATGAAGTCTCGATCACAGAAGGCACTAAAGAAAGCGTCTGCACATACAAGTGAACACATGTGAGCTCTTCCAGGGCTTATAATCAGAGAATGCAATTTAAGCAAGTGCTGCTGTCTCAAGCAGGTCTATCTAAAACCATGTGGATGTTGATCAACAAGGTCTCTCCTGCAGAGCTTAATCATAATGAGAAAAATGGGTTTTCAGACAGCCAAGCTTAAGCCATGTAAAGCTCTATAGCAGAGGTGGGCCACTTACAGCCTTTGACTTAATTTCATGCCTTCCTGAGATTAATTGCAAAAGCTCTCAGTAAATAATCAATTTAACAGGAGGAAGAAAGATGCATCCCTTCCTTCCTTGGGGACCTGAAGTCAGGAAGAAGGCAAGGAAGCAGAGGGAGAATGGTACAGCAAAAGAGGGGGGAAATGGAGGATTGTTTGATTTGGGCTCATCAATTACCATCATGCAGCTCCCAACCTATTTCTTAAGAACATGTAGTCCTGAAGAGAAAAAGAATGCCATCCTTACTTTCAAGTTTAAGAATAATACTTGGAGCTGAGCCTACAAAAGAGTTGGTAACAATGTAGATCTTTCAATACTGTGGGGATAAGATCTTGATAGTGTGTGCCAAATTGCAGCTGAGCTGTTTTGCCAAGTGTCCAAGCAGTGATCAGATGCTCAGGCAATTGGTTCTTTTAGATCCAGAGATAATAAGCATGCCAGTGGATAAAGAAACTTTAGCTTTATTATAAACTTAAGCAAACGGAGTTAAACAGAAACACAGTTTAGGCAGATTAAACAAAAGCATAAGAAAAGCATAGCATATAGAAAGAAATCATAACATACTGTACCTAGGCAAGTTGAAACCCAATCTCCTATAGGCTGTCAGGAGCCCCCTAATAAGGACAGCGGAGATACCCCAAGGTGGCTTAATTTTCATAGCACCCAGAGCTCAGGCCTGTGTGGACTCCCAAACTCAAAAGACAATCCTAAGGTTTTTATCAAATCTGGCCCCCAAACCCCATGACCAGGTTTCCATGGTACTGAAGCTGCATAGCCTGACCTTGACTAAGATTCTTCCTGGGGTCTAGCACCTGTCTATGACATCATTCCAAGAGCCTGGGAAGCTATCAGATAAGCCAGTGCCTAAGCATAAACAATTTTCTTATCTCCCCCCCCCCTCCACTTCAAGCCGCTGGAGGGGTAAACTTATGCTCAAACTAACAAGCTGGGGGTTTTCTCTTATCTCTCCCTCCACTTCTAACAAAGATATGTTCTGGAGGGCTGTTGGAGGAGTTGGTGTATTCTTCTCTCCCCCCCCCCATGCCAAGCAGTTAAATAAAAACAAGCCAGTTAAACATCAGTATAACTCAACATAAACTCTAATCTCCTAGGTGTGAGGGAGAAAATCAAAACATGTCACTTAACTCCTTGAGATACAAAGGTCTTCCGCATGTTGCCACTACATGAGGTGCCAGGTTTGGGACAACTGAAGCTTTTAGATTGACTTTAAGTGTACTTTCATATACAATTGTTCCACTTAGTTAAAAGTAACATCATGAAGGACCTGATAACTGTAGCCAGATTAGTGAAGGAACTCAGTCTACAAAGGTGATCTTTCAAGAAGAGCACAATGCCTTACCAAACAGGTTGAATCCTAATGTCAGTATCAGGCTTTTGAATGACAAAAGATACTTTCTACCAACCAACAGAACATCAAGATTCAGTCTATTCATCCTAATTTAGACTGCCCTCTGGGACAGCATCCCCCAGAAGCTCCATATGGCCCCACACCCTGTCTGCATTTAAAAAGTCTCTGGAAATCAGGCCTTTCCCCCAGGCCTTGGGATAAGGTGGGTGGTGAGCTTCCAACTCATGTTGTATGTTAGTTTGAATGTTTTCTCTTATGGACATACACTGTTTTTCCTTTGTGTTATTGCGCTTACTGCTTTTAATGTTCTACGCCACCCCCAGATTCTTTGAGGAGCTTGGTGGCTTTCTAAAGTAAATGACAAATAAACTCATAATTAAACCCAGACACTTTCCTGAATATGGTAAAATTCTGATTTGACAGGCCTTATTTTAGTGGATTTTGAATGCATGTTCCATATTCCCCAGATATAATGAACAAGTAATTTGGTTCCAAAGTAGTTTGGACAGGACAGGCATTTATTTTAATTTGACCTTACATTTACAACCTCCGGCACTGGTGGGCTTGATCCATATTCATCCTGATTACTTCAAGTGGTTAGGCAGCTCATAAGGAGTTGGATTAGGGATTCGACTTCCGGGTGTTGAGGTGGCTGGTGCGCTGAGCAGAAAGCTCCGTGGTTTTTTCCGTTTGCAGCGATTTAAAAAGAAAAAAATCGCTGAAAAATCGCCCTCGAAGAGAGGGCGAGCAGAAGATTGCTCACAGAAGGGTCGTCGGATCACCGCTCTCTCCCAACCCCCGTTTTTCCACCACGGGAGATTGAAGAGATTTCCACGGAAGGGAGATTGAAGCGGTGAAAGACGGATGGGACTGACAACCGAAGCTCTGCGGAAACCGCAGTTCTTCAAGATAAGTAGTACAGCACCCAACCTTTTAGATACACATTTTTATTTTTAAATATTATTTGCCTATTAGCTTCTAAGATTTGTCTCTGGACTTGATTTATAAATGCTGGTGTTTTATTTCTTTCCTGTCAAAGGATTACTTAAACGGTGGAACCGGGAAGCTAATTGACTTTGCCAGAAACGGATTAAGTGACTTTCTCTTTTACTTTTATTGTGGCTTGCTTTTACTCTTATGGTAATTGGAACTATTCATTTTTTCTTTGGACTAAGTTGCTTGGACTTGAATTTTTTATGGATTAATATGGAAAAATGAATTAATGATTTAATACCTTTTCTTATTAATGTGATTTTTACTATGAAAGAATCTTTTTGAATATTTCTTGAATTATATAAGTGGCTCTATAGAATTGTTATGAATTTTTTGGATCCCTTTTGTACAGAAAATTGGATTGCTGTATGCCTATTTTCATGGTATCTGCTTTTTTTTATTCTTCTGAACACAAGTTGGCGTGAGAAACCTTGGGATTGTTTAGGTTTTTTTTGTTATTATTTTGTCTACAATAGAGAAGGGGAAAAAAAGAAGAAGCCTCTTTGTTCTTTTTTATTTTTCATTCTTATACTTATATGGATATACAATTTTAATGGACTATATTTTAGCTATTTTGACAATTGCATTTAAAGGATTATTTTTACTTTTTGTAGTTTTTACTTCCTCTTTTTCCTAAAAGAATTATTAGCTCTTTTCTTTTGTTTTTGGTCCTCCCATTTCCCTTTCTTCTTTTTCTCTTGCAGGAAATTATTTACATTAAGACATCTACGGCATTGAGGAGGAAAGAGAAAAAAAAGGAACTGGAAGGACATTTATCATTTTTTCAATACCTGGAGCATCAATGGAGCCCCCCCCCCCCCCGTTAGAGATGAAAAAACTTCTGGAAGCAATGGCATCATTAAGTAAGAACAAATTGCATTCTTAGATAAAAAAATTGATATGAAGATGGAAGAAATGAAGAAAGAGATAATTCATGAGATTAAACAAGATTTTAAAAATGAAGTGCAGACAGTAAAGTTGGTAGTGAATACTTTGTCAGGGGAATTTAAAGATGTGCAAGGCCAGATGCAAAAATTAGAGATTAAATTAGAAGATAAGGAACTGGATGCTATTAAAGAAATGGAATACAATTTGGATATTATAGAATTATCAGACATGAGAGAGAAGGAATATATTTTGAATGTGAGAGCAGCTTTAGAACAATCAAATGAAGAAGAACAATTAAATGAGAATGCAAGAGAATGTATGGTTTTTGAATTACTTAAATTTTTAGAAATGAAAGAACAAGATTTGGATTTTGAAATAGATAAAGTTGCTAAAGTTAATTCATGGTATGCTAGAGAACAGAAGGTGTTTAAAGGACAAAAGCTAAGGATAACTTCTATTTTAAAAGTTAAAACAACTTTCATCAAGTCTGCGACCTTCCCTTTTTAGGGAAGATTGAGAAGGTGATGGGAAGCTAGCTACAAGGATCCTAGAGGAAACACATTATCTGGATTCTTTCTATTCAAGATTCAGTCCCAGCCATGACACAGAAATGGCAATGATTACGCTGATAGATGACCTTCATCGGGACCTAGAAGAGGGGAATACACCCCTCTTGATCCTATTAGACTCTCAGAAGTGCTTGATACCATCGACTATGGTATCCTCCTGGACTGCCTGTCAGGGTCATGAGCTTGGAACACAGCTTTACAGTGATTCTACCCTTATCTGAGTGAGAAGTTACAGTCAGTGCTCATGGGGATAAATGCTCAAAATCCTAGGCATTCCAATGTGAGCTCTTACAGTGTTATTTATCATGTACGTGATGATATTATTTAACATCTACATGCCTTAGAGCTCTCCTCACTGAATTAGATCTTCTAGGCCACTTGGATTTTAATTTTTGTTTATGTTTATACTTATATTTGGTAATTTTGTATTGATATTTTAGATGTTATTTATTGTTTTAATGTACTTATTGTTGTAAACCGCCCAGAGTCCCTCTTTTTGGGGGAGATGGGCAGTGGCAAAATTAGAAAAATAAATAAATAAATCTACATGCTATAAAAGATCATCTATGATTCATCCTGACTCCTTCAAGTGGTTAGGCAGCTCATGAGGAGTTGGATTAGGGCAGGGCTTTCCAAAGTGCCGCCGCTGGCGACACACCCAGCGGCGGCGGCGGCACGCGCGTGCACGGCGACGGCGCAGGGGGGCGTGCGGCAGCATGCGTGCACGGCGGTGGCGCAGGGGGGCGTGCGGCGGAGCGAGCGTGCATGGCGGCCGCCGTGCACGCGCGTGCCGCCGCTTCCGGGTGGTGTGGCAACACACCACGCTGTGTGTGGCGACACACTTTTGTGTCGCGACACACAGTTTGGAAAGCTCTGGATTAGGGAGATAATCGACCTTCAAGGAGGAGGCGTCATCAATAAGTTGATGTCTTTCAGTTACAGTATATATTACCACCCCAGTAAAAACCGGAGATGCCACAGAAGTCCTGAACCAGTGCCTGGAGGCAGTGAGGATCTGGATGGGGTGAAATAAGATCTAATTAAATCCTTCCACAAACAGAGAAGTAACTGCAATGGGTCGAGACAGTCAATGTCATCTAGATGTATCTACAACTGCAGTGCTACCATAGTATCAGTGACCATGAACGATACATGCAAGTCCAAATCATGAAAATGATTTTGAAACCCATAGTAAAATAATATAAATCTGATTTATACATGCCACTACTTTTAAAGTTGCCATACTGGTTCAGTAGAATCCTGAGTTTCTTAATTACCTGCACACTTCTTGCAAATGATGACACAGAGATTGATGGATGCCCAGTCAGGATCAGGAGCTTTACAATCAGCACAAGTCCTGTTTGATTCATTGAACCAGATCTTCTCAGCTACTTCATAGTCAGAGAGAGTTTCTGCAATGGACTGCTGCAGCACTTCAATCCAATCCTGCTTTTCTTTCTCAGATTCTGCAGTAAAGCTGAAATGCATTGATTTAGCCTGAGAGCCACTTTGGTGTAGTGATTAAAGCACTAGGCTAGAAACCAGGAGACCGTGAGTTCTAGTCCTGCCTTAGGCACGAAGCCATCTGGCTGGCTTTGGGCCAGTCACAGTCACTCAACCCTAGGAAGAAGGCGGCAAAGGCAAGCCACTTCTGAAATCTTGCCAAGAAAAGACTGACTTGAAGGGATTAAAAAAAAAAAGCTGAAAACAGCTTTGATTCTTAGCTCCATGAAGAGGCTGACATCAGAAGAATCAATGAACACTCAATGGGCTTCTTCTCCACCAAAAACTATCCTGATTCATTCATTCATTCATTCATTCATTCATTCATTCATTCATTCATTCATTCATTCATTCGCTGCTGCTGATGTGCCTTTGAGTCAGTGTTCACTCCTGGCAAATGGCTGGATAAAATTGACTCTGCCAATACACATGCAGCACTGGGGAGTGAAAAAAAAATACCCCTCATACTAACTGCTTTCTTTTTCATTTATAGTATCTTAAACACAAGTTTGAGTCTTTACTGAGATTTTGTGAAAAGTTACCTCCAGCTTTAGAAAGGAGTTCCTGTTTCACATTGGCATAAATTACTCATACTGATCTATATACATACCCATCACACTATTTTCTTTTGGGAAAAGAAACATTATGCAAATTGCAAAGGATAAAAATAGCAGGCAAAAAAAAATTGAGATAAGAAAAACAAAAGGAAGTAGACTACTGCTCTACCCAATTCACAACAAAATTATTCACTGTAACTATTCCCTGTAATACCGAAATAGCCATTATTTTGTGTACTGGGTGGTTTCAGCTGTTCTCCAAAAATGCTGCCACGCATTTTTAAAAACAAACATTGACTGGTCTTACCTAAAGCTTCGATAAGGTGTAATTATTTCAAAACATTGTTTTGCTGTCCGATCTATCTGCCTCACATTAGCCACATTCATAGGTATGATTGTAATGCCATAGCCAGACTTAAAGTCCTGGAGTGGAGGAGAAAAAAAAAAGTACATCAGTTTAATGGTTTTAAAAAAACCTGATGAAATGTATTTTGAAAGCAGAATTGTAGGTAGGTAGGTCAGAATGGTAGGTCTCTGCAGAATACAAAACCAAGGGAATGTTCCATTATTGCTTGCATTAAAGACTGCTTAGTCCAATCATTCCATGAATTATAATTTTCATGTCCTACAATAAACAGCAGATTTCATACATTTCCCTAGATTTTCCTATGAGTCTGAAGTGTGTGTGTGTGTGTGTGTGTGTGTGATCAAGAGTGAAACCCAAGATAGAAACATGTCAGAAGCATATCATAAGTCTGAACATGAGGGCAGGTCTATAGTCAAGAGAGACACTTTATCTTGTCTGAGTCACCAACTAAATTCACAAGTGAATCAAGTTTAGAACTTCTATCTCCCAACATCTCATAAAATCATAGCATTAAAAGGTGTCATTGAAGCCATCAAGTCTAACCCCCTTCTCCGTGTAAAAATCCACATTAAAGCATCACCAACAAATGGCTGTCCAACCCAGCTTGGACATATCTGAGGTCACCACCTCTGTAGAATCAAAGTTAGCAAGTTCAGCGGTGTGCACATTTATACACAAACAAGATTCAGAGACCTGAGTGTTCATTTTGGGAAAACCTGGTTTCAGCTTTTGGTTGCTTGGTTCAAGTTCTTGATCCTCCAATATTTCTTACAATATGCATATGTGTGAATTTTCAGGATTTTTTTTTTATTTGCTTCCACTTGAAATTTTGGAGACATTTTTCTACTCCCTCATCTGTCACCAGTCCTCACCCACTTTCATAGTTCTTTCTTTTTTCCCCTTACCTGAATAATGTTCTAGATGTATCTGCTCAGCCACAAACCAAAGGTTTCTCTAGAGACAACCCAATGACATATTAATGTAATATGTCTCCCATAGGTGATAGCTATAATCATTTGTCCACTTGGCCTTGAGAGCAATGTGATGTATATGTTAAGACAGGGGTCCCCAACCCCCAGGCTGCAGACCGGTACTGGTCCGTGGCCTGTTAGGAACTGGGCCGCCATGCCGGTCTCCGAACCCCACCCCCCGGTCCACGCAATTGGCTCCCGCCTGCAAACCCCATCCCAGTCCGTGCAATTGGCTCCCTAACCCTAACTCCGCCCCCCCAGTCCGTGGAAAAATTGTCTTCCACGAAACCGGTCCCTCGTGACAAAAAGGTTGGGTACCCCTGTGTTAAGAGATACAGTAAACAGAAATAACAGCTATACTTGATCAAACTATAAAGTTTGTGTGTGTGGGGGGGTGTCTGTGTGTCTGTGTATCTTCACTTGCCTTCTGGGCTACTGGTACTGCATTATGTACATGAATCAGACAAGACAAGACAGACAAAAATCAATTTGAGGTTACAGAATGAATTACAAGGATTTGTAATAGTCAAAAGAGTAGGATCCTCCGAAATAGCCTCAAATACAACACCATGCCCATCTCCTCTGTTTATGGCATATCGCATGGATGATCACAGATGTTTTCCCTTTCCCTTTGGATATAACCAAATCTGGACAATTAGCATCCCTTAATGTCAAATCAGGCTCCTAAAAAAAATAATCAATCATCTGATCCTTTTCCTCCTTCCCAATTTGAGCGAAGGCAGGGTAAATATCTACCCACAATGGGCCAAGAAGCAATCTCCAATCCTTGCAGCTGGCCAACGGAGCCTGGCTGCCACTACAAGCAGCAATCATAGGTCACTTTGACTCTAGCCAGATTGTCCATCTTCATCCAAATACCTTTATGTTGCTCATCGGTCTGCACTGATCCACCCTGTACCAAGTGGAAAAAGCAGGGCAATGCTTACCTTCCTTTCCAATGTTAACCTTATTGGCCTCTTGAGCATGCAGAGAGAAAATTGGGGCATAAACTGTAACATTAAAAAAAAATAAAGAAAAGGATTCTCGCATTATAAGAGAAAGATTGTCATCATTAATGACAATAGATGCCATTATTGGAATGTCTGTCTTAGGGCTGTGCAGTGTTTTAACTGGATGTCCAAAGCATGCTTCAGAATGACTGTAAAAATATAATACCTGCTAATTGCACCATAGACCAGCTGGCTACTGAAGGCTGCTACTATGTTTGTTCTCCAAAGTAATTTTGGGAGAGCAAATCAAAACACACCACCACCCTAGTATGGATGGATTTACATAATTGTGCAATTAAGGATTTGTTCTTTAGTGCCACCTTCCTTATGCAACCCAGGAAGCTGAGAAGTGCTACATTTGTGTGTCAAAATAAACTCCAGCTCCGTCAGAAGACGTTGGCTGCTCTCCAAAACAATTCAAGCACATCATTCCTTTCCTAAAAATTGAGTGCATTCATACAAAAATATGTTGTACAAACCCAGAATTGTAAAGTGAAACTGTTTTCCTTTTGTTTGGCTTAACATGGTCATCACAGCAGAAGAAATGAAGGGGGGCAATGCTAGGAAATAGGTTAAGTGTGCTTTAGACTATTGTTTTGTAACATCTCACCCAATGCAGAGTTTTGGAGAACAGAAAAACTTACACCATTTTGTATGTGACCATGTGCACAACTGTAATTGATTCCACAAAAACAACATTATCAAATCTTGCATTCTGGATTATTATTATTATTATTACAGATATACTGCATTGTGGAGACCTTGGTGCTCTCTGAGACTTGTTGTTTTCTTGCAGATGTTTCATTGCCAGGCTAGGCAACATCTTCAGAGCGAAAAGGGAGTGGGACTTGCTATATACCATGGTTTGTCCTGCTTGTGTTGGTGGGGGTGTTGTTCTCTCCTTGGTAGTTCCTTGATTGGGCTGTTGTTTGCTGCTTGGTTGATTGACTGAGTTAATAGTTCCTTGATTAGGGAACATTCTGCTGTTTGATTGTTCCTCTGGTGCTAATCCTGGTGTTAATATTTGCCTATCTGGGTGTTGATTGCTGGCAAGGAGGTGTTCTGGTCTTCTGGCTTTTCTATTGTCTCTTGTGAATGGTATGTAAATGTTGTTTACCTCTATGTGTCTGTTGATGGCTGCTTTGTCTGAGTGCCAAGCTTCCAGGAATTCTCTAGCGTTTTTGGACTTGGCTTAGTTTAAGATGCTCACAGTTTCCCAGTTGGAAGTATGACTGAGTCTGTCCATGTGTTGTGAGATTAAGGAATTTTCATCGTGTCTTCTGACTGCTAGTTGGTGTTTGTGGATGCGCTCTGCTAGTCTTATGCCCGTCTGTCCTACATAGTGGCTGCTACAGTCCTTACACTGTATGTTGTAGATAACTCCTGTTTTTATTTCTTGGGCTACTGGGTCTCTTGGGTTACTTACAATGTTCTGAAGGGTTTTGGTTGGTTTATGTGCTACGGTGATGCCATGTGGTTGTAACAGTCTATTAGTAGTTTCTGAGATGTTTCTGATGTATGGCAGTGTAATCCTTTTCATAGCTTCTGTTGGTTGTGTTGTCGTGGGTCGGGTAGTCAGGCACTTTTTTGATAAAGTTGCATGGGTATCCATTTTGCTGGAAGATGCAAATACACATAGTGGCCGCCACATTCCCCACACTGTATGCTGTAGACTGAGAAAACTCTTAACATTCTGAAAACTAGGAACAGTGCACAGGTTTTTTAAGATTTATATCTTAAATTTTTATATCTTTTGTAAGGTAGGAACGCCTTCGGTTGAGCTCGATGGTTTACCATTGTCTTCTTACAGGGTGTATTTTCAATTTCCTAGTTTAGCCAACAGCATTAGCACTTCCTGTTGGTCTTCTATTCAAGGAGTAAGTGGACCTGATTTTGTTTACTTTCTGAGCCCAGACAAAATCAGCCAAGTTCTTCTACTTCCTGAGTGGTCCAAATACTATCTTTAAAAAGCCAAACATATCTTATTTATATACTGCACACACACATACACACACACACACACACACTTATTTTTAGCCACAACAGCTTCTAGACTCTGGTCTGCAGTAACATTCTGTGGCAGCAACCAAGATCTAACACAAGAATAAGATAAAATCCGAGCTGGTATTTTTCTGGTATATAACTCACATACAGAAATATAATACTCTCCTAAATTGTGAATCAAGCAGTATGATTTCAAGTGAACATGATGTCCAGGCTGATAGGGACACTTTCTGTCCCAGCCATAAGATGAGAAAGATCTATGATGGGCATTGTTGAGAATACTTACCTTGCCATGTATGAAGGACACCTGCTTTAATTAACTTTATTTCAAAAGAACCTTGTGTATTTACCTGGCTATCTGAAATGAGGTGCTTGTTTTTTCCCAGTGCTTCAACAGAAACCTAATGGCAGAGGTTAAAAAGCAAGAGGCAACACTATGGATCAAGAGGCAGACTTGCAAGGATGCAGATCAGATCATTTTGCGAACATCCCAAATGATTTCTCATCAGTGGTGAGCCAGAAGGCATCACAATAGCCAAACCAGATAGTCCATAGTTAGTAGGAAAATAACAGATTGGTCACAATCAAACAAGTCCTTTTTTGCACAAGGAGAGTGTCTTTCTGTCTAGCTTTGCTTTGCTTTGCTTTGAGTGCATCTCAACACCATAATAATTAAGCAGAGCTTATTCAGAATTTCACACTCTGGTAGCTAATGGACTCCAGCAATTGTGATCACATTATGTCCCCAGCTCAGCTCATTTATATTCAGATGTCTGAAGAGTCAATATCAGTGACTGGCATTTGCTTAACAGCCAGCAATAATGAAAAGATAATAGAATCACAGGTCCATGAAAACAATCATTCCATCCAGCCTTGTCTTGACAAACCCCAAGACAATTGCTCCACTGGGCATTTAACACTGGTTATTTAGAACAACCCCAGTCACTATCAGGACGACTTAGTGTATAAATGGCAAGAAGGGGACAGGACAGAGAGGGACGGGATGGGGAAAATAAGGTTTAAAGCTCTTTCATTAGAAAACACAAGCATAGTTATAACATGGTTATCTGATGCTAGAGCTACAGTACATATAGCAGTTTCCACATTTCACGTCCTCCCATCTCTTCTCTTAAGAGGAGAAACAAATCAATAGTCAACATTGCTCCCCCTCAAAAGAAACTCAGTGATCTTTCCTGTTTCCCCTTCCGATAGTATACCAGCAAATCACTGCAAGATTAAAGAAAAATAAAGCCCCTTCAAATTGAGCTTAACTCCTGGTGACTTCATGAACACATCTACAGTATGTAGGGTTTTTTTTGGCTGGAAGAGATTTGGCACTGCCTTCTTTTGGGATGTGTTTCAACTTCCCAGTCTAGGTTACAGCCGTTGGCTTCCCGTGTGATCTCTTTCCAAGTTCTAACAAGGTCCAGCCTTGTTCAGCTTACTGAGATCAGCCAAGGACAGCTAACCAACTAGGTTCAAGTTTAAAGGAGCTACCTAAATTGGTATTTCATGAAGATCTCTTCAGCATCCGTGGCTGAAATGTTCTGTGTGGATCTGTCTTCTCTATGGTTCCCAATTCATCATCAACAGCCTTGTTCTTAGCTCTTAACAAAATGAATGCATTTGACTCCTAGCAATGTGCGTCATGAAAGTAGCTCCTTCAGGCCTTATTAAGTTTGTTCCTCTCCATCAAAACTCTTTTTTTCTCTGAATCATCCATTTAAAAAATTGCAGGTAATTACGTCCGAATTCACCTGAATAGGACTTCCAATTTCCTGTAATTGATTAAGCTTTCTCATTTCTCTGCTAGTTGTCTTTGCTCTTCCCACTATGTGCCTCAATTGCACCTATCTTAGCCATCATTTTGAAAATCCCATCAGTGTTGCTGGCTTCTCTGGATAATTACATATAGAGCTGCCATGCCATGTCCATTTCTCCTTTACCTACTCATTCTTTCCTGCCTGCAATTTATATGGAAGTCCAACTTGCAATTTTTTTACTCTGGGTGGCTAACGTAGGATTGTAAACACCAACCAAAATAACCAAAGAACATAAAAAACACAAAACACAACACAACTGAGGCCAAACTGCAAGCCTATATATAGACAAATCAAGGCAGTTAGACTCTTGTTTTCTTTGATGTAAGGGGGAGAAGGTCTGCCATACATTTAGATTGTTTTGGAAACAAAACTTTTTATTAATCTGAGAAGCAGCTCTCAGAGACTAGCAACTCTCACTGAAAATACCTTGAAGTCCGAGGTTAAAATGAGAAAACAACAGCCCATATCTTTCTACTACAAATCAAGTTACATATGAGTGTCTATGGGTGGGTGGATATACTTATATACATAGGTTTGTGTGTGTACATAAATATTTGTGTTTGTGTATCCCATATGTTATCGGTTCCATCTATCTACGGAAGCGTTTCTCAACTTTTTGAACCTGGGGGAACCCTTGAAATATTTTTCAGGCCTCGGGGAACCCCTGCACATTCAGGGTCAGATATAGGCCAGATGTTACAAAATTATTATTTTTGTTTCATGTGTAGGCCTGTATATATGCATTAACAGTGTTCTTAAACTAAAAATATAGAATGAAACTTACCTCTTTCATGTGAAGTTGCCCGAATTTGAAATGTTCGAATAAATCGTGATCTCCCAGGGAACCCCTAGTGACCTCTCGCAGAACTTTAGAGTTCCACGGAACCCTGGTTGAGAAACCCTGTTCTAGGGTATGTTAGCAAGCACTTGTCTTACCATTCTATCACTGCAACCATGTGCTTAAAACCAATGGATGAACATTCGTGCACAATCCATGCTTCAGAGTCCCACTATCCCAGTGCCATTTTGGAAATATGTGATCAGGCAAATCTTCATGATTTTTCTCTGCAGCCCTAAAGTAACTACCGGTGCTGTGCCATCAGGGAAAAAAGAAAATTGCAGATGTACCTGATTGTTTTTGCAAATCCACATGCTGTTCCCTTGCACCAGGGTAAAGATTTTGGCTTTGTATCCTTTCAATTCCAGATACCCACTTTTCTCTGGAGGAACTGCTGTTCGCACTCGAGAAATTTCAGGTAGGGACTGCAGAGCACTAAAAATGGTAGTTACCCAGTCATTTCGTTCATCTAAAAATAAACAAACAAAAATGTCACAATGCTATGCATCCATGCAGACCACCCCCCCCCACACACACACTCACACTTTTTGAAATATGACTTTTATGTTGGAGTGTTGATGGCATTGTTTATGATCAATTCTTTCATTCTGATTACTCTAAGCCTTAGGGATGCTTCTAGGACAGGATATTCATTTGGAAATCAAGCAAACCGACAAGCTGAAATACAGATGTAATCATGCATGGCTCATTCAACAACACTCTGTCTTCATTTAGGCTAGATTCTGATGCAGACCTATCTGGGAGGAAGCTTCATTAAGCACAGTGGAACTTTCAAGTAGACATGGCATAATCACATTCTCCAAACCCATGTCCACTGAAGTCACTTTTCAAATATTTTATACCTATGACCAGAATAAGTTCAGAGAAGAAAATCCATGGGGAAATATGCCTTCCTTCTTTCTCCTTCACAAAAAAAAGCCACATTGCAATTCTTTTAAGCCAACACGCCATAAACTTTCACAAATCAATCTCTCTACTATTTTACTGTTTGTATCAGTAGGCATATATGTCCAGGGTTGATTCGGTTATAGCCTGCATTGGTTCTCAACTTTACAATTCTCTTAAACCTGAGCGCTGGAAAACATGCATACCTACTTAATTTGAAGCTCTTTGAATTCAGTGCCAAATGTTCACCTGGCCAAAAGGGCAATTTTCACTGTAAATAACTCAGTTTAAACTGTAAATTGGACTCAAACTCCTTTGGCTTAAAGGCAATGATATGAATTTTGGTTTTTCTTTAAAAACTGACTGCATATATTTATTCATGTTATTTTATATCCTGCCTTTCCTCTGGGTAATCAAGGTAGTATGAGGATATCTCCCTTCATTTATCCCCAAAACAACTCTGAGAGATGGGTTGGGCTGGGAAAAATGTTGGGCCTAAAGTCACCCAATGACCTTCTATGGACAAAGGTACACTTGAACCCATGTTTCCCTAGTGCTAGACCAGCACTATAACCACTGTACGAGACTGGTTCTCTATAATGCAGGGATCAAAGAAACAGTCTTCAGTATTAATGCTCATATTACATCATCATCATGATCATGATCATCATCATCATCATCATCATCATCATCTGTTGTTGCATTTCTTATTATTTTAAACATATTTATAATAATTTTTAAATTATGTTAGATTTATATTCCACCTTTTTTACAGGTTCACAAGACAGCTTAGATGAAGATACCCCTTCATTTTATCTCTACAACAAGAATCCTGTGTGGTAGATTGGGCTGAGAGGCACCGACTCGATCGAAGCAATCAGGTGAAAGTGGACTTGAACCTGATTGTCCCTTTGCGTGTCTCCAAACAGGAAGCTGTCCCCAAACTGAAGCTGCTCCTATGCCCGTAAAGGAAGGTCAGATGAAAAGAACACATCTGCTTTCATGAATTGACACCATCCCATCTAAAATACAAATTATTGCCGGAGCAGAAGGAACCCAGCATTCCTTTCTGGTAAATACAACGACTGGAACTGTGCATCTGTCTGTGTAAAAGTGGCATGAAATCCAGAATCAGGTTTTCTTCGATCCTTACATTCAAGCCATCAACGTCTCATTGCTCTTTGTCAGCTTTACACTGAAGACTGGTTCACAGCAGATGGCTGACAGCACAGCTTTAAGTGGTGCTAATAAGTGCTAAAGAAGTCAAGCTCCACTTCATGCAATGACATAAAAGCCCTTGAAAATGCAGTTATTTTGGCCTTGATACATGATTTTACCCTCCACGGTTCGCAAGTTGCTAGACCAGAGCTTTCCAAACTTTTCATGTTGGTGACACACTTTTTAGACATGCATCATTTCGCGACACACTCTTACAGCAGGGCACAAGGCAGGCACTAGGACCTGCGTGGAATCTCAGCAGGTTTGGAGGCAGCAAGGCACAAGGCAGGCACTAGGACCTGCGCGGAATCCTGGCAGGGCAGGTTTGGAGGCAGCCGGGCACAAGGCAGGCACTAGGACCTGCATGGAATCCTGGCAGGGCAGGTTTGGAGGCAGCCGGGCACAAGGCAGGCACTAGGACCTGCATGGAATCCTGGCAGGGCAGGTTTGGAGGCAGCCGGGCACAAGGCAGGCACTAGGACCTGCATGGAATCCTGGCAGGGCAGGTTTGGAGGCAGCCGGGCACAAGGCAGGCACTAGGACCTGCATGGAATCCTGGCAGGGCAGGTTTGGAGGCAGCCGGGCACAAGGCAGGCACTAGGACCTGCATGGAATCCTGGCAGGGCAGGTTTGGAGGCAGCAAGGCACAAGGCAGGCACTAGGACCTGCGCGGAATCCTGGCAGGGCAGGTTTGGAGGCAGCAAGGCACAAGGCAGGCACTAGGACCTGCGCGGAATCCTGGCAGGGCAGGTTTTGAGGCAGCAAGGCACAAGGCAGGCACTAGGACCTGCATGGAATCCTGGCAGGGCTCGGAGGCAGCAGCAGCCACGACACACCCAGACACTGCAGCCGACACACTAACATGTCCCGACACAGAGTTTGGAAAGCTCTGTGCTAGACTATCTCAGCGTTTTTGTTGGGGTGGTGCTGTCCTCCCACCAGAGTCCAATATAGGACAAAGTCTATACCAGGGGATAACATCAGGCTAGGATAAATGCTACAGCACCGTACAAGAATATAACTGGAGTTGTGATTGGCCGCATTTATCCATCACACAAATTGTAATGTGGCTAGGCCAGCATGAGCCTTGGTATTGCACAAACCCAGTCACTGGAGCCTGCAAACCACAATTTATGACTTAGGCATTCTTCATTTTACAGCACTGATAGCCTACCCCGCTCAAAAGATTCCAGGCAGGTTACGATGGGTTAAAATTATAATTGCAGCAAACAAAAATGAGTCAGAATTATTGTTAAAGATTATAATAAATCAACTTTCCCCCAAGACTGATTTAGCACCTCATCCTAATCCTTATCCCAAGCCAATAAAATGCGGCTTCCTCGACAAAGCCCAGTTAAACAAATGAAGGCCAAGTACTGTGTGTGAACAGACTTTTGAAAAGAACACAGTTATTTATTTTCAGCGTGTCTTGTTTTTAAAGTAATTAATGAACATTCAAGTGCACCCCATTTGATGGGAAATACATACTGTTCATAATGGCACTGTCATAAAGAAGAGTGTATTACTCTCGGTGGGTGTTTCCTGAATCTTCAATTTTATTCTTGTGGGTTAAGTTAAGAAGCTATTTTGCTAATACACTAATTGTTCACTCATTTGGGGAAAAATGGATGGCCAGAGTCATCCCCGTGTTGGTTTTAGTGACTTGGTAAAGAGAAACTTGCTCTTATCTGCTAATCCAGGAAAAGACAACCTTTGTGCATCTGAAGACCATGATTTTGAAGCAAGGATCATTTATTTTTCGGGAGGGGGGAATTACTTTTAGTTTTTAGGTGCACTAAGGCAACCCAAAGGATTTGTGCATTTTCTGACAGAAAATGGCAGGAAATTGTATAGCGAGTTTTTTAAGCAACCTGCTGCTAAATTCTTGGAGTGCACTCCTAGGACACAGAGAACCCCAAAAAGAAGAATTGGGGGCTCATATGCAGCTGTGGGGGGGGGGGCAGGCGGTTGTGCCTTAGAGTCAGTCTTGACAAGTGCCTGCAGTTTCCTTGGCAAGATTTTGAAGGTGTTTTGCCCTGGCCTCCTTCTTCCTAGGGCTGAGAGTGAGTGACTGGCCCAAGGTCACCCAGCCAGCTTTCATGCTTAAGGCGGGACTAGAACTCTCAGTCTCCTGGTTTGCCATTGGCTCCTTCCTAGGGCTGAGAGACAGGGAGTGGCCCAAGGTCACCCAGCCAGCTTTCATGCCTAAGGCGGGACTAGAACTCTCAGTCTCCTGGTTTACCATTGGCTCCTTCCTAGGGCTGAGAGAGAGTGACTGGCCCAAGGTCACCCAGCCAGCTTTCATGCTTAAGGCGGGACTAGAACTCTCAGTCTCCTGGTTTGCCATTGGCTCCTTCCTAGGGCTGAGAGACAGGGAGTGGCCCAAGGTCACTCAGCCGGCTTTCATGCCTAAGGCGGGACTAGAACTCTCAGTCTCCTGGTTTGCCATTGGCTCCTTCCTAGGGCTGAGAGAGTGTGACTGGCCCAAGGTCACCCAGCCGGCTTTCATGCCTAAGGCGGGACTAGAACTCTCTGTCTCCTGGTGTGCCATTGGCTCCTTCCTAGGGCTGAGAGACAGGGACTGGCCCAAGGTCACCCAGCTGGCTTCGTGCCCAAGGCGGGAGTAGAACTCACGGTCTCCTGGTTTCTAGCCTGGTGCCTTAACCACTATACCAAACTGGCTCTCATATTCAGCTTGCAGGTGGCTAAATGGCTAAACAAATGATACCCCCATATCTGTTACTCCTGATGTTTGCCTAGAAGCATAAATAGGACAAAGTTAAGCAGCAACTGGATTTTTAAAGGCATATATGGATGCTGTCTTCTCTTAATGTAGCAGCACTGACACAGGGGCTAAGAGATTTCACCAGCTTTGCCTATCCTACAATTTACCCAGCCACCCAATCCTGGATTGCAGCAATATGTTCTCTCAAAGGCTAACTCCAGCAGCTCCTGGAAGGTTCAACCTATCTGAATATTGCATGAATAGAGAATTGACAATGGACTCATGGATGTCTCCAGTACCAGTCCAGCCATTATTTTTCTATTTGCTCTGCCTTGTTAATATGGTCAAAGAGGAATGCTGTCACTGGCAGCCACATATTTTTTGTTCCTTCTATTTCCAGCCCCACAGTCATTTTTTTTATCCATGTATTTATTTATAAGACTTATTGACTCCCAGAGTCCCAACGGACTCTAGACTGTGTAGAAAAATGAAGCAGAATAATCAAAGTTGAACTATCATATAGAAAATGCTTTCAGGGCCATCCATCAAGAAAGACTACTGTTTCTGGAGCAAGGTGGTATTCAGGCTGAGGATGATGGAAGAGGTAGTTCCACACATTTCGGAAGCACCAACTTGGGAATGGTATAATGAACAAGGTCTTAAGGGAAGCAGCCAAAGTGATGGGAAGAACACCATATGACAAATTGACTGGATCTCCTTCATAATGCTGCAAACTCAACACAACCAAAACTTGGCATTTTGTGCTAGGTATAGGAAGAACTGTCAGATTTGCAGTATAAAGAAAATACTAAAGCCATTACTAAGGGAACCAATGTACACATTTTTCCCAGTTGTTGTTGTTGTTTTAGATTTCAATTCCATGCTATAATTCTAGAGCTTTCTGCTTTTTCTGTTCTGGGAGTCCTCAAGAGCCCCTGCGTTTGGCACCCCTGATCTGAAAAAGAACCAAACTTTTTGCAGCCAGAAATGGATCTTCAAAAATGAGCCTCACCTTCCTTTTCAGCCCTGAAGACAAATATTCTATGTGCTGTCACCACTTCAAACTTGTTGTCTCCATGCTTTCGGACTGTGGTTATTGCAGAGAGAAGAATTATGCCCTTGGAGTAGATGTCCTATATCAAAGGCAAAAGAAAAGCTGATTCAGGTACAAGAGGGGTTCCTTAACCAAAATACAAGACTATTCATTCTTAGCAAAGCTACGGCAAACTCTGCTTCTGATCCAAAGGCTTGGCTGATCAAGAAGAAGACTTCTCCATCAAATGTGATAACCGGGCTTCATTGTTGGCAAGCAGGCCCTAAGGCCGGTCTCCTTTAATTTCATTTCTGGGGTGATGTTCCATATTAGTAGTGAATGTAGAAAGGAAACAAGAGGTGACAAAAGACAGCTGTAGGAAATGATAAAGGAGGCAGGAGAGAGAGTGTAGAATTCCAGCTGGGTGGTAGATTCTTGTTTCTCCTTCTCCTTCTTTATTTTGCAACAGGGTTTATTTTTAAACTCAACTAAGCATGGTTGTAGGGGCATGGTGGCTCAGCGGGTAAGACGCCAGGCTTGTCGATCGGAAGATCGCAAGTTCGGAGGTTTGAATCCCTAGGCCCGCGTGACGGAGTGAGCTCCCGCACTCGCCCCAGCTCTTGCCAACCTAGCAATTTGAAAGCATGCAAATGCAAGTAGATGAATAGGGACCACTTCGGTGGGAAGGAAACAGTGTTCCGCGCGCGTCATGCGGCCACATGACCGTGGAAGCGTCTTCGGACAACGCTGGCTCTTCGGCTAACAAATGGAGATGAGCACCGGCCCCTAGAGTCGGACACGACTGCACAACTGTGCGGGAGGAACCTTTACCTTTTTAAGCATGGTTGGCCTGGTTAGACTTGGACAGGAGACTACTGGAAATCAAAGGACTGTAGGCTAGACTAGGAAGTCAATCAAAACATCCCAGAAGAACTACTTCTGTCTCACGCTAAGAAAACTGCATGGATGTCTCTACATGAGTCACCAACAGTCAATCTCAACTCATGGGTGACTTTACTTTTTCTTTTTTAAAACACGATTTAAATGCAGCAGCACCAACAACCACATTCATCATAGCAAGAACCAGCTTGATTTTAAAAAGCAATTTCCTAAGAAATACAAAAATGTATTTTAAGTAACAAAAAAGCCCCCTGCCACCCACATGCACCGTCCAGTGGCAAACTCTGCAGGGTGCTACTGCTAACGCTTAGTAAACTTACTACAATTCCTCTTCCTCACTATCAAGACACCAAATGGAATGACTTACGATGTGCCACACAACAAAAAAGAAACCAGCGCTAACAGGCTGCTAGAAAAAATCCAGCTGCAAGTCTGTTTTATTTCCTTGGAGGTTTTTGTACAGTTACAGAAACAGACTGAGTTTTGGCAGCTTGCTGGCAATATTTCATGATGGTTAAAAAACAGGTGCAGCCATACCTGTGCATACTTATATTCAACCACATTCTCACATACTCATTTTTCTATATGAAATCAGGTTACTACAGAGGAAGTATTTCTGTCCATTTCATCACAACGATCTAACTCCGTTGCAAAATTCATGGCAGTTTTTCTTCCAGAAATTATGTCCTGGTATCTACAGGCATCTACTGACTAGATATGGTACTGCAATTAATGTGTTTACTAGCACAATATGTGCAGTGTTAAAATCCATAACTTCTCCTTTTACCAGCTCCCAAATCCTCCATTCTTAGAAAAAGTAGCTTATATCCAAAATGAAAGCTTCCGAGGGGGAGGGATGAACCCTCTTATCTTACTACAGAACCAGGCTTCCAAATCATCCTTAAAGGAAAGAAGTGAAATGGTTTCACTCTCTGTCTGAAAAGAAAAAAGAAATGAGTGTGAGAAGGCAAGGGGGCCAAAGTGCATTAGTAATTTAAATGAAGAAGCGTAAAGTCAAAGCTAAGGAGACCTTCTCAGTAAGCAGAGGAAGGGTAAGTGATTCAGTTCTGAAATGTTGCAGCAAGAGAGTGGTGTTAGGTAGACACAAGGAAGAAGACAGCTGGCCTGCAGTAGAGAATTTGTCCTTGTCAAGAATCATGTTGATAGCAGTGGGGATTAATGGGAGGGAGGGAGGGAGAAATTGAAGGAGGAGAACACAAGTACCTTTTCCAATTAACAAATGTTATTAAAAGCCATAAGCTTTCATGAGCTTATGAGAAAGTGATACCAGACTCCTTCCGAACTCTGAAATGGTAGATCAGAATTCGGCCTGTGAAATGAAAGACCATTCCGATTTAGCTGATCTACAAATTTAGCTAACTTTCTCATGACATTCACCGCTGGATTTATATCCCACCTTCTTTTCAGCAGCTCAAGGGAGCATTAAGCAGATCTGAATAGATACGGAGACAGATTAAAGATTAGAGCGACAGAGATACATATACACCTGTCTAATCCAAAATAAGAGAACGAATGCACCAAGCATTGAGAATGTGGAGAACTGATGTATCCTTGAAAGGGGGAGGGTTAAATAGTAGCCGAAAGAAAAAACTAAGCCAGATCTCTCTCATTCTCTCTCTCAGCCTTTAATGTGCATTTCTGCTGTGAATGCAGGAGGGCCCCCAGGGCTAGTCAGGAATCTCTCAGCCTCAGGTCCACAACAGTCATGCTCTCTATTCCTATTCTACCATATAGGAATAGAGAGCATGACTGTTATAACAGAGTCCCCCGTTGGGGGAGTTGGGCGGTCATATAAATTTAACTAATAAATAAATAAATAAATATAGGGCTGCTATAAAGATAATGTTTCAAAGGTGCTTTTAAAAGTGCATGTTCTGCTGCATGCTAAATATTATCATTTTTTTGTTTGTTTATTCGTTCAGTCGCTTCCGACTCTTCGTGATTTCATGGACCAGCCCACGCCAGAGCTTCCTGTCGGCCGTCGCCACCCCCAGCTCCCCCAAGGTCGAGTTATCATTACTTGGAAATAAATATGGAAAAGAAGTATATAATTAGGATTATATCCCCATGCCAGGTTTTCAAAGAAGCAAGCTTTTGCTTTCGTTCTCTTCTTTGCCATCAACAACCAGAATAAGACCTGACAATTTCTACAAGCTGAGGCGATGTGTTGGCCTACAGGTGAAAACACAAATAATATTAAGTATTTCTAAAGTTTTTGATCTTTTTAAGAAATGAAAAAATGTTAAATCCCGTGAATTGTTGCAATTACCAATCGGTAGTATCTAATTGTTGTTGTTGTTGTTCAGTCGTTCAGTCGTGTCCGACTCTTCGTGACCCCATGGACCATAGCACGCCAGGCCTTCCTGTCCTCCACTGTCTCTCGGAGTTTACTCAAATTCATGTTCATTACATCGGTGATGCTATCTAACCATCTCATCCTCTGCCGTCCCCTTCTCCTTTTGCCCTCAGTCTTTCCCAGCATCAGGGTCTTTTCCAGTGAGTCCTCTCTTCTCATTAGGTGGCCAAAGTATTTGAGCTTCAGCTTCAGCATCTGTCCTTCCAATGAGCAGTCAGGGTTGATTTCCTTTAGGATTGACTGGTTTGACCTCCTTGCAGTCCAAGGGACTCTCAAGAGTCTTCTCCAGCACCACAGCTCGAAAGCATCAATTCTTCGGCGCTCAGCCTTCCTTATGGTCCAACTCTCACAGCCATACATTGCTACTGGAAAAACCATAGCTTTAACTATACGGACCTTTGTCAGCAAGGTGATGTCTCTGCTTTTTAATATGCTGTCTAGGTTTGCCATAGCTTTCCTTCCAAGGAGCAAGCGTCTTTTAATTTCATGGCTGCAGTCACCGTCTGCGGTGATCTTGGAGCCCAAGAAAATAAAATCTGTCACTGCTTCCATTTCTTCCCCTTCTATTTGCCAGGAAGTGATGGGACCAGATGCCATGATCTGGGTTTTTTTAATGTTGAGTTTCAAGCCAGCTTTTGCACTCTCCTCTTTCACCCTCATCAAGAGGCTCTTTAGTTCCTCTTCACTTTCTGCCATTAGGGTGGTATCGTCTGCATATCTGAGGTTGTTGATATTTTTTCCGGCAATCTTAACTCCGGCTTGTGATTCATCCAGCCCGGCATTTCTCATGATGTACTCTGCATATAAGTTAAATAAGCAGGGTGATAATATACAGCCTTGTCGTACTCCTTTCCCAATTTTGAACCAGTCGGTTGTTCCATGTCCGGTTCTAACTGTTGCTTCTTGACCCACATACAGGTTTCTCAGGAGACAAGTAAGGTGGTCTGGTACTCCCATCTCTTTAAGAATTTGCCACAGTTTGTTGTGATCCACACAATCAAAGGCTTTAGCGTAGTCAATGAAGCAGAAGTAGATGTTTTTCTGGAACTCTCTTGCTTTTTCCATGATCCAGCGAATGTTGGCAATCTGATCTCTAGTTCCTCTGCCTCTTCGAAACCCAGCTTGCACTTCTGGTAGTTCTCGGTTCACATGCTGCTGAAGCCTAGCTTGTAGGATTTTGAGCATAACCTTGCTGGCATGTGAAATGAGCGCAATTGTACGGTAGTTTGAACATTCTTTGGCATTGCCTTTCTTTGGAATTGGAACGTAAACTGACCTTTTCCAATCCTGTGGCCACTGTTGAGTTTTCCAAATTTGTTGGCATATTGAGTGCAGCACTTTAACAGCATCATCTTTTAGGATTTTAAATAGCTCAGCTGGGATACTGTCTTCTCCGCTAGCTTTGTTGTTAGTAATGCTTCCTAAGGCCCACTTGACTTCACTCTCTAGGATGTCCGGCTCAAGGTCAGTGACCACACCATCATATTTATCAGGGATATTAAGATCTTTCTTGTATAGTTCTTCTGTGTATTCTTGCCACCTCTTCTTAATCTCTTCTGCTTCTGTTAGGTCCCTGCCTTTTTTGTCCTTTATCATGCCCATCTTTGCACAAAACGTTCCCTTGATATCTCCGATTTTCTTGAAGAGATCTCTAGTCTTCCCCATTCTATTGTTTTCCTCAATTTCTTTGCAAGTATCTAATACTCTCAGCCAAATTAGCTCCCTAAAAATCAGCTTTTGTTCCTGTTTGGAAAGCAAGCTTCTAATCTTTAGGGCTTTAAAGCTGACTGCTCATTGCTCATTGGAAGGACAGATACTGAAGCTGAAGCTCAAATACTTTGGCCACCTAATGTGAAGAGAGGACTCCCTGGAAAAGACCCTGATGTTGGGAAAGACTGAAGGCAAAAGGAGAAGGGGACGGCAGAGGATGAGATGGTTAGATAGCATCACTGATGTAATGAACATGAATTTGAGTAAACTCTGGGAGACAGTGGAGGGCAGGAAGGCCTGGCGTGCTATGGTCCATGAGGTCACAAAGAGTCGGACACAACTAAACGATTGAACAACAAAAAATCTTTAGGATGGCAAATATGTGCTTTGAAGGATGTGGAATGGTGGCTGCATGGAAATGCTAAACTTGCTGCTGAACCAGAGTGCACTTATTCAGGCATAGTCAAATTGCAGAAGGCTTTGCTTTAAAGCAACTTATAGCACAGGAGAATTTCTCTGCAACTTTCAGACTGTGAGAATAACCTTGGGAGGCAGGAGGAAGAGACACAGCCTAGACAACCATCACACAAAAGGTATCTCAGCCCATAGAAGGAAAAGAGGCATGGGAAGCATCTCAGAAGGGATCCTCCGTAGTTTTCTGGAAAATCAAGGCAAGGGAGAGGAGAAGTGCTTTCAGACTTGCCAGATTCTGTTACTGTAACCTTACAATACAGGTATGTAGCTTGAATCATGTCAACTGGATTTCTATTTTCTCAGTGGAAACGTTTCGCTCCTTATCCAAGAAGCTTCTTCAGTCTGAGCAAAGATAGTAAGGGATTCCCTTACTAACTTTGCTCAGACTGAAGAAGCTTCTTGGATAAGGAGCGAAACGTTTCCACTGAGAAAATAGAAATCCAGTTGACATGATTCAAGCTACAGACTGTTCCACCTGGATGACTGAGAACCTTCATCGACATACAATAAAGGTAGTGTTACTACTCATGGTTTGTGCTTCTTCTCTGGACTACCTCAAAGGGCTGACAACCACAGAGCAGGATGCAAGGTCTGCCAGAGAGCATACATAAATTTATTTTCATTTGTGGAGTCCTTGGTGCTCTCTGAGACTTGTTGTTTTCTTGCAGACGTTTCATTGCCAGGCTAGGCAACATCTTGTAATCTTTCTAAATTTGTCATCACTCCTTTTTAGACTGGTACTAAAGAGCTTTTGAGGGGCATGGTGGCTCAGCGGGTAAGATGCCAGGCTTGTCGATCGGAAGATCGCAAGTTCGGAGGTTCGAATCCCTAGTCCCACTTGACGGAGTGAGCTCCCGCACTCGCCCCAGCTCTTGCCAACCTAGCAATTCGAAAGAATGCAAATGCAAGTAGGTACCACTTCAGTGGGAAGGTAACAGCGTTCCGCACACGTCATGCCAGCCACATGACCGCGGAAGCGTCTTCGGACAACGCTGACTCTTCGTCTAACAAACGGAGATGAGCACTGGCCCCTAGAGTCGGACACGACTCCACAAATGTGCGGGGGGAACCTTTACCTTTTTTTAACCTGCCTGAGCCCCTTCTGAATGTTATCCTGTGGTGGACTTAAAAATGTTTCAGCCCCTTTTGCTAGGCAACAGTTCCTGCATAATACATAAAGGTCACTTTCCTTACGCTCTACATCTAATTGCTTCCTTGTACCTTCAGGGGGAATAAAGATCAGACCATGTGTGACATTGCTACCAAAACCTATGTTTAAGCAGTAGCCTACAGCTAAGTATATGCCGATAGTTCGCTCAGAGTGGAATATATATTATTTAACGCAACGCAGACTTACCTTGTCATTATTATAATAGGACATGCTTTCGCCATCAAACTTCACCCAGCGTTTCTGAAACACGTGCTTCCTACATGTGAAGAAAGTAAAAGGCTATTAGAAGAAGAAGAAGAAGAAGAAGAAGAAGAAGAAGAAGAAGAAGAAGAAGAAGAAGAAGAAGAAGAAGAAGAAGGAGAAGAAGAAGAAGAAGAGGAGCTCTGCTAGATGAGTTCCCTGCCTTGTCTAGTCAGTGAAGTCTACAGAATGCAAAACTAACAAGAGTTCCTCTCGTTCATCAAACTTCACAATAAAGGGGTTGCAACGTCATAAACTGAGGGATGTGCAGGAAGATAAACAAAATCACGGTGTTGGCCAGAACCACGCAATCGAAGCCCCGCCCCCTTTTTACAAGCATCTTCCATCACCATCTTGACCTCCCTCTTCTCCTTTTTGACCACCCTGAATTAACTTGCCATGAAATGGGCCTTTCATGAGACAAAAGGAAAACCACTAAGAGCAGTCAGTTACCCTTTATATTCTCTAAAGTCCTATAATTGACTATACCTGGGTACATACCCCTGAGGAGAGAGCTTATCCAGCCAACCTTCTTTAAACTTCTTTGCTGCTGGGGCATAAAAGCAGGCATAAGGTGTAATTGTGTCCTTGGAGCCAGTGACCAATTCACCACCACAAACAGCCTGGGGAGAAAGCATCTGGTCTTTAGCATCAAGATCCAGATTCCCACTCCTGAACGTCCCGAGGCCCTTTGATGGTTTATATTTTCCTCTCCAAGCATATCGAGAGCATTCTTTCATCAAAGAGGACTCCGCTTCACCGACAAATCTGTTTGGAAAGGCACTTCTGTCTCCTCGGGATGCTACTCCATCGTCTTTTACATTTTCAGAGGTTTTCTGACTTTGATTATTAGTAGGCAAACTAAAGAAAAAAGAAAAAAGAAAGGTAATGTTACTTCCATCAATCCATTTGGTTCCAAAGAGATGCTGACACCTGGTGAATTCATGAACACATTGGTGTAATTTCCCTGCCAATAAAACAGATGGGATCTCTCGTTGCTTTCCTCTTGGATGCTTTTTAACTTCCCAGTCTAACCTAAAGTTCTGGGATTTGCTCATGGACTTCTATCCAAGTTCTAACCAGATTCTTATCTGACCTGCCTAGCCAATTTCCTCTCCCCTCCTCTCCTCTATCATCTACTCTCTCTCCTTCTTCCTATTTCTCCTACTTAGGTTGGGGAAGGAAAGTGGGAGAGAGATTCTTACTGGCAAGAATTTAACAGAATTACAATTTACATGGATTTCAGTCAAGACCAACAAAAGCTTCCTTTCAAAGCAGGTAACTATTTTTTTATCAGTATAACAGTGCCGAAAGAGTGTTAACAGCTGCAGTTCTTTTCAGTGACCTATTTAGTAACATCCCACTGAGTTTGGCCCTGTATTAGACACATACACATATATACTCGGTAAATAAAGCAGATATGGGCCCCAGGTTGCCCTCCAGGAGAAGCAGTACTACAGTCGTTGCATCCCCCATCACTGGTTATCATGGCCAGAGATGACTGCAGCTGTAATTTAGCAATATGTTCAAGAGCCACCAGGACTCCAGCTTTAGTGTAGAAAAAAGCTCCTTCTCAGCAAAGCATCAAAGAAAAGCCTTCATGCAGAGCTTATACACAGATGGAAATCTCTCTCTCTATACACACACACACACACACACACACACACATATATATATATATATATATATATATATATATATATATATATATATGAACAGCCATTTCTTAACGCTAGCTTAAGATAAACTGAATTACTGTATATAAAGCTTATAAATTTGACCACTTTTGCAGATTTTATAAGGGTTACTGGCAGCAATTTTTGACATGAATCTCTTTGGATGGCTTAAGTTCCTTTTCTAAATACAAACTCTGTTATACATACAAACTTTGCCCACTATCATTTATTTGAAATGAAATGAAATGAAAATAACTGGGACAAAGGAAAGTTTCCTTTTTTCCACTTTTCATTGTGTAAAAAGTTACACAGGGAAGCAAGGAGACATTTGTCACTGTAATGGGAAGAGATTAATGTGAAATATACAGCCAGCAGAGTTCCACTGAGCTGCACAATTTTTATTGGACCAGCCCATTATTAAAGGTGAGTATCTTGGACCAATTTAGTCTTGCTTCACCACACACCACTCAAAGAGTAGGAAAAAAGGAAGGTTGGAATCAGAGATAATCTTTCCTGAACATATTAAACTGTGGTGCCCAGATCTGTGGCCAAGTGGCTCCTTTAGAAGTTCAGTCCAAACTTCTATGGGTCCTTCTCCATGTGCCCAGATGCATAGCCACATGTTTATTAAGACTAGAAAGCAGGTCCGAGTTCATCAGAGGTCCAACTTTGACTCTGCCATCTGAGATATTTGCTCCAACTAATCTTCTCTGAAAGTCCTGCATTGCCTTGACTTTGCAAGAAAACTTTACTCCCTGATGGCTAACTGAAATCAAAGTCTAATTTAAGACCTTGTGAATTTTCTATGAAATATCTGATCTTGGTCAGCTAGGGGAAATCAATGATGGAAATAAAACAGCGGATTCTTGACTTAGGCCTACAAAAACATCCAAGCTATACTCCAAAATTCTGGAACTTAGCCATTCTAGGGAGACCATTTGCTTCAGCCAAATATCTTATCAATCTTTTGCACCCAACACACACAAGAGAGCTTTAGCATTAGCTAGACTCAGTGTCTTAACTTCAACTCTAAAGGGACACGGTGGCTCAACAGGTTAAACTGCTGAGCTGTAGGCTGCAGATCAGAAGGTCTGCAGTTCGAATCCCGTGCAATGAGGTGAGCTCTCGTTGCTAGTCCCAGCTCCTGTCAACCCAACAGTTCGAAAGCTTTGCAAGTAGATAAATGGGTACCACCTTAAGTGGGCTAATTTGCTGGCGTCCTGTCGGGAAGTCGGCACCACCGAAGGAAAGGATCAGAGGAAGATCAAATGGCGGCGGTGACGACGGACCCGGATGCAACAGCTACAGGACGTCAGCAGCCGGCTCAAGGCATCCTGGGAATTGTAGTCCAGAGCCTGGAAGAGTCGGTTCCCTTACCCCCTCCCCTCACGCGCGGTGAAAATGGTGATTTGTAAAAATTGTATAATTAATATATATATGCTTGTAAGCCGCCTAGCGTCCTCCATTAGGGAGGGGATAGGCGGGGTATAAATACCACAATAAAAAAAAAAAATAAACTCTTCCAGAAGGGAAATTCAAGGACACTCCTATATAAGATTGCCATAGCGGAGAATATACATAGCTCAGAGTTGAACTGTTGAGTTCTTAGCATTCTCTGAACTTGCTCCTCTTCCTGAAGATGTTTTATTACCTGGCTAACAGACCGATGATGTTACCTAGCCTGGTAATGAAATGTCCACAGGAAAAGAAGCAAGTTCAAAGAACACCAAGAAGCCAACAAATACTGTATATTATTTAAGCCCATGTTTCTTGGATGAAACTGAATTAACAGCGTGCATCCTTCTTTATTGCCCCTTTTATTTAACTTGGTATAAAAACATAAGCACACCTCTTCTAACCCCACACATAGCAAAACAGATGCTGATCTTATTCCTTCCTTCCTACCAGAAACTTAGAAATGACCTCCAGAAGAAGAGAACAACTTCCTGCCAGAGATGCAGGAGGTGGCTTTGTTCCTATTAGCAAAGTCTAGAAATCAGAACTATTCAGAACACTGTAGGATGGCTATTTCTATTGCTGAGATGTCTTTGTATTGGTGGTTGATTGACTTAGTGGACTTTGTTTTTGATTCTACCCAAAACCCTGTGAGTCCTTGTGGAATGGTGCAGTATTAAAATACTGATTGGCAACAACTCGCTGGAACAGAGGTGGGTGACCTCTTCAGTCCCAGATGTTTGTGGGGCTGTGCACAAATACACACATATAACGCACACAGAGACACTTATCTTCCCCAGAATGCAGCTATTGGATGGGATGCAGGGAATGCAGGAAAAGCGGAGGCACCTACAGTTGTCTACCTGGAAGGCAACCAACGGCTATAAATGATCAGAGACTGGCCCACCTGAACCCTAAAACAATGTCCCTATCTTCTTCAACCTTCAGCAATGCTCTCTGGGGTTTATGGGAATTGAAGTCCCATATAAGTGAAGAGGAGAGCCAATTTGGTGTAGTGGTTAAGGCACCAGGCTAGAAACCAGGAGACTGGGAGGTCTAGTCCTGCCTTAGGCACAAAGCCTAAGGACTCTGGGCCAGTCACTTTCTCTCAGCCCTAGGAAGGAGGCAATGGCAAGCCACGTCTGAAATCTTGCCAAGAAAACTGCAGGGACTTGTCCAAGCAGTTGCCAGGAGTCAAGACTGACTCGAAGGCACCAAAGAAATAAATAAGTGAAGGATATCAAATTGGGAGAAGCTGCTTTTGAGTCCTACCTCCTGATATGTGCAGAATCCCAGGCCTGCAACTGGCAACATCTTTAAGCAATGACTATTACTAAACAATGACCATTACCGAGCTATACCATAAGACAACACTTTCCCTATGGCATCTTCACATCAAACAGAAGGGTTTAGTCCCATCAACCTTCCTCAGGATAAAATAGACCCCCTCCCACTGAACATTGGCCTTCCGCACATGCCAGCATCAATCTGCAGAAAGGGTCTTCCTTGCAACATCCCCCATCACTCATCTATAGACTCTGGCCTGGTCTGAATGAGGCAGTAGCCTGGAGAGACTCGTTTATAATTGTCAGTTTTCAGGACGGCAGTGAACTTCCTTACAATCTCTCGGGCACAAATTAAATATAAAGAAAAGATTAAAGAAAAGAATGTTAAAATAGGCAGCTCTTGATAGATTGCCATGCCTCTTCTTTATTGGGGGGGGGAGGAGGAGGAGGAGGAGGAGGAAAGAAGAAAGAGAGGAGGAAGCACACTATTACAGTCTAATACTATCACAGTTGCTATGGCAACATTGCTCATGCCTGGGCTTGAGCTAGGCTTTAAAAATTGGTCAATCCCACATACCCCAAAATTCTGCAGCAGTGATGTCAGACTTTAACCAGTCAACAAGGACAGAAATCACTTAGGAAAGATCACAAGCAATCCAAGCACTTCATGTTAAGGAGGAACAATTATTGATGAAAGTTAGAAAGCCATAACTATAAGAATTTCAGCAAATTTCATTCTGTTGTGATTCGAGAACAAGCCCTATATTGAGAACAAGGTTCAAGCCCTCTTGCCAACTACTTGGCCCCCCCTTTTGAGTGGGTTGGCTTGCTTCCACCTTTTTAGCAATAGTCAGTTTGGCTTGATTTTTTTTACAGACTGAGAACTTACGCTTACAAGCGAGAACAATCTTGCTGGTGGCATTCAAGTGGATATGGGCTGCTTCAATGGGAGAAATCCCATGCAAATTCATCTGATATTGGCCAGATGAAAGACCAACACAACCAAATGCTTGGGCCATGACCAACTTATCGTTTTAAAGGCGGCTTTGGTTTTTAGCCAAAATAAATTGGTAAAACTGAGATTTCTAGACAGTAACTCTATAACATAATTAATAGTAAAGTTATAGAGATGTATAAATATACTTTTCAATCATTTTAGATCCAAAAGAAGTTCTTAAACCTATGTCCATAAATAAACCCAATTCATTGTAAGTTTGGTGCTTTTTGAAACTTCTCTCGCTACCCTGAATGCTGAAAATGCAAAGGATCTGCAAGCTCTAGTAATAAAAGGAAAGGAGAAAAGTGAGAAAAGTGGGACTAAAATTAAATATAAAGAAGACCAAACCAATGACAATAGGTAGAACAACCAGCCTTAGAAATGGCAATGAAGATATTGAAGTGATGGATAGCTTCTGCCTTTTAGGATCAACCATCAACAGTAAAGGAACAAGCAGTCAAGAAATACACTGCAGACTAGCACTTGGTAGAGCAGCCATGAAGGCCTTGGAAAAGATGTTCAAATGACATGATGGGTCTACAAAGATCAGAATTGTGCAAGCCATTATATTCCCTGTGACACTCCATGGAAGCTAAAGTTGTACTTTTAAGAATCAGGATAGGAAGAGTATTGACACTTTTTAACTTTGTTGTTGGAGAAGACTCCTGAGAATACTGTGGACAGCCAAGAAAACAAACCAATGGATCATTGAACAAATCAACCAGAGTTCTCAACTCAAAGCACAAGTGACCAGGCTCAAATTATGGACACATTATACGAAGACCTAAGAAGGCTCTAATGCTGGGAAAGGTGGAAGGAAGCATCAAGGTGGATGGACTCAGTTACAGTGGCGATGAGTGCACTATTGGAAGACCTGAAAGACCAGGTTAGGGATAGATTGTCATGGAGAAAACCTATCTATGTGGCCACTAGGAATCAAAAATACTTTATGGCACATAATCAATCAATCAATCAATCAATGGAGTCCGGGTGACCTAGAGCAGTGTTTCTCAACGTTGGTAAGTTTAAGTTGGGTGGACTTCAACTCCTAGAATTCTGGGAGTTGAAGTCCACCCATCTTAAACTCACCAAGGTTGAGAAACACTGACCTAGAGGATATAGCATTGGGAACACACTTGGAAAAAAACAGGGTATTTAAATTCATCTGCAACATCTACCTCTTTTCCTATTATATTATCTCTAACTTTGGTGCCTGTGACATAAAAACGAATCCGAAATCTTTCTTACATTGAACCTCCTGCATTTTTAATTGTTCTTATTTTATTCAATGGATTTATTTCCTGCCTTTATCCAGGAGCTCAGTGACTAATAGGGGGATTTCCACTCATTTAACCCACAAACTTGTGAAGTAGGCTTAGCTGTAAGAGAAAAGCTGGGCTAACAGACAGCTTTCCTGACCAGGTGTGAACTTGAATTTCCCCACACCTGCCTCAGCATCTTCATCATGACAAACACACTACCTCTCACACTTTTCTGCAAAACTGTTACTTCTTACTCTTTTTTTTCAGGTTTCCTGCTTACACATATGCCATATAAATTGCATTGGCTGCCAGTTTGCTTCCGGGTCCAATTCAAGGTGTTGGTGATTACCTTTAAAGCCCTATATGGCATAGGGCCAGGGTACCTGAGGGACCGTCTCATCCCGATAACATCGGCCCGCCCCACCCGTGCTTGCAGAGAGGGCATGCTTCGGACCCCCTCAACAAGAGAACTCCATCTAGCGGGGTCCAGGAGGCGTGCCTTCTCTGCGATAGCGCCCGCCTTGTGGAATATCTTGCCCCCGGAGGTGAGACTGGCCCCTTCACTCCTGGCCTTTCGGAAGGGCCTTAAGACCTGGCTCTGCCGCCTGGCCTGGGACGACGGAGGCGGTAGTGCCTCCTGGGGTTGGCTGGCCCCGTAGCACCATGATCTATTTATTTTATATTGGTTGTGTTTTTTAGATAGTTTGTATTTTGTATAGCTTTTATATTTTAATTGTTGTAACCCGCCCAGAGTCCCTTGCATGGGAGATGGGCGGGGAATAAATTGAACAAACAAACAAACAAACAAATAAATAAATAGCCAAAAGTACAGGTGGGGGGCATGGGGAGAGAGAAAGCAGATAAATTAGGTATTCCACACACAGACCCAAATGAAACCCCCTACAAAATGCGTCTTTGGAAATTTTCTTAGCACCTCTATTGTACTAAATGTTGTGTTTACAGCAATTACCTGTGAACATTGCAAAGCATACTTAGCCTTTTGTTTTCTGAATGTTGCAATACTCAAATGGCTTCACATTTAACAAGTCCCATGATCCCCTTCCTTCCCAAGGTCCCATGATGCCTTTAAATTTCATACTACTCTACCAAAAAAAACTGAGAAGTTAGCAGCAGTTTTCTGTTTTTAAAAAATGCATCTAAACCCAAACTCTCCTGTTACTACAAATCTGACATTTGGGTACCCGTTCTCTCTCAAAAGGGACTTTTCCTAGAAATGTCATGAAAATCGATCAAGCACACAAACAAAACAAAACAAAACAAAACAAAACAAAACAAAACAAAACAAAACAAAACAAAACAAAACAAAACAAAACAAAACAAAACAAAACAAAACAAAACACAAGGATTTAACGCCTTCCAAAACAATGAATCTCAATCCAAATCAAATCTTCCAGTTGGGTGTGTACCCCTAGTTTATATAATCTGTAAATGCTACAGGGGGGTGAGGCGAATGCCTAATTTTGATCCACACTAATATGTAATACATTCATCAGAAATAGATATTGGGTTTGTACAATTCAGAGTTTTTAGTCCAATACCCTGTTTTGCCCATAGTACTTTTCTTCTCTTTGTTCTCTTCTGACATATCTGAAGGTTCCTTGCTGGAGATTTCCTGGAAGAATAGATTCAATGAGTGAACGAATACATCTTTCAAAAGCTAGACAAATTTAAGGCATTTGTCCCAGTCTTTAGAATACATCTACCCATTATTCTCACCTCATGTAAACACAGGTATAAAAACAAGGCTTATGATATGTCTTTCATTGGTAACAAGCAATCCAAGAAGTACTTGACATTTGTATATACCGTAATATTAGCGTTCTAAGCAATGTAAACATTTAAACAGGTCTTCAGAGTTGGTAGATCAAAGCAAGTTGTACAAAGCAGCGTTCTTGCTCGGTGTGGCTGTAATGTTCCTTCTCAACGGACCGCAGTTTCCAAATTGGGATCTAACGTAGAGATCAGCCTATACCTATCTATGTTTCCCTTTGGAAGGATAACAGCTAGGCCTCTGTCTAACCTTGCTGGATGGCTTAAGAGCACTGGCCTCAGTTGCTTGAGCCTGCCTGCAGTCTGAAATTCTCATCCTGCAACTCATCTGCTGCTCTACCTGTAGCAAGGCATAAATGGCACCTGAACAGCAACATGGAAAGCCAGTTTACCTGGTGTAAACACTGTAGGTGAAAGCTTCCTCTTAAACAGGACATGTTCAGCCCTCTGAAGGATCCCGTGCCAGATTATTTAAACATGCTCCTATCTTAGTCAGGAGCAGCTAGAATGCACCATCTCTCCTTCAAGATCTCAGCAGCTGACAACAGACTAACACGAGGTATTCTGGAGTAGGAGGGGAATATCTATTCCTGGTGTTTTATGTAAAATCATGAGAACGTACCGTCTACCCACACAGTAAACATAATGGTGCATGGCTAATTGCAAGAGGAAACACCAGAGAGGAACTTCTCTCCACAAGGTTTCACTTCAAGTCACTGAAACCCACAGTTCAATTTCTCTATTTTTGGTTTGTTGGCAAATTCTCATTATGTCAGAATGTGCAACCTCATGGTAGCCAGTAGCCACATTTAATATGGGAAGTGGTGGAGAACCACAAAATGCATGAGGTCACATGACACATGTGGGTGAGGCTAGGGTTTGGAGTTTTGTGGGCTCCAACTGTGAGGTCTCAATTCTAAGAATTACACTGTTATTTTCACCACTTACCACACTCATAATGTCCAGGAACTGAACTGGCAGTTTTCAGTAATCATGATCAGAGGGACCTGGCTTGTGGCAAAAAGAGGAAACGAGGGTGACGGATGGCCTATCTTTGCACTAAGTGTTCCTACCAATGAACTTATCTAATCATCACCCAGGTGGGAATCTGCACATGTAGCTAGGTTTTGCTATTATCCTCTTATTATCTGTTCACTACAACTGCTGACTGCTCACTGAAATTCGTTGAGAATGATGTAGTGGTAGATTCCTGCACTGAGCAAGGTGGTTAGATTGGATAATCTCTAAGGTCCATTGGAAACTGTACATATTGTGCTTTTATGAAAAAGCCCCATTTGTTTAAAGATTCAAATTGGGTCTCGAAACAAAACAAAAAACAACTCTCTCTAGGAATGTATCTTTGCTGTTTCAGCTGTTCCATTGCATATTACAATTATTATGGGCTATCCACAGCCATGGAGATTACTTTAATTGAATCCTATACATATTTTTTCTGGAGAAGTTCCTTTCATTACTGCACCAGTAAATAATCCCATTCATACATGCGTGGATGTGTGCTGTGTGGCTGGGTGTGTTGGTGCATATTCACATGCGCACGTATGTGCTCCCTGACATTACACTGCACGGCTAAATTAGTTCTGAATTTCCAACGGTGTGGAGAAATTGTTTCATAGCAGAAGCAAATATCTTTTGAAATCAATAGGCACTTTCAGGGAAAAAATATACCATTTAGCTGTGCTTTTAAAGAACAATATCTATAACAATATCTAATATTCTGCTGGGCAAATGTGATGTTTTATCACCCAGGCTGATTTTGCAGATTGTTAAACATAGTGCCCTTTAATATGGTCAAAGTATATTTGTTTGGACCTTAAGGGGAAAAAAAAACCCTTCTCATCCCTAAAAAGGTAAAGGTTCCCCCCGCACATTTGTGCAGTCGTGTCCGACTCTAGGGGCCGGTGCTCATCTCCGTTTGTTAGCCGAAGAGCCAGCGTTGTCCGAAGATGCTTCCACGGTCATGTGGCCGGCATGACGCACGCGGAACGCTGTTACCTTCCCACTGAAGTGGTACCTATTAATCTACTTGCATTTGCATGCTTTCGAATTGCTAGGTTGGCAAGAGCTGGAGCTAGTGCGGGAGCTCACTCCACACGCAGGGCTAGGGATTCGAACCTCCGAACTTGCGATCTTCTGATTGACAAGCCTGGCGTCTTACCCGCTGAGCCACCACGCCCCATCATCCCTCAATCTCATCCCTAACTGATGACTATTCTCTATTGAAATCACAACACAATGCCTCTAACATCCAAGCTCACTTTTCAGTAAAGATAAACTTGTCCTGTTCCAGCCATTTACTTTCCTTCTCTAATTCCCAAGTGTTTCATTAACATTATCCTCCAGGCATTCCTAGTAAAGGTTTTCCCCTGCACAGTCGTGTCTGACTCTAGGGGGCGGTGCTCATCTCCGTTTCTTAGCCGAAGAGCCAGTGCTGTCCAAAGACACTTCCACGGTCATGTGGCTGGCATGACGCGTGCGGAACGCTGTTACCATCCCACCGAAGTGGTACCTATTTATCTACTTGCATTTGCATGCTTTCGAATCGCTAGGTTGGCAAGAGCTGGGGTGAGTGCGGGAGCTCACTCCGTCAGGCGGCGCTTGGGTCTTGAACCCCCAACCTTCCGATCGACAAGCCTGGCGTCTTAACCATTGAGTCATCGTGTCCCTCCAGTCATTCCTAAAAAACTAAATTATCTGCCCTCCTCGTCTTGCACAATATCCCCCTCTATACATCAAACTTAGGCAGGCTTCTCTGCATATACGCTGTCCTAGAAATGGATATGAATGGATAGGATCTTGTCTGCTATCTCATCTTGAGTGGGTTTCAGTTCAGTTCAGTTTCTACACTAATAATCCTGTCTCTGGACCAAGCTCAGCTCCTGGTAACCCACACATCCATGTACCTTTTTGTTTGTTTTAACATGCCTAAGGAATTTTTCCATTTTTATAATAAAGGACAATCTAGCCATAAAAAAGTAAAATCTCCCTTAACATAAACTTGATTCTTGATGGCTATCCAGATGCCTCCTTGTTCTTTTCTGGGCAACAATATCAACATGAGTTGCCATTGCATACTTCCAGGGATGTTTTTTCAACTTCTTAGGCTTTGGGATTATTTATTTATCGTATGGCATATTCACATCGCTATTCAATAGAATAAAAAACACGGGAGATAAAATACCAGATATAAAATATAAAGTATAAAATTATAGGCATATGTCCAGTTTACAAATATAATTTTTTGCTTCATTTGCCACAGTCAGGAAATCAGCGAAATCTCCATTATAGGCTCTGTTTTGGCACTCTGTCACTATATGCTGGATAGTTTGTTTTTCAGCCCCACAGTCACAATTCGGCGATGTTATTTTGCCCCACTTATAAAGGGCATCTGCACATCTACCATGGCCCGTGCGGATCCTGTTCAATGTTGTCCATATCGCACGGGGCTGGTCAAATCCAGATGGTTTCTCTAAGATGCAGGGATTTGGGATTTCCTGGCGTTTCAAGCATTCTCCATGTCTGGCCCTGTTTAGCTTCTGCAATGAACGGCAAATTGCCTTGAATAATAGGAACTAAGGAGCAGCAATAGAGGAGGACTATTTTTCTCTTGCTCACACGTGTAAGTTTCTTGAATGGATGGATGATGCCATCCTAGACTAGATATACCTTTGGCCTTATCCAGAAAAGATAAAGATAGGTGGAGATGGAGGTGGAGGTGGAGGTGGAGATGGAGATAACAATATATGAGCCTATCTCTCTCTCACTGCCCCATCCACTCACCCATTTCATCATCATTGGAATAGCAACTGCAGACTTTTGGGTAGTAAACAACTCACCATGTCTTCAGAAGAATTCATAAGGAAGGTCTCTCCATATGGAGAAATGGGGGGTGGCTTTTCTTCAGCTACATCTCCTGGAAAAAGAAAACAGACATGCACACTGTATCACATAGTATCTCTAACTCATGGTCCCTTGTGACTGAGTATCAGTCCTGACCTGCAGAAAAATCCTGGGTTGAACTTGCCCTGATGCACCATCTCAATTCAATTTGTGACATTCATTCATACTAGTCAACAAAATAATACTTTGGACTTAGTGGACCCCTGTATTTGTACACCAAAGGGACATGTAAATCACTGCATTGCTGCAATGCATAAGAATTTATTTATGTATGTATGTATTTATTTGTTTCTTTTTTGTTTGTTTGTTTATTTATTTTCTATCCTGCCTTTATTATTTTTATAAATAACTCAAGGCGGCGAACATTCCAAATACTCCTTCCTCCACCTTCCTCCTCGTATTTTCCCCACAACAACAAGGTAAGTTGGGCTGAGAGAGACTGGCCCAAGGTCACCCAGCCAGCTTTCATGCCTAAAGTGGGACTAGAACTCTCAGTCTCCTGGTTTCTAGCCCATTGTCTTAACCACTAAGCCAAACTGGCTCTCTTATATTCTCTATAAGAATAGTGCTCCATTCAAATGTAGTTTTTTGCAATGTCCTAAAGTTAGCATATTCTGAGAAGAAGTAATTGCATTTCTTAATTTAATTTTGAGACAAGGTAATTTTAATATTTTGGGATTACCATATTCTTTTGAACTATGTACCTGAACTATATGAAACTGATGTCTGGAAAACAGAACTGGATTTTCTATGCCTTTCTTACTTCTGTGAGACTAGTCCTTCAATGTTGACAACATAAATCTATGGCCCCAATTGCTCAATAGTCTGTAGATCTGAGGTTAGTTGCAACATATAAATGAGTTGCTTATAGGCATAGTTTATTTATGGATGATTACAGTGAAATCTGGTAATCCTTTATTGAAACTGCCATGTGAAATTTTATATCCTTATATTCATGCAGGAGAAGATATTATATACATGTTATATATATGTTGTTGTTTTACTTTTGCTCTTTTAATTTTTTCTTCTTTTTCTTCTCTTCTCTTAAATAAAGTTTAAAATAACTTTAAAATCCACACGTCAATGCTTGAAGTTGCAAGCAAAACAAAGTGATGACCCCAAGATGCATGCAAGCAACATGGCAGATTTCAAATTTGCAGGCAAAGTTGTTGAAACTTGCCCTTGACTCTTAATTGGGTGAACTAAAAACCCAGCGAGCTACTACAGCATGTATTTAATCAGATCAGTCTTCCAACAGCAAGCCTGTATTTACTCTACACGCATGCCAAGTTTCTGTCCATGTTTGCAATGCAGAAAATTTAACTCTCGTACTAATCTCATTTACAGAGGTAAAGAGTACCTCAAAGAGGAGGGCGAGATTTTTGCCCAGAGTCCCCTATTCCTATGTTAGCTGAAAACATAATGCCAATAAAAAGGTAGAATCTCCTTCACATCAAGGTCAATTCTGGCCGATGCCTCTTAGCAACAATAGGGAAGTTGCTATGGAAGTGGATGCATTTACTCTGACAAGCTAGACTAGTGTGATTTCCTCCTAGTCCTCATTGTAAGTACTAACCCAGTCTGAACCTGGTTAGCTTTCTTTGAAACCAGCCAAGGCCAATTACTCTATAATCATGATGTTAGCAAACCTTAAGCAACAGTCCACCTTAAAACCTTTGCAACCAATTAAATTTGAATTCAGTATCTGCATTCTAGGAACTGCAGTTCTTTATACTATACAGTGTGTTTTTTCTACTACATTCTAAGGCAGTGTTAGTAACTTTAAGATGTGTGAAATGCATGGATAGAAAAGCCTCTACAATTATTTCAACCAATCAACTAATTTTCACCACAAAGTTCTCTCTTTTCCTCCAAATCACCGAGAGAGACTGTTGTGTTAGAAAGTTACTAGCCATTCTTTTTCAGACCCTCCCGCAAACGTTTCAAATATACAAAGTAAAAAACTCCAAAAGGATATCCAATTCTTTAAAAAATTAAAATGAAAATCAGCCTACCACCTCCAAAGCGGTCTCATCGTTTCCAAAGTATGAAAGAGGAGAAAGAGTCGGGAAAGCCTTCCGTGGTTTTCACAGCCAACAACAAGGCTATTTCACGGAGTTCAAAATGTGTCTAAACATGTGTAAATACACCTTAAGCCAAACGTTCACCCAAGAAGCTGAGCCATTCCTCATAAAAGTAAGTGGAGCAATATTACCTTTTCTTAATCCTCTCTAGTAGAACATCAGGAATGAGTTTAATTAATAGTACTGCCAGAATGCAAAAAATAAGGAGTTACATGGCACAGCAGTTTTGAAACCAGATCAAGCACCTCTGTCTAAACTGGTGCCTTCCAGGTATGTTGGACTGCAACAACCTACGTTGTCAAGGAATGGGAGCGATATGGAAGTTGGAGGAAGGCTCAACTAGAGAATCAGAAAGTTTGGCATGAACACAGCAACTGGAAAGAAGGTGCTAGGTAAGAGAAAAAGCTTTGTGTGGTGAGAGAGTAGGAAGATAATGCAGAACAGGCAATGGCCACAAGGCAGAAGCTTCTCCATCTTGGCAGTTGATTCAACTGAGGCATTGGCTGTTTGGGGTATTTGGAACTGGTCCTGATGCCACCACTGCCTCTAAATTCCACCATTGCTGGAAGCTTTGAAAGACTAGATGAGTTTCCTAAGGTGGTAACTCACTTTTAGGTAAGGTAAAGGAAAAGGTTCCCCCCGCACATTTGTGCAGTCGTGTCCGACTCTAAGGGCCGGTGCTCATCTCCGTTTCTTAGCCAAAGAGCCAGCGTTGTCTGAAGATGCTTCCACGGTCATGTGGCTGGCATGATGCGCGCGGAACACTGTTACCTTCCCACCGAAGTGGTACCTATTAATCTACTTGCATTTGCATGCTTTCGAATTGCTAGGTTGGCAACAGCTGGGGCGAGTGTGGGAGCTCACTCCGTCACGCGGGACTAGGGATTCGAACCTCCGAACTTGCGATCTTCCGATCGACAAGCCTGGCGTCTTACCCGCTGAGCCACCACACCCCTTTTACAAGAAATCAAAGGAAGTTTATGGAATTGACCTGTTTACTGTACCTGAATTTTGGAATAAGGAGCTTGAAGGTTCTGTTTTTGTCACCTTAAAGAATAGGAAATTAATTTCTTCCAACCTTAAAATTGAGCGAATATAACAGAAAATTATATTCCATGGAATCTGGGCCCCAGAAAGAATGCTTTAAAAGGAGTAGATGCAATTGCCTTGCTGCTGATTTAGAAAGTGGAACATTAGCTCCCACAATCTACACTTGTCCTGTTTTTGTCATATTTGAGATTGAACTCTGTAGAATTCAATTCTACTTAATATGACTTTTGATTGATCACTGCTAATTAAGGATGCATATGTTCTGCTTGGCTATATCTCTAGCATCTGAACTCTATTAAGATATCACGAACTGTAGATTTTTCATGCCATGGGGTTGGCCAAAAATTATATAATATTCAAAGTATATATTTATGCATGACCTGAAGCAGTGGATTGCTGATATGTGAGAACTGTCAATATTTGAATTAGGGGTGGGAATTTCTTTTCTATAAGAAAGAAAGAGGAATTTCAAGCAGTCTGATCATTTTAGGAATTCTTTTATACATGCAATAAATTTGTAGTCTCTCCCTCCCTCCCTCCCTCCCTCTCTCTCTCTCTCTCTTATAAATTTCACTGTTACATTATTTTGTTAATTTTATCTAGGCATCCAATTTTCCCCTTCTGTTTTCAGTGTAACAACTTCCTATGAGAAGCTTTCTTTCTCAACTGAGAAAACTGACTTTTATCTTTAAAAATACTACTTAATGTGGTTTGTTTTTTGTAGTAAAGAAATTACTTTTAAGAGAGATTATTATTGCTGCTGGGGTGGATACTATCTGCTTGATTCTGATTATTTAATGAACTGCTTTCAATCTGAAGGCAAGGAGGCTTCTTACCGTCCACTCAGAATCATCTGAAAATGGATCTGTTGCTATTATATATATAGAAGGTCATAGTGTATGTACACTTAAAGAGCAAACATTTTTCAAAAAAGCCATTCCAATACACTAGGCTAAGAAACAGATGATGTAAGTGGTTTTGTGAAGCATGATGTGGATTTATCACTTGGAACACATCAGCAATCCACACATCCTGTTTCACAGCAAAGCAAAAATTACACAGTGGGAGTGCTGGTGTTTTCCACCAGGGATAAATCCACCACACGATCTACCCCTTCTTACCCTGAAAGTAGTCCTAATCATGGTTTCTCTATCACAACCGGGACAGCTCTATGCTACCAGTTGGAAACAGTTTTAAAAGTAAGCACATGCTTCCTTCCTTCTTTAAAAAGACATTATAAGATGTTCCAGCTTTGCATCTATAAAACCCTTTCTTAATTATGACAACCTTCTGACATTCTAAATTCCCCAAATAAGATATTTAACATCAGCTTTACACATCCCTCCTACTTTTCAAGTATGAATTACAATTAGTCACAAAGTTTTACTCACTGTTTTTTGAAATATGACTCTCAGAACAATGGATACTTAAACCATTCATGCTTTTTCTTTCATGTCGAGAGCTGGAACAATACCAAAGGCAAGAAGTACATATTAGAATAGATTCATATTAGCAAGGTACCTGTTATCTACAGTTTACAGAGTTACAGCTTTAGGGATCAACACCTTTAACAAAGCTCTTTTATCCCTTTGCAAAACGTAGGGCACTGGTGCACAAATCTGCGTTCCCATGACACTGCCTTTCCTGGGCAGCCAAATGGATATTTTTCTGGCCCAGCTTGAATTGCAACATTTCTGCTTTGTGATTCCAGAGCACCACCGATCTGGAGGGGCCAAGGAATATTTGGCCTTGTCTCATCCTGTCTCTTGAATTTGAAGCTCTCCAGTAAATTTCAGAGTCAATCTTATCCAGGAACTCACCCTTAATCCTTCTATTCAATTTCTAGTCAGTTTCATAGTCCTTGTAAAATATTCTTCAGCTTGATTATCCCTGCTTATATGTAACCTTTGGGGCCCTGATCTACAATTTGGCTGTCTGGCAATATCGCAATCCTTCTGTTTTTAGCACAGCGCCAACACTTGGTATGTAACATTGTCAAAGAGGAAATACATTAACAATATGATGAAAATATAGTTAACACTACAAATATTCCTGCATACCCTACACTTACTTACTTACTTACTCACTCACTCACTCACTCACTCACTCACTCACTCACTCACTCATTCATTCATTCATTCATTCATTCATTCATTCAATTTCTCACCGCCCAACTCCCTCAAGGGACTCTTCCCCTACCTACTCTTTAGACCAGAGCTTTCCAAACTGTGTGTCGCGACACAAAAGTGTGTCGCAACACACAGCATGGTGTGTCGCCACACCACCCGGAAGCGGTGGCGCATGCGTGCATGGCGGCAGCGGCAGCTGCTGCCGCCGCCACTGTGCACGCGCGTGCCGCCGCATGCCCCCCCACGCCGCCGCACGCCCCCCGCGCTGCTGCCGTGTGCGCGACGGCCACGCCCCCCCACGCCGCCGCACGTCCCCTCACGCCACCGCCGTGTGCGCGCGCGCCGCCGCACGCCCTCCTGTGTTGCTGCCGCGCGTGTGCCGCCGTGCCGCCGCCGCTGCCGTGCCACTGCACTGCACGCACTTTGGAAAGCCCTGCTTTAGACCTACCTGGGTGAATCTGAACTCTAACTTGCTGGGTGCAAAATTTGAGGGAGTGTTGCAATCTGTACCTCACAATAGGGAGATTTTTACAGCCCTATTAATGTCTCTATTAATTAATTAAGCCCTATTAACGAAGAAGAGGAAGAAGAGGACGACCAGCAGCAAGGTGGATGGACTCAGTTGAAAATGACTTGAATTGAAAAACAACTTGATGGGACATCAGTTAATGTCTCTGCCGTCCGTAGACCACAGGTATGGGTAGCCAGACATAATTGCATCAAAGACGTCTTGTGTTAACCAGAGCAGTATAACTACTTACTTGTGTTCTGTTCCACCAATGCCCATTCAAGTCACAATCCAAAATACATACCCCGAAAGCAACACAAGCAATTGGGATTTCAGCAAAAACAGAGTGAAGCAAAAATGTGGCTTAGTGCAAAGCGCAGCTTTCTTTCTCCTCATAGCTCTCATTTTCCAACACGTCATAAAGGGTTTCCTTACAATAACCATGCAAATGACACTGCACCGTCTCTCATTTTACCTTTACATATACTGTATAAGCAGCAAGAACTGGATTCTTGCTCCATCCACTCCCCACCCTCTGAGTTCAGTTACTCAACCCTCCAGTACAACCCTCAACCATGGCTGCAACTGGGTGAAGGGCCAGGCTGGAAAACAATGGTACCTTACTCTTGTCAACCGTTACTTTTTTGCAAAATAACCAAACAAATGTATCCAACATGTCCTGGAAACACAGTGGTGAAATTAGGAATGCATTGCTTCACATTTCTGTCGAGGGCTCGGAGAGGGGAGAGTTTTGTTACTCCAGGAGCTGCTGTAGCTCTAGGAGCAGAAGACTGGCTGATGAATTTAGCAACTGCCAATTGATCAGCTGCCAACTGTGGTTGAGCTGGGGGTGGGGTGGGGTGGGGAGGGGAGACTGTCTGACTTTCTCAAGTGTTCTGAGGTCAACAGTTGCGCAAATATCCACATGGATGACTTTGAAAGGTTGGGAAGGACCGGGGAATAGAAGCAGTACTAGGTGGTAGTGCTCTATTTCTACTTTCCAGTTTTCACTGCAGTTAATACTTTGACCTAAAAGTGCCAACACAGAGCATACAGGTAGTCCTCACGGCCACAATTGAGACCAGAATTTTGGTTGCTAAGCAAAGCGGTCATTAAGCAAATCTGACCTGACTTTACGACCTTTTTGCGGTGATCATTAAGCAAATCACTGCAGGCATTAAGCAAACCACGTGGCCATTAAGTGAATCATGTGGTTCCCCATTGATTTTGCCTCCCAGAAGCCTGCTAGGAAGGTTGAAAATGGCGATCACTTGACCACGGTATGCTGCGACGGTCATAAATGCGAAACTAGTTGCCAAGCACCCAAATTGTGATCACGTGACCATGGTGATGCTGCGGCGATCCTAAGTGTGAGGATCGGTAATAAGTCAGTTTTTTAGCACCGTTGTAAGTCTGAACCATCACTAAACGAATGGTTGTTAAGCGAGGACTACCTGTATAAATCCCTTAAGTAATTATCTAGGGGTCCAATGAATATATTTTCTCATTCCTAAAGTGAGCCTTTGCCATTCTTCCATTTCTACAGAAACAACTCCATCATGAATCTTTATTTCTGTTGTAAACTAGTATAAAATATACAGTATAACTTTAGGACCATTCCAGGAATAACTGTTGAAGGTATAAATTTCAGTATAACAAATTATAGGGGTTTACTGTACAAAATTTAAATTTATAATACTAAGCTCTAACTATAAGAATTGTAATCAGCTTACCACTGATACTGAAACTATAAAGACTATGATAAGGTGATACAGATGACACAATAGCATAAAAATAAATGAAGTAAGACTAAAAGCAGTCAGCAGTTCAAATAATCTAGATCAGCCTTTCTCAACCTTTTGACCCTGGAGGAACCCCTGAAGTATTTTTCATGCCTCGGGGAACCCCTGCACATGCAGGCTCAAATATAGGCCACAAGTTACAAAATTATTGTATTTGTTTCATGTGTAGGCTTGTATATATGCATTAACAGTGCCCTTAAACTAAAAATAAAGAATGAAACGTACCTCTTTAATGTGAAGTTGCCCAAATTTGAAATATTTTTTTTAATAAATCGGGATCTCCTAGGGAACCCCTAGTCATCTCTTGCGGAACCCTAGGATTGACCTGGTTGAGAAACCCTGATCTAGATTATAAAGTGTAATAAACTAAGGATTTACAGTATTATTACTAAGTTATAGATTTGTTTCTTTAGTTTGGTCCAATATCTGTCCAAGGAGAGGGGGAAAAAAAACAGATGACACAAACAACAAGCACTGAGATAGAAGAAGAAGGTTGGAAAATTGTGGCAAAATTACGACTAAGTATACAGGGAAGATGTGATAATGGTCTTCAGATAAAATACTTGAAGAGCTGTCACAAGCAATGGGCATAGATTTATTCTCCACAGTTCCTGAGGATAGGACAAGAACCAATACATGAAAGCTTTTCAGAGGGAGATCCAAACTCAAAAGAAGGAAGAATTTTCTGACTGTGAGAGGTATTCAGCAGAGGAACAGCCTGCCTTTTGGAGCTGTGGATGCTCCATCACTGGAGGTTTTCAAGCAAGGGTTCGACAGCCTGGGATGTATGAGGATTCCTGCATGGGCAGGGGCTCGGACCAGAAGATCCCCAAGGTCTCTTCTAACCCTGTGATTCTAAGATTCTAGATTCATAGCACTTGTGATACCATTTGTTTTCTAATAGCTACTCTATCGTCCCAGGGAGAAATTTTCCCATCTTCTGGTATTGTCTGCCTTTAAATACGATGAAGGGAAGTAGACATAACATGTATCTGATCTACCTGGGTATTTGTTTGGAAGAGGTGTTGCCGGTAAATGTTGGGAGTGCCTGAAGAAAGAACAGTACAATAATACATGTGCTACTGACTCAGCAGATCCAGAAAGACATGGACATGAACACTCCTCATATGGAGCCCCAGTGAATCTACTTTGCATAATTGCAGAAGGTAAAATTTAAAATTTAAACAGGTCCCAAAAAAAGGATCGGCAATAATGAATTAAAGATAGAAGATGAGGCAGGCAGTCTGAGACAAGTGTCAGCAAAAAACTTCAGTTTACCAAAGAGTTTCATCTACCATATGCTCTAGTGGAGTTCTTGGTGCTCTCTGAGCTTGGCTGTTTGCTTGCAGATGTTTCATTACCCAACAACCAAGCTTGGAGAGCACCAAGAACTCTACAACTCAACCCTGAGCTACATCTACTGTATATATTATAGACTATGCTGTAGTATATAAAAATGGGAAGGGGGGAGAGGACATGATACGTAAACTATGTTTACTTTCTTAAAGAAAGGGGCAAGTCAGAGTTTGAGATGAAACAGCAATGATTCTAGTACCAAATTAAAACAGTGCTCCAAAAATATTCAAAGATTCAAATAGAGGCTTCATAAAAATTGCCTCCCATGAAAATTGGGCATGCGTCAACTTGCTTACAAGCCAAGAACAGAGCAATCTCCTACATTATGATCAGCGTTGATGTGTTAGTTCTTGCTCTTCCCCTGGGGTGAGGGAATAATTAGCTCACACACATTTTTCTACTTGCTAGGTAGCTACTGTAAACATCAGGTAGAAATTTAGTGATGTTAGCTTTATCTGGCTAACAGGTCCTAGAAAAGCAAGGGTCAATGTCTTAAAACAGGGGTGAATACATTTTTCAGCCCCGAGGGCTCCATATACCACCAGAGTGTGAACTGAGGTTGAACCAATATGTACAAGTCTGTCCTCCTCCTCAAATTGCACAGAAAATGCTGGCGTACAAAGGAGGACTCTCCCACATAGAAATAGCTGATAGTCACCAAGTTAATAAGGGGCGTGGTGACTCAGCGGGTAAGATGCCAGGTCACCAGCTGCAAATTCCTGCCTTAAGAAGGAGCTACAACACATTAATTATTAAATTAATTTAATTATTAATTAAATTAAAATAACGACAAAGGTCCGTATAGTTAAAGCTATGGTTTTTCCAGTAGTAATGTATGGCTGTGAGAGTTGGACCATAAGGAAGGCTGAGCGCCGAAGAATTGATGCTTTCGAACTGTGGTGCTGGAGAAGACTCTTGAGAGTCCCTTGGACTGCAAGAAGGTCAAACCAGTCAATCCTAAAGGAAATCAACCCTGACTGCTCATTGGAAGGACATATGCTGAAGCTGAAGCTCAAATACTTTGGCCACCTAATGCGAAGAGAGGACTCACTGGAAAAGACCCTGATGCTGGGAAAGACTGAGGGCAAAAGGAGAAGGGGACGGCAGAGGATGAGATGGTTAGATAGCATCACCGATGTAATGAACATGAATTTGAGTAAACTCTGAGAGACAGTGGAGGACAGGAAGGCCTGGCGTGCTGTGGTCCATGAGGTCACAAAGAGTTGGACACGACTAAACGACTGAACAACAACAACAACAACAACAACAACAACACATTAATATGCACAGGACACTGACATGAATACAACTCTTGACATTTAGCGATGCATTCATCAAGCTCTAACTGATGGCTGACCTCGTCTAAGCTTGGAAGGAATAAGTCAGGCTTGGATGGAAGACCTGCAGGGAATTACAAGGCTGTAGGCTAGACTGGAAGGTCAAAGCATCATCCCAGGAGGCAATAGCAAACTTCTTCTGCACAGCTGCCAGAAACTGCATTTTCAGTTGAATTTGGGGAAACCACTTGAAGCATTCGTTGTGTTGAGCTATTTCAATTGCTTCTGTTTGGTTTGTTCATTGCAAACAGCTGAAAGTCTGTAAATTTTGACAATAAACCTGATCTGCAATGGGGGTTGAATAATTTCGATTGCAACTGTATGTAGTCGCCATGAGTCAAGCTTGGCTCAAGGGCCTCTTTACATTCTTGCATCAAAAGCAAACCTAATAATAGAGGTTTGGACCGATATTCATTGTTTAGAAAGCACTTCCTATAATAAAAGGGAGT